>JAMPIV010018961.1:0-402068 GCA_024509875.1 Oreohelix idahoensis
CTTTAGAATTGCTAAAGGTTAAATGAGGGTGCGCAGTGACATACTGGCAACAATATTCTTCCATGTCCTTTATATTCTTAGGTTTACGCTCATGTAGAAAAGCAAGAAAAGACTCATTGACAGATAATATAACTTTGTCTCTAACTAATAAGTCCATAAGGGCTTCATACGTATGTTCTGTTTTAGACAGCTCAATCCATCGTGTAAATGTAAGACGTATCTTTGATATGAATTCTGAGAATTCTACACCAGTTTCAGGTAACATATTCTTGAAGCGAAGACGATAACCGTCTTCGTTAAGTTGATATTTCTTTAATAAGGCTGCCCTGACAACATCATAATTATTCTTGTCAGGCTCATCTACCATGCTTAACATAGTCCGAGCTTCACCCTTAAGTATCTCTGACAACTGATTAACATACTCTGATTTATCCACTTTATGAGATTGACATGACCGTTCAAATCTATCCAGATACAACGTTATATCATCACTGGAAGAATTGAAAGCAGGTAGTTTGACCTTATAAGTAGTAGTATTTGTCTTATTAGAAGTTGACTGATTATTTGGATCATTAGCATTACCCATATTCATCAACTTCAATTTCTCTAACTCTAAAGCTAAGAGTTTTTCTTCATGTTCCATTTTCGCTTTTCTCTCCTCAGCATCTAACCTTTTATTTTCATTTTCCATTTGTAGCTGGATTTTTTTCTCCTCAGCCTCTCTTTCTAATCTTTTATTTTCATTTTCCATTTGTAGCTGGATTTTTTTCTCCTCAGCCTCTCTTTCTAACCTTTTATCTTCAGCCTCTTTTTGTAGCTGGATTTTTTTCTCCTCAGATTCTCTCTTTTGTTTTTCCATTTCCATCTGGAATTTCCTTTCATCTGCCTGCATCTGCAACCTTAAATTCTCAGCTTCCATTTTCTTTTGTTCAGCTTCTACTTACTGTCTCTTTTCTTCCGACTTCAGTGCCTTGGCATACTGAACAGTCTCGAATTCTTCCAACTTCTCATCAGATTTACCAAGGGATTTCCCTTGCTCAATAAAGTACTCAAGTGTAGACATTATGACTAATAATATGAGATCAGTATCCTGAAATAATAAATTACCTTATTTCAACCTTAATGGTAACAAGTCTTTACTAAAGAACTTGTATAATCACCTCACTTTATCCCAGTCTCTGTGGGAGACAAGTCTTTGATAAAGAACTTGTATAATCACTTCAATGATAATAACACCAATAATCACCTCTATATTCTAAGTACACTATAGTACCAATAGTTTATGACTAAATATAAATATATAAACAGCATATGACAATAAAGAACAACATAAACAAAGAACAAGCATCAAGGACAATACGATAACATTCGCAGAAATCAAATAAACATTAAAGCGGAACTAAAGAAAATATCACAAAGCATGTGATGATAACTGCAAAAAGTAAACAAAACACATTACGCAACCGTGTATAAACACAAAAGTTGTATAGAACTAAATGAAAGGAAGAGGAGGAGGACAGATACAAACAAATCAAATCAAAAAACTAAAGAAAAGCAAAAAATAATGACAATAACAACAAAGAAAAGTACACCTCGTCACAACTAAACAAAAATAGCAACAAATGTCGCTAGCAATTTCCACTATGGGAAATTTGCACAGTCTCTAAAGAACGCTTACAGTAGGCCCTCTGTTACGTGGGATATCCTACCACAAGACACCGCCCAATCGAAAAACCCGCTGAAATATCAATAAACAAATAACATGTAAACATGTAAACATAAAATGGATGTGTAAATGTGGAAGGCTTAGTTCAAACACAATACAAAGGCACAGTTCACAACAATAAACATGCCACTTATCTTTACAATCAGATCGTAAATAACAGCAACGATGAAGAACTATAGTCAGTATTCTGAGGATTAGATGATCCAACGCTGAAAATACATCTGAACTTGCTTCCAAAATACTAGTAACAATGACAGTAACGGCACTTGACATTCTGAATACAGCAGCTGAACTTGCTTCCCAAATGACAGGTGACAGGCTCAGTTTGGCCACCGTAAATGTAGTAGTTAAATGTAATAGGCCCTGGTTGGCCGCAACGATGTTGGCATTCGTTCAGTTGACTTGAAAGTGTTGAGGTGGTGCAGTAATAAAGTGTGTGTAGACATCAATGAGTGCGAATGGGTGTATAATGGTTCGTGGAAGACAGGCATCTAACTGACATCAGACTTTGGTAGAAATACATGTAGTAATTCATAGAGAGTGGAAACACCTCTGACGTTTGATAGACTTTAATACACCACAACGACAGGTACGCCGACATCAATATAAATAGTCATTTGACAACTCAGGACATAGTATCCACAACAGTTCATCGATAAGCTGTGCATATATATAAATAAAGCTGACCTCGTTCAATTCCCCTTTTGTCAGCTACAGCAAAATACCCCGTAATGGAAACGGGTTTTGATTATGTGAGTTTAACCAAACTCCCTTCTGACACCAGCAAGTCAGGTATGTTCTCAGGTCTTCAGCAGGCCGCACAATATGGCGGGCCCCTTGATACAATGGCCTCTGTGGTATCTCGATAACAAACAGGGCGAGTCAAACCTTGTTTAAATGGTATCACCGCAGATAGCGGGATACAGCACCTGTAAAGTTCTTCGGGCATACACCAGCCCAGTGCATATAATATTAGAATACTTCGTGAGCTCCATTACTGGTATTCTTAGATGGACTCTTTCCCGCCCAGGGAAAAGTCACTAGCTGGCTACAAAAAAAGTCATTTATAATTCTGGCAAAAAGATGGAAACTGTTTAAGGGTAAATTACCTTAATGTCCCTTCAGAATAAACATCACAAAACTCACTCGCCTCCTAGGCGCATCAGAATATAACATCGGGGAACAATCTTTAGCCATCTTGGTCGAACACACAGAGGACTTCCCCAAAACCGTCTTGACCCTCTCAAAACTACAGCTCGACTCCTTCAACATAGTCTGTCTTAAATCGCACCAGAATCTTTGCGCCTGCGTTGACGCTAGACCCTTGAGCACAGCTCAGGTGGGCGAACATGTCAGAAAAAGCTGACATCGAGTTTAAAATTAGACGCTGGGTTAACAGACAAGTGGGACAACCACCACTGTTAACTACAATCCCAGTAAAACATGAGTACCTCCCCTTTGATCAAGAATCTATTGAATTAATGATTCCAAAATTAAACAGGTACATTTTAACATACTATAGACTCAGCAAACTGACCGCAACACCAATAAACGCCTCTTTGTCAATAAATATATAAAATGTATCTACTGTTTTTTCTTTTATATATATAAAGTCTAACTGTTGTAATATGTTTAAATATACCTCTACCTGTTGTAATATAAATATAGTCTAATTGTTGTCATATATGTCTAAATATATGTCTAACTAAATATTGTCTACCTGTTGTAATGTAAATATTGTCTATATGTATAACTAAATATTGTCTAAATATTGTATAAAATAAATATGGTAATACACAACACATAACACAACACACCATGATAGGCCGCAAGCTGCGCGTCAGAGGAAGTCACCCCGGCTAAAATATATCGCTATATAAACAGTCATGTCGCGCCACCTGCCGCGCCACCTGCGGAATCGATCGGAGTATTTCCTTATATAAAAGTCATGCCGCGCCACCTGAATTCGCGTCGTTTTGCGCCTACCCTACTACTACTGTCATTAACAGAATTGATAGACAGTACTGGAGCCAAGAAGTTGTGGAGAGACATGATTGCCTACGCCACCGGGCATGGTACTTGAAGAAGAATATATTTCGAAGCTGTTTTTCTTATCGGTTATTTTCCCCACAGGGAGTCGCGGTAGCATAGTGGTTAGGGCACTGGCTTCCTAGCGCATTGGTCTATGGTTCGATCCCCAGATGAGGTGGGAATTTTTTAGGCCACAAACGGCTCCTGTGTCGACCCAGCCCCAAATGGGTACCAGAGCAACTCTGGGAAGGTTAAGGCGGCGTGCGTGATGCCGACCACATCACCCCTAGTCTGCCGACGGTCAAGATAATATGGGCCTAACACCATATTCCCAATATGCCTCGATGGGCGTGCAACGGGTTCCTTTTACCTACCTTTTTATTTTCCCCACTGCCTTTTTCCCTTCATAAATGAGACACACCGATTGGTCTTAAACGGGGAACAAGAAGAACTTAGTTTAGGCATACATATCACAGCATGGTAAAACAAATAACAGTTTTATTTACAACTGAAAATACCTCTAGCTATCTTCACAACACAAATGGCGATATAGCAATAGTGAAAGCACTAGAGATAATTGTCTTCTTTCTTTGATCCTTAGCCGCCGACCGTCAAAGCAGTCAGTGGCCATCACGCCTAGTTGCGTCTTGTATGGCAACAACAAATTGATTCCACTTTGCTCGGTTGGCGGCCATCCTTCGTACAGTGCCCCAACTCTGGTTCATTCTTTGCAACTCAGCCTCCACAGTCCTCCGCCAGGTTGTTTTTGGTCGGCCTCTCTTTCGTTTTCCTTCAGGGGTCCAAAGCATAGCTGTTCTTGTGATGGCATCGGGGTCTCTTCTGAGGACATGGCCAACCCAGCTCCAGCGTCTGCCAGTTATGATGGTGTGCATGTCCTCTTGCCTGCTCCGAGTAAGCAGATCTTGGTTGGTGATGGTATTCGGCCAAAAGATGCGGTGAATTTTTCTTAGGCAGGTTGTGTGAAAAGAGGACAATTTCGACATTTCCTTCTCTGTAACTCTCCAGCATTCCGCACCATAGAGAAGCACAGAAAGCACACAGCTCTGATATAATCTTAATTTTGTGCTTGTGCTGTATTGAGAGGACTTCCAGATGTTGTTTAGGCTAAAAAAAGCTGTTCTTGCCTTATTCATTCTGATGTTGATGTCTTTGCCTGCCCCGCCGTCTGGTGTTACTATGCATCCTAGGTATGTGAAGGTGTCTGTCTGTACCAGTTGCTGATTCCTTACTGATATGGGCTCAGGGTTGCTCACATTGAGCGTCATGACCTCTGACTTCTTTAAATTGATGTTCAAGCCCACCTGCTGGCTAAACTTATTAAGTCTATTCGTTTTTTCCTGGATGTGTTGATGTGAATGTGCTAGTAGTGCAATGTCATCTGCATATTCCAGATCTTCCAATGTAGAAAATGTAGTCCATCTTATTCCTCCTGGACTGTGTGGTAAGTTTTGATGTTATTAATATTAGTAATTGTTATTATTTGTCTACAGAGTGAGGTCAAGCTATGTAGGTCCCTGAGTATAATGATGGAACAATGATGTACTGTCAGAGTACCTAACTGCTACCACCCGGTGATCTCACACTGCGAATATTTTAAACCTATTTATTTATATTTGACTAGTGACCTCTACACCTCACGGTAGAAGAGGAACGACTAAGTAAGTAAGTAAGTCTAGGGGAATGAATGTATGATGTGATGTTGATAACATACATATACAACTGTAACTCAAGATAAGAAACTCAAGTAAAGCAGTGGTTAACTTTTTTTGAAATTAAATCTTTTGTACAATTTTATTCTCCTGAACCTCAAATTCTTTTGGAACAGAAGTAAAATTCAAACAATTAATAAAGGTAGTTTTATCTATCAATATATATATATATATAGTTAATTAAATAAAAAGGACTTCTTGTCCATACTAAGTGTTTAATAAACAAATTCCTATAATGTATCCCTTTCTGACAAACTGGTGTATTATAATATATCACTAGTTAGAGAGACTGATGTCCTCATCACTTCACTCGAAATGTATTAATAAAATAAGTGTGGAGAATAATTAAATAAAATGTCATAACCCCAAAACATGAGGGCTTATCTGATGATCTTGTTGAAAATGGAAGTCTTCCTGATGATACTGCCCACTCTTCTTCACAAGAGGGACTCCTGGAGTAAATAAGTAACTTGATGTAATAACTGCTCACTCTTCTACACAGGAGGGTCTCCTAGGAACATCTGATATCTGGTTTCTTCACATATACCAGACAGAATGCCTAGTATTCAGCATCTCCAGTTATGTTTGACATGATAATAGACGATTCAACCCTGCAACAATGAAATAATGCCTTCCTAAATGTACTTTATAAATATATTTCCACATTTTAACAAGTATCATCTTCAGTGGGTACCTGCTCTTCCCCAAACATTTCTAGTGATCAGGGTTAGCCTTGACTAAATTTTCTTTTTCTTGGAACACTGTGATCTGCAAAAGACTGCCAGTAACTTTCTGGTCTTACAATTTACCTCAATGTTATAACAATAATCAAATACAATTTTTCGTTTGACTGCTTCCCAAATCTGCCTTAGGCATACCTTTGCTCCATAGGCTGTCATAAGTTTCCAAAATGGCGAAGTCGTACAACCTAAGATTTTTGTTAGGCGCCGTATCTTGGATCGCCTTTTCCTAATATTAATAAATCATTTCTTACCGCAAAATCAATGAAATATTTCTGTGATAAAGTACATTGATACAGCGATAAAATTATTAATTATAAGTATAAAAGTTAAAATAATATGAGTAAAAATAATAATAGTATAGTTGTAACGCGTCTTATTCCCCGCGCCAGTCATCGCCTTGAGATAAGAACGTAGTGCTAAACCTTATTGCAGCGCTAGTAGTATTGGACTTTATAACGCGCCCGTCAAGGGTTAACGGTAAACAGTTTGAAAAAGACAAGCTTAGTTGTGCCAAGAAAAATAGTGAGAATAAAACAGGGGAGGCATAAACGAACGCATAAGCGTGAGAGAGAGAGCGAACACATGCCACAATTTGTCAAGCGTTAGATTTTTGGGACTAGCTAACCAAAGACGACAGTGCGAGACGATACCATGGCAGGTGTTCGGTAACGTGTCGCAAGCTTTGTAGAATTTAAAAATACCCCGCAAAACCCACTACTTGCTCGAATTATAGTCACACTGAGAAAAAATATATAAACACACAGACAGCGCAGCGCTTTCGCTGAAAAGAGTCCATTTTATGACGTAACAGACTAGTAGTTTCAGTTTTGGACAACGCGCGAACGGAGAAAAGATGGCGTAATTTATATGATAGTGGAAATTGAAACTAACTCTGGAAAAAATATGGACTTCCTTATTAATAGGTTTACGATCATAAAAGTTAGCTAGCTTAAGAGCTTATCGTCTCTTGATAAATAATATGCTTGAAAATAGAAAATTCTCCAGTAGATAAGAAAGTTATTGACAAAAGACTGTATTTGTTGGTGCAGACAAGAGGACAGACTGGCGGTTTTTGCACTCACTAACGATTACAATTTTGAACGCGTTGTTGGAAATGAGACAAGCAAGCATGTATTTTGTTAGAGGAGGGGTAGACAGGGGGAGAGAAATTATGGGATGGCTTAACAATAAATATATTTTAGCAGTGGAAATCTAAGAATGAGTGAGGAGAAAACTTGTTATGTCCAGAAATCAAATCTGTTTTTAGCTTTTCATGCCAATATTTTCAAATTCAAACTAAAAAAGCTTAGTAGTGGGATCTCATTGGACAACGCATTTTATATTAAGGAAAACTTAGATGGGCTAAGCGCCATTTGCATAATACAGTCCCTAGAACAGGACGCTGTAGTTCTGTGAAGTGTGACTTGCCTTACTAGATTAAATAAATATATAAAGTAAAACAATAATAGGCAGCACAGTCCAGCCGGCAGTGCATCTGAAGTCTGCTAATCAACGTTCCTGTGTGTATTCATTGAATTTGTGGGTTTTTATCTGGCACTAATCCGGTGTCAGATGTCTGTGAAAAGCAGTTGAGAAGTCTTTTCATTTCCAGTAGTGACAGGGATCTACAGAGTACACCCTGTTACTTTTGGGCCAGTATCACGTGATCATTTTTCCAGCAAGAATACGTACAGTTCGAGTTGTGCCAGCTAAGTATATGATCTGGCACAGGACGCTTCATCAGCTTCAAATACTAGTGACCCTTGTATAACTTAATAAAAATATTTTCCAAGGGATTAAACAACGAAATTTGTGTAGCAAAGAACTGGGAATGATTTAAGAAATCCCAAACAGCCATCCAGTGCTAGAAACCAGTAATAGTAAATATTTAATAACACTATTAGTATATTTCAACAATATATGTTTGGACAAATTGTCCCTTTGGGTTAAAACTTTGTAATTTTGTATATACCTTGAGTTATTTTAATTTTGAAAGTCCTGACCAGAAGAATACTAGGCTCAGGACCAATAAATTGTATAGAAGATTTTCACATATAAAACTTTAACCCAAGTGTTAGTTCATTTGATCATAGACTTTAATATTTATTTTTATGTGTGTGTGTGTTAGTGTTAGATTATCATCACACCACAATAGCATAACCCTAGACATTAGACGTAGCTATCGTACATACTAGTCAAGAATAGGTCTGATTGAGGTCATAAGGTGGTAGCAGAAAGGTATCCTGATAACTAAACCCAAAATTTGTTATAATCAGGGACCTTCACATCTGACCTCATTCAGTATAATAGTAATACAGAACAACAACATTGCATAACATCAAAAACCACCACAATATTGGTAGGCTCGTCTGAGATTTGAACTTTTACAGATATTGGGGTCTCCTGTCCCGGGATTTGAACTTGTTATTTGTATGGAAATTTAAATATTGTAGCACAAGTGTCCCCTAAAGTTATAAAAATATTTAAAGGGGAAAATAATAGCTGATGAACTGTCAAGAGCCAGTAGTTAGTTAATTAATTGGTTAATTAATTAGTCAGTATTAGTACCTTGCTAATTAGAGTTTTGAATTTTGTATTAGAACATTTTAAAGATTGATATTATGGCAGACCTAGCAAAGTTCAGATCTGCTGCTGTGCTGGCTGCAAAAGAGATGAATATGGATGGACCAGAGTTGGTTCAGTATGTAACCTCAGAGGTTGATAAAATTAAGGAGATAACAGAATTCAGGGGCAGGGAGTCAGAGGGAGGCAAAGGGGGGCAAGACAGGTCAGGGGGCAAGAACAGAGACAGGAGGGGGGGGAGACAGGGGGGGAGGCAGAGGGGGGAGAGGACAGGGGAGTTAAAGGGGGCAAATACAGAGCACGAGGGGGGAGCACAGGGGGCAGGGGAAGATCATTCTTGAAGGAGCCAGCAGAGGCAGGCAGGAGTCAGAAATCAAGGGCATAACAGGGGGGGGGCAGATGTGAGAGGAGGAGTCAACAGGGTCCAGGGCAGGGCAGGGGCATAATCTTGCAATTCAGCTAAGTCAGTTTTGGAAGGAGCTTGGGATCAGAGAGGGGAGGGGGACAGGGGTCAGGAGGGTGGGGGCAATGGAGAGGGAGGGGTATTATGTTAAGGAGGAGGCAGGTAGACAGGGGGACAAGCTGCCAAATCAGAAGGAAGGCTTCAGGGGCAAGCAGGGCATAGGAGGGCAAGGGGGGCAGGGACAGGACCTGGCATGGCCCGGTGACTTGCCTTCACATAAGGAGCAGTGAGCGCAGGGGAGCAGGAACCAGTCAGTTTATCAGCAGTAAAACAATAATTAGAGGGGCCAGGACATCACAGAGGGCAGTCAGGCCAGCAGGCAATCATTTTGCACAGGTCTCTGCATTCAAGCTTTCAGGCAACAGGTGATGGAAGGGGACCAGGGGGGCAGGGCAAGTCAGGAGACACAGAGCCATTTTATACCAAAGTTGACCAGGACACAGGAACAGTAGCACCCATTTCAAAGGGGGGGAGGTCAAGGGGAGCTACAGGAGAGTCTGAGGGGAGAAGGCAGGTTGGCAACAGGAGGGGGGGGGGGGGTACAATTCTGGCAGGGAGGGCAGACTTGCCATTTTTCACAAAAGTAGGGGGGGCAAGGGACAGGAAAAGGGAGGCACCAATTCAGGATATTGGTCCAGCAGGAAGGAAACAAGAAGGGAATAGGAGCAGCACAGAGTCCCAGGGCAGTGCAAATCTTAGGCCAGACAGCAGGGGTAAATGCACCACGCAGGCAGCAGGGGACAGCCAGGGAGGCAGCAGCAGGCAGGCTGTGGGGTAAGAAGAGCAACCAGGGGCAGGAAGGGGCAGGGGGGATCAGGGCCCAGTTGAATTTGGGGTTTTATTGCAGGATGAGACCCAGTGAGGGAAAGACAACAAGTCTTTTTCATGATTCAGTAGACCAGGGACAGAAATCTAAGCCATGGTCCATCCCTGTTACTTTGTCAGGGCAGGAGAAGATCAAATAAGGTTCAGCTACCATTTAGCTGCCAAGAATACGTACAGAGGGGCGGGGGGTGTACCAGAAAGTCAGGATGTGGGAGAAGGACAGGGTGGACAGGGCAGGGCAAAGCTGCCAAGTCCAAGTGGGAAAGGGGGCACAAATTAGGGGGGGGGTCAGAGGGGGGGCCAGGGGGAACAGGCGCGGCTTCCATCAGCAAGAGAAGAGTCAGACCCCAATTTATGAACAGGTCCCTGATTCACCAAGTTGGGGAGGAGATCAATATTTTCACCAGGGGAGTTCAAAACAATGAAAAGTTTTTGAGGTAGAGGGGGATGGAGAGGGCAACATGGGACATGAGGGGGGGGCCAGCGGCGTCCAAGGTCCAAACCCAGCTAGGAGAACCAAGCTAAATGTAGAATATTCATTTGATTGGACCAGCAGACCAAACTGAGAGGGGGGGGCAAACCAGTTTTATGTGAGGAAGCTTGGACAAAAAGGAGAAGAGTCCATTGGACTCAGGGGGACAGCAGAGGGGACAAGAGAAGCGACTAAAGGAGTTTGAGTTTCAAAGCCAACCCCTGAATTCATGATACCTCCGATGCACAGAAGCAGTCACAGGGGTGGAAGCCCAGCTAGTGGGGGTTTCCAAACATTGGGAAGAAGGCAAGGAGGGGAACAAGCAAAATGTCACCATATGAAAGCATTTAAATCAGAGAGTTTTAGTACCATCATGGGTTGATGCCATAGTTTAAAGTTACAGGGAGCATGTGGGCTTAGGGGGGTTTAGAAGTTAGCAAGCAAATTGCAAGATGACGAAGCATAATGACAATAGCAAAATTACAAGGAACAATATGGTTACTGAAGGAATCAAAATGAACTAGCAATTCAGGTACCAATATTTCAAGCTAGAACTATTCCAAAAAGCAGCCTATGGAGAAAATTTGAAGGGAAACAACCAGATATCTGGAATAATTATTGAGCAATTGGAAGATCTAGAGAGTTGTATGGAGGTTTTACAAAAATATTGCAATAACATCCAAGCAAAGTGTGGCGCCAGGGGGCAAGTCAATAGAAAATAGCCTCCGTAAAGAATGATAATAATCAATAGCTATGAGGTATGGAGCAAATTTACCCAACAGCATAGGCCAGGAAAGCCAAGCTGCAAATCCCTAATTTAGATAACAGGCAAATTTCAGACGGACGGAAAATTGCTAAATATCTGTAGAAATGACAAGCAGAGAAGGTCTCAGAGGGGACTAAAGACCTAGTTCATTTTTTTTTAATGCTAACCTACATTGGGAGAAGTCAGCTAAACCCCACGCCAGTTGAATTGGAGATTATCTTACAAGAGATTTTTTTTATTCGTAAAGGCAAATACTCCCGAGGGATTTCTGATGTAAGTTCCCATTGCCTTTACGAGAGAATTGTCAGATTACAAGTGTCCCTGGTTCAGGATACGAAACTGAGAAAGATTTAAGACAGGGGAGGAGGGGAGATTAGTGCATTCAGAGACCCTGGTGTTAGTGGGGGGGGCAGGCAGCGCCATCCTGCAGGTCAAATCAGGTCAGGAATTCGTTCCGAAAAATCCGAAATACTCGAAAGGGAATTTGAAAGAAGACCTGCAAGATTATGGGAAGAAAATACATCCAAAGGAGACCAGCACTTGTTTTAATATATGCAGTCCTCGCCAGAAACAGTTAACCCAGCTCCCAGTAAATTACGTTTGAATGGGTTAACGATTCAAAGCCTGAAATTTGATCCTGCAAATAGAGCAGTTAGAAAAAGGGGGGAGTTGATAGTCTCAATTTCAGGCTACGCTAAGAGCGGAATTTTTTCTAAGAGTTAAGCAGCAGGCATTGTCATCAGATTTCATTCAGAAGGTTAGTCATCGGGAGGGAGCTAGTGTAAAAGGCAGCTAGAAGAGTTTTGAATAATAACAGGTTCATTATGATTGAGGGGTTCAAGATTCTATTACAGGCAGACCTAGCAAAGTTTCAACCAGATCTGCTGCATGTGCTGGCATCAGAGGGGCCAAAAGAGGATGATATCATTTATGGATCAGGACCAAAGTCATTCTTGCTTTTCAGTATGTAACTGCTCAGAGTTGAAAAATTTAAAGCTTTTTGGAAGAGAAGATAAGAATTTGGCATGATTGAAGAGAAAATCAAAGATAGATTGGCTGAGGAGAAGAAATTAGAAATAGATAAAGAAATTAAAAGGTTGCAGATTGAGGCTGACAATGAGGCCAGGGCATTGGAGGCGGACCGGGAGGCTGAAATTAAGCGGCGCCAAATTGAAGAGAAAAAGGCCGAAAGGGAAGCAGAAGGAAAAAGATTAGAAATGGGAGCAGAAGGAAAAAGATTAGAAAGGGAAGCAGAGGAAAGAAGACAGGCTGCAAAGAGGGAAGCTGAAAAGGAGGAGAAGAGATTACAGAGGGAGCACGAGTTACGACTAAGGGAGTTTGAGTTTCAAAGCCATGCTCCTGAAAATGGTGCCAGCCCTTCTACCTCCGATGCCACTGCTAGTCAGGGAGCCTCAACCTCAGCTATGGGGTTCCATTTAGACCATTTTGTTGAGAGGGACGATGACATTGAATCATTTTATCTAGATTTGAGGTTTTAGCTACCACCTATGGGTTGGAGAAAGAAAGGTGGAGTTTAAAGTTATCTCAGGGTCTTAGGGGAACATCTTATGAAGTTTTTGCAAAAATAAGCAAAGATGACCAAGACAATTATGACATGTTAAAGCAGGCTCTTTTGCTAAGGTATAACAAGAATGGATAATTTTACAGGAAAAAGTTTAGAAATGCCAAGCTACTGTCGGGTGAGACCTATCACCAGTTCTCTGCACGTTTAGAGACGTACTTGGAGAAATGGACTGCTCTGGGGAAAACCCAAGATCTTAAAGAAATGATCCTTATTGAGCAATTGAGAGAGTCCATGGCTCCAGACTTGAGAAAGTTTCTCATGGAACAAGGTGCAGAGAGGCTGGGTGAGTTACTTAATGTCGCTGAGAGGTATCAGGCAGCCCAAGCAGAAGTAGCTGGCGCTAAAAGGAAACAAGTAGAAAATAGAACCCCTCCAAACCAAGATGGATATTATAATCATAGTAGGGACCAAAACCCCAGAGGTAAACCCAACTTTGATAGGCAACGATTTGAACATAAAGATAGAAATCCACAATTTAATGACAGGAGATCCTTCAGACAGGACGGAAAATATTGTAAAATCTGTAGGATGAACAATCATAATACTATTGACTGTGGTAGGAAAGTTCCTCCATATCACGCGGCATGCATGATCACAGTGGACAAGGGGAGGAAGAAACTGACAGAGAATCATATTAATCTTCAACATTCCCCCCATCTGTGAAGAAGTGACATGTAATGGTGCCAAGGTCAGGTGCCTTTACGATTCCGGTTTAAATTATGACTCTGTTGTGAGTGCAACCCTGGTGCACACTGAACAGTATACCACAGAGAAAGTGGAGATACAAGGGGCCGTAAAGGGAATAGCCACCATGACACTTCCCGTAGCCGAGATAACTGTTAAGACAAGGTACGTGGAAGGAGTGATTAGAGCAGCCGTGTGTGAAGACCCCAACTACCCGCTGGTGTTAAGAAGTAAATATGTTTTTCTAGGAAGCCCTGTAAAACCTGTGGTAATGGCCACGCTCCAGGTCAGGCCGACCCCTAGGAAGGAGGAAACACCACCACTAAACATTCATCCAAAGGAGATGGAAAAGGCCCAGGCAAAGGACAAATCATTAAAACCTTGCTTTGGCAAATTGCCAAACAGCCATGCACACCCTAAGAAAGGACAATTCTATATGAAGGGGGGACTGCTCTACAGGAAAGCTAGAGCAGGATCCAAAAGAGATGGACAGCTAGTGCTGCCCAAGAGTTATAGGGAACAAGCGATGGCACAAGCACATGTTGTACCAGACAGTGGACACCAGAAGATGGGTACTACACGTCAAAGGACATCTGTTGCATATTTCTGGCCAGGTATAGCTGAAAATATTGATAAATTTGTTGAAGCCTGTGACCAGTGTTGCAAGGTAGATTCCACAGGGTGGACAAATAATACTCCCCTGCTAAGAAAGCAGTGTGGAGAAAAACACGGGCCTAAAAATAATAAGGAAAATAAAAGGAGTAGGGTAGACATAGTGAATAGGTATGCACCTTCTCACACCCAGTCTTCCCCTAAAAAGTTTACATTAGCATCGCTGCGTATGGCACAAAGAGAAACCATAATCAAAGACCAGTCATCCCAGGCTAAATTTGATGCCGCATTTCGTGAACTGGCCAACATTAGCATTGTAGATAATCCGCCAGAATTGAAACCAAAACAAAATGTTAACAGAAGAATAGTGGGGAGTGGGCGGTTGAGCACCTGGTCAAAGGTTCAACGCTCTTCACAATATGGCTATTAATTTAGCATTGTAAGGGCACTGGTGACATTGGTAGTCACCCGACCCTACACCTTCCAAGGGGAAGTATTGTACGGACCCTGGATGGAGATCACCCACATATATTATAGCAATGATACAGGGCGAATTGATTTCTGGTGCAGAAAAATTCATTTCCCCATATATTATATTATTTCACCAAAATTGTCATTAGGCGGAGAATATAGTTGGTGAATATGGCCTCCAGATGAGTGGCGCATTATAGAATCAGATATGGAAAATCGTAAAGGGTGTTTCCACATTCAGTCAAGCCGGGGCGCAGACAAATTGTTGGCTGTGAACATTTCGGAGGAACATAATGAATCCCTGAGTTGCCTTTTTGATTGAGGATATTCCGAATGTTTTATACAGGCTGATAATGAGATTACTGGAACTCCTACATAACTCTGCCATCACCATTTTATAGATTATCCCCTCATAACTATTGCAAACTTGAGGGACATCAATTTTCTCTGGATATGTCATAGGACATACTCAGTGAAGAGAAATGGTGAATAGTGATTGATATCAGCATAAGACAGACAGTAATATCTGCAGCTGAAATAGATTCTTGGATTGCAGAGGTCTGGGGCAGATTTCTTGAGTTGTGCCTACCTTGAACTGACCCAACTGCCTTAATCCAAGATAAAATACCAGCAGAGTAAAGCCTATTGAGCAAATTTTATCTATGTGTATCACTGTTGTTGGAACTTGCATCAGGCATGTTCTTAGGTGAGGAGATGTGTGATAAAGTACATTGATACCGCGATAAAATTATTAATTATAAGGTTAAAAGTTAAAATAATATGAGTAAAAATAATAATAGTATAGTTGTAACGCGTCTTATTCCCCGCGCCAGTCATCGCCTTGAGATAAGAACGTAGTGCTAAACCTTATTGCAGCGCTAGTAGTATTGGACTTTATAACGCGCCCGTCAAGGGTTAACGGTAAAAAGTTTGAAAAAGACAAGCTTAGTTGTGCCAAGAAAAATAGTGAGAATAAAACAGGGGAGGCATAAACGAACGCATAAGAGTGAGAGAGAGATCGAACACATGCCACAATTTGTCAAGCGTTAGATTTTTGGGACTAGCTAACCAAAGACGACAGTGCGAGACGATACCATGGCAGGTGTTCGGTAACGTGTCGCAAGCTTTGTAGAATTTAAAAATACCCCGCAAAACCCACTACTTGTTCGAATTATAGACACACTGAGAAAAAATATATAAACACACAGACAGCGCTTTCGCTGAAAAGAGTCCATTTTATGACGTAACAGACTAGTAGTTTCAGTTTTGGACAACGCGCGAACGGAGAAAAGATGGCGTAATTTATATGATAGTGGAAATTGAAACTAACTCTGGAAAAAATATGGACTTCCTTATTAATAGGTTTACGATCATAAAAGTTAGCTAGCTTAAGAGCTTATCGTCTCTTGATAAATAATATGCTTGAAAATAGAAAATTCTCCAGTAGATAAGAAAGTTATTGACAAAAGACTGTATTTGTTGGTGCAGACAAGCGGACAGACTGGCGGTTTTTGCATTCACTAACGATTACAATTTTGAACGCGTTGTTGGAAATGAGACAAGCAAGCATGTATTTTGTTAGAGGAGGGGTAGACAGGGGGAGAGAAATTATGGGATGGCTTAACAATAAATATATTTTAGCAGTGGAAATCTAAGAATGAGTGAGGAGAAAACTTGTTATGTCCAGAAATCTAATTTGTTTTTAGCTTTTCATGCCAATATTTTCAAATTCAAACTAAAAAAGCTTAGTAGTGGGATCTCATTGGACAACGCATTTTATATTAAGGAAAACGTAGATGGGCTAAGCGCCATTTGCATATATAGTCCCTAGAACAGGACGTTGTAATTCTGTGAAGTGTGACTTGCCTTACTAGATTAAATAAATATATAAAGTAAAACAATAATAGGTAGCACAGTCCAGCCGGCAGTGCATCTGAAGTCTGCTAATCAACGTTCCTGTGTGTATTCATTGAATTTGTGGGTTTTTATCTGGCACTAGTCCGGTGTCAGATGTCTGTGAAAAGCAGTTGAGAAGTCTTTTCATTTCCAGTAGTGACAGGGATCTACAGAGTCCACCCTGTTACTTTTGGGCCAGTATCAAGTGATCATTTTTCCAGCAAGAATACGTACAGTTCGAGTTGTGCCAGCTAAGTATATGATCTGGCACAGGACGCTTCATCGGCTTCAAATACTAGTGACCCTTGTATAACTTAATAAAAATATTTCCCAAGGGATTAAACAACGAAATTTGTGTAGCAAAGAACTGGGAATGATTTAAGAAATCCCAAACAGCCATCCAGTGTTAGAAACCAGTAAAAGTAAATATTTAATAACACTATTAATATATTTCAACAATATATGTTTGGACAAATTGTCCCTTTGGGTTAAAACTTTGTAATTTTGTATATACCTTGAGTTATTTTAATTTTGAAAGTCCTGACCAGAAGAATACTAGGCTCAGGACCAATAAATTGTATAGAAGATTTTCACATATAAAACTTTAACCCAAGTGTTAGTTCATTTGATCATAGACTTTAATATTTGTTTTTATGTGTGTGTGTGTGTGTGTGTGTTAGTGTTAGATCATCATCACACCACACTAGCATAACCCTAGACATAAGACGTAGCTATCATAAATACTAGTCAAGAATAGGTCTGATTGAGGTCATAAGATGGTAGCAGAAAGGTACCCTGATAACTAAACCCAAAATTTGTTATAATCAGGGACGTTACCAGCTGACCTCATTCAGTACAATAGTAATCCAGAACAACAACATTGCATAACATCAAAAACCACCACAATTTCACACACAAGGAATAGATTGACTAGCAATCGTTTTGTCCAAATACAGATCGCCGTCTGGTACAGACTGCAGAAACTGACTTTCAATTCTTCACTTCTGTGGTCAAACTTTCACTTGGTAAAATTATTCTTCAAATTGCGCTCTAGGCTTGTACCCTATCACTATTATCAATCTCTTTGGCCAATGGAAACTGCGCATCCGAAATTAACTCTCTTTTTTGAAAAACCCCATCTTTTGGGTTATCAATACGTTTGCTTGTCTGATCCCTCTATTACTATTTAAAAATACTGTTCGCATGGCTAACAAATCTGCAGTTTCCACCTCCCCTTTTCTAACTATTGGTGTACCCAATCAAATCGAGTCAAAAGTATTTGACTGCAGCGGACAATTTTCAAAACTGAACCAGTGTTGGGTCATCCGTTTGTCTGCCAGTCTGTCTCACTTCTACGATATCTGGGTTATTTATGGAGCGATTTTAATTATTAAAACTAATTATTAAACTGCTTGTTTGCATCTATCATTCTATCTAAGTTTTATTTTCCTCTCTATCATCGTTTTCACTTTTGTACTTTTTCCTTTTTATTATCATGGGCTCTTTTCACTGTGCTAGCATATCAGGGATAGAAAGGTTCTAAGTCCCGATAAGATATATATATATATATGGTATTATATTAAACAACAGTACTCTATTGTCAAAGTATCTCTTTTATTTACTCTCTTTCGTTTTTATGAAGAAATAAATATTCTTAGTTTCACTTTTGCCTCTTGCACAATGCAGTTGAGTCCAAATTTCCAAGTAGACGCGATTTTTTTTTCTTTTTACAATCCACCATCGTCTCCCCCCCCCCCCTCCCTAAGCACGCGATAGGCGTCTGTCACGCTTCCGTCAGAAAAAAGTGAGAGGGTGCGGGCGAGTTTATAAGATTTTTTTTTCCAAACACTCCGTTGCTGGGGACTTAGATACAATACAAGTGGCATAGTTATTTATAGATTTTGGACAGTAGTTTTTTTTTCTTTTTCTTTTACTCCTTCACTCTTCTGAAACTAAAACGATGCCTTGGCTGCTTGCCAAGTCATTCTAACGTTACTTTTAAAAATTAAGGCGGAGCTACCAAAAAGCTTGTACTTTAGGAAATGGGGGTTGTCACAGTATAATAACTACACCTTCATGACATTGTCCTCTAAGCTCGTGTCAAACTGCGAGAGGTCACACAATCAACATACTTGTAAACGCCATTCACAAAGCGTACATGAAGGCGTGCTGACAATCTCCCTTTTTAATAATAACAATGCTACACGTACGAATTCACTAACAACAGCAATAAATTGTCAGCAATAACCATATGGCTGTATCAACAAGTCCTACTACCATTGGAATATAAAACAAGGCTGTACAAAAGCCAGCAACCATAAAGAGAGCACGGTTAAAATGCAATACGGCTTCTAAAGCCGGCCAACTGACATCTTTCTCTGTCATTCTTCCTGTTCACTCCACTCCATTGCACCCCTTTGCACCATTTTCTTTTAAAGCTGATGTGAGCACCAAAATATATGTTTATTCCATCAAAGCCTGTGTGCGCAACAAAAGATATTATGTGACAGGGGTATTATTAGCAAATCTTCAATACTTTAAAATCCAGCGCGGATTGCTGACGAAAAAATGGTGGCTATGCCCTATTCAATTATTGTCGAATTTAAAAAAAGACCAGAGTAGCAGGATCTATAGAATAATATCTTATACATGATTTTATGAGGGAGATTCAAACTGACTTTATCACACACCTCCCCTCTTAAAAGTCTGCATCCGAATGCAGATTATAATCTGTTTGAACAATCCCGATCCAATTAACTCAACTAGGCTTTGTGAGTATCCTGGATGTCTGCCGGAGGGTGTCTGCTCAAAAAATCTGCCCCAACATTTTCGATCCATGAATGTATTCAATGGTAAACGAATATGGTTGAATGAGAAGAGACCACCTTAATAAACGGGCATTTCCATGTTTTTCCTGCGCCAAGAATATTAATGGCTGATGATCCGATTGTACCACGAATGTTCTACCATATAAATAGATCTGGAACTTTTTGATCGCCCAGACTAAAGCCAAACATTCTTTTTCAATTGTTGAGTAATTTTGTTCCGCTCGGTTTAATTTGCGACTGGCATAAGCAACTGGGTTCAATTCCCCAACTGGTGAAGAGGACTTTTGTAACAAAGTGGCCCACAGGCCCACATTACTAGCGTCCGTTCTTACCACGAATTCCTGACTCAAATCAGGTAATTTCAATATAGGCTTGCTTGTGAGTTTTTCCTTTAACTCATTATATGCCAATTCACATTCTGCCGACCATTCAATTTTATCCGGTTTTCCTTTGCGAGTTAAATCCGTCAGAGGCGCACACACAGAGTTAAAGTTTTTAATGTACTTTTGATAAAACCCACAGAGTGAAACAAAGGATCGCACATCCTTCTTAGTCTGTGGTCTGGGTGCTCTCTGTAATTTCTCCAGGATCTTGGGGTCAGGGGTCATGCTACCCTGATGTACCGTATGTCCCAAGAATTCCAATTCCTTGCATCCAATACAACATTTTGTTGGTCTAGCAGTCAAATTTGCCTCTCTGAGTCTATCAAATAGCATATTCAAAGAGTTAACTTGTTCTTCAAATGTTTCCGTAACGATGAGGATATCATCCATGAAATTTGTTATACATGGGTTTTTCAGGGGATCTAACAATTTTCGCATCATTCTGGAAAACACACTCGGGGCATTCTTCAATCCAAACGGTAACATGTTAAACTCATAGTGCCCTTCCGATGTGCTAAACGCCAGATAAGGTCTGATCTCAGGCTTCACTGGAATTTGGTAATATCCCTTGCTGAGATCTACCTTGGAAAAATATTTTGCCTTGTTCAGCCTGGCAAACAGTTGGTTAGTATCAGGTAATGGATCCACCTGACTTTCTGTGACAGCATTCAGTTTCCTGTAATCTATACACAGTCTATGTTCTCCAGAGGGTTTCCTCAACAACACCACACTGGAGCTATATGGAGATTCACTGTGAGAAATGATCCCTTCTTGTAACAGATACTCAATCTCCTCTTTCAAAGCTTTTTCTTTTGCGAATGGGATAGTATAGGCTCTCATACAGATGGGTGTTGGGTCTAGTAGTTTCATGTCATATTCCAACAAGTTTGTGTGCCCCGGTTTGTCCGTTAACACGTCTGTGTGATTCTCCAGAACCTTTTGAATCTTCTACCTCTGACTTTTCGTCAAATGTTTACTGATCTTTACCTGTGCAGGAGTCTCACAGGGTTTCAGTGGGTATTCAACAGAGGTGAGAGGTTCATTCTTCATTTCAGTGGCTATGGCTAAGGTCATTAAGTGTGTTCCTTCTTGAGTGCTTCTGTCAAGATACTTCTTTAAAAGGTTCACATGATAGACTTTTTCCTTCCCTTTCTTGTCTATCTTGTAATTAGTTCTAGATACCTTTTCTAGAACAGTGTACGGACCATGCCATCCAATTTGAAGTTTGTTACTGCTGCCAGGTAGTAGAAGAAGCATATTCTCCCCCACAGCAAGCTCCCTATCCTTCGCTTTCTTATTGTAATATGCAGCATGTTTCTTCCTGGCTTATCTTAGGTTATCATTTGCAAGTTTCCAGCCAGTTTTCAAACGTGTGGTCAGCTCGTTCACATACTGATATGATGAGGTTACAGTTTCTTCTGCCTTCTCATCTGTCCATGTCCTCAATAAGGCTTCCAATGGACCTTTGATTGGTCTGCCAAATAGCAGTGTTGCCGGTGCCATTCCGGTCGAATTATGGGGTACTTCCCGATAAGCAAACAAAGCCGCGGGTAAGTATTGATCCCATGTATCCGGTTTTTCGTGTGCCAGCTTTCGTAGAATGGATATGAGTGTCCCGTTGAATCTTTCCACTTGGCCGTTCCCTTGGGAGTGATACGGACTACAGTGAAAGTGCTTGGCCTGAAAAATCTTGAATACTTCTTCCGTTAGCCTCCCCTTGAACTGAGATCCATTGTCAGTCAAGATTTGATAGGGGAAACCTAACCTTATGAATATAGTGAGTAATGCCTCTGCCACATGTTTCTAGTCGATTGATGACAGGGCTACCGCCTCTCCCCACATAGAGCAAGTGTCCACCAGAGTAAGGATGTAACTGTTCCTCCTCTTGGTGCGTGTGAGAGGTTCCACAATATCCACTGCAACTCTTTCGAAAGGGGTTCCCATGATTGGCATCTCCCCTAAAGTTGCAGGTGCAGTCCAACGCTTTGGAGCTACCCTTTGGCATTCTGGGCAGGCTTTGACATATCTTTTTATATCTTCCGTTATCTCTGGCCATAAGTAATGACAAGCTATACGTTGTCCTGTTGCGCTGATTCCCATATGACCACTGAAGGGAATAGCATGTCCTAACTCCATTACCTTTTCCCTATATGAAGTGGGAAGCAATAGTTGTCAGTGACCATTTGAACCATTTCCGGCCTTCCTATACATTAGTTTATTCTTCATATAAAATTCTCCTTTATTAGGAGGGGTATGGCACTTTGGGAGTTTCTTAAAACACGGCTTCAATGACTTGTCCTCAGCCTGTGCTTTCCTCATCTCCTCTGGATGAGTATTTATTGGGTTGTCCTCCTCCTTCTTTGCCTGTGACCTGGTCTGTACTGCGGCCATGATCACTGGTCTTTTGGGATTTCCCAAGAACACATATTTACACCTCAGTATTAGAGGGTAGATTGGTTCATTTATTACTGCTGCTCTAATCACTCCTTCCACATAGCGAGTTTTTACTCTTATTCTAGCAATGGGAAGTGTCATGGTTACTACCTCCTTTGTCGCCCCTTGGATCTCCACTGTTTCTGTGGTATATTGATCTAGGTGAACTAAGTGAGAACTTACGACTGAGTCAAAATCCAATCCTGTATCATAAAGGCACCTTATGGTGGACCCATTGCATATTACATCTTCACAAACAGGGGGATAATAAGGTTCCTGCTGTCCAGTAGGTTTGTCCTGTCTCCCCTGGTTTTCTGTTTTCATGCATGTAGCGAAATGAGGAGGTTTCATCTTACAGTCCCTGGCGTCATGATTGTCCCTCTTACAAAATGTACACCATCTTCCAGCCGGTCTGTAAGGTTTCTTATTATTGTATTGCGGGTTTCTATCTCTGAAATCACTTCTAGGCCTATCATAATTTGCTTTACCTCTATTATCATATTTGTTTTGGTGGTGAGGGGCTTTATTTTTTTCTGTTTTCTTTTTGCTCCAGCTACTTCTGCCTGGGCTGCCTGATACCTCTCAGTGACATTTAATACCTCCCCCAACCTCTCTGTACCTTGTTCCCTGAGGAATTTCCTCAGGTCTGGAGCCACGGACTCTCGTAATTGCTCGATCATTATCATCTCTTTAAGATCTTGGGTTTTCCCCAGAGCAGTCCATTTCTCCAGGTAGGTTTCCAACCTGGCAGAGAATTGGTGGTAAGTCTCCCCAGACAGGAGCTTTGCATTCCTAAACCTCTTTCTATTTTCTATAAAACTCCCCGTTCTTTTCATATCTAACTAGCAGAGCCTGTTTTACCATATCATAGTCTTCCTGTTCGTCTTGGCTCAGCTTTGAAAATATCTCATAGGAGGTTCCCCTAAGCCCCTAGGATAACCTTAAACTCCATTTCACTTTTTCTAGCCCATAATTTGTAGCTAATCATTCAAATCTAGAGAGGAATGACTCTATGTCATCCTCTTTTTCTACAAAGGGGTCCAAATGAAACCCCATGGCTGTGTTGGAGGCTACCTGACTGGCAGTAGAGTCAGATGTCGATGGGCTGTTACCATTTTCAGGAGCATGGCCTTGAAGTTCTAACTCCCTTAGTCATAGCTCATGTTCCCTTTGTAATCTCTTCTCTTCTTTCTCTGCTTCTAATTTCAATCTCTTTTCTTCTTTCTCTGCTTCTAATCTCTTTTCTTCTTTCTCTGCTTCTAATCTCTTTTCCTCCAATTGTAGCTTCTTGATCTCAGCCTCCCTATCAGCCTCTAATTTTCTAGCTTCCAAAGCATCTTCTAACTGAATTCTCCTCTCTTCGGCTAACCTATTTTCTTCCCTAGCAATAAACTTATCACATTCTGATGTGACATAGTCAATCATGACTTGGCCCTCCACGCCCATTTCTTTTGCAGTCTGTACAGCCGCCGACCTATATTTGGCCAAATCTGCCATTTCGTACAAAATTTATAATTAACTTGCTATCTCAACTAACAAAGGTTACTAATTAACTAAGTAACTAAGGGCTATGACAAATGATTCAATTCTCCACACTATGCAATGTTATCAATTCTAAAAAACTGGGGATACCCTAGAATTATGTGATACAAAATTTTAAAATCCCGGACAGGACCCCAATATATGTGGTGGGTTTTAATGTTATGAATATTAGTTATTGTTATTATTTGTCTACAGAGTGAGGTCAAGCTATGTAGGTCCCTGAGTATAATGATGGAACAATGATGTACTGTCAGAGTACATAACTGCTACCACCCGGTGATCTCACACTGCGAATATTTTAAACCTATTTATTTATATTTGACTAGGGGAATGAATGTATGATGTGATGTTGATAACATACATATACAACTGTAACTCAAGATAAGAAACTCAAGTAAAGCAGTGGTTAACTTTTTTTTAAATTAAATCTTTTGTACAATTTTATTCTCCAGAACCTCAAATTCTTTTGGAACAGAAGTAAAATTCAAACAATTAATAAAGGTAGTTTTATCTACCAATATATATACAGTTAATTAAATAAAAAGGACTTCTTGTCCATACTAAGTGTTTAATAAACAAATTCCTATAATGTATCCCTTTCTGACAAACTGGTGTATTATAATATATCACTAGTTAGAGAGACTGATGTCCTCATCACTTCACTCGAAATGTATTAATAAAATAAGTGTGGAGAATAATTAAATAAAATGTCATAAGCCCAAAACATGAGGGCTTATCTGATGGTCTTGTTGAAAATGGAAGTCTTCCTGATGATACTGCCCACTTTTCTTCACAAGAGTGTCTCCTGGAATAAATAAGTAACTTGCTGTAATAACTGCCCACTCTTCTACACAAGAGGGTCTCCTAGGAACATCTTATATCTGGTTTCTTCACATATACCAGACAGAATGCCTAGTATTCAGCATCTCCAGTTATGTTTGACATGATAATAGACGATTCAACCCTGCAACAATGAAATAATGCCTTCCTAAATATACTTTATAAATATATCTCCACATTTAACAAGTATCATCTTCAAACATTTCTAGTGATCAGTTACCATTGCTAATCCATAGCTTCAGTCTCTAACTTTTTGTGATTTCATCATCCTCAGTGGGTACCTGCTCTTCCCCACATATCTTCACCGCCTCTATCACTTAATCTTTGTTATCGTTCATCTCTTCAGTTAGGGATACAATCATCTTTTGTAGCTCTCTGACTATTAATTTATTTTCTTTTTTAGAATGACATCATATGTAGTGTCCAAAAGTATTTTTGGAACACTGTGATCTGCAAAAGACTGCCAGTAGCTTTCTGGTATTACAATTTACCTCAATGTTATAACAATAATCAAATACAATTTTTCTTTTGACTGCTTCCCAAATCTGCCTTAGGCATACCTTTGCTCCATAGGCTGTCATAAGTTTCCAAAATGGCTAAGCCGTACAACCTAAGATTTTGTTAGGCGCCGTATCTTGGATCGCCTTTTCCTAATATTAATATTAATAAATCATTTCTTACCGCAAAATCAATGAAATATTTCACACACAAGGAATAGATTGACTAGCAATCGTTTTGTCCAAATACAGATCGCCGTCTGGTACAGACTGCAGAAACTGACTTTCAATTCTGCACTTCTGTGGTCAAACTTTCACTTGGTAAAATTATTCTTCAAATTGCGCTCTAGGCTTGTAACCAATCACTATTATCAATCTCTTTGGCCAATGGAAACTGCGCATCCGAAATTAACTCTCTTTTTTTTTGAAAAACCCCACCTTTTGGGTTATCAATACGTTTGCTTGTCTGATCCCTCTATTACTATTTAAAAATACTGTTCGCGTGGCTAACAAATCTGCAGTTTCCACCTCCCCTTTTCTAACTATTGGTGTACCCAATCAAATCGAGTCAAAAGTATTTGACTGCAGCGGACAATTTTCAAAACTGAACCAGTGTTGGGTCATCCGTTTGTCTGCCAGTCTGTCTCACTTCTATGATATCTGGGTTATTTATGGAGCGATTTTAATTATTAAAACTAATTATTAAACTGCTTGTTTGCATCTATCATTCTATCTAAGTTTTATTTTCCTCTCTATCATCGTTTTCACTTTTGTACTTTTTATTATCATGGGCTCTTTTCACTGTGCTAACATATCAGGGAAAGAAAGGTTCTAAGTCCCGATAAGATATATATATGGTATTATATTAAACAACAGTACTCTATTGTCAAAGTATCTCTTTTATTTACTCTCTTTCGTTTTTATGAAGAAATAAATATTCTTAGTTTCACTTTTGCCTCTTGCACAATGCAGTTGAGTCCAAATTTCCAAGTAGACGCGATTGTTTTTCTTTTTACAATCCACCATCGTTCCCCCCCCCCCTTTTTCTAAGCACGCGATAGGCGTCTGTCACGCTTCCGTCAGAAAAAAGTGAGAGGGTGCGGGCGAGTTTATAAGATTTTTTTTTCCAAATACTCCGTTGCTGTGGACTTAGATACAATACAAGTGGCGTAGTTATTTATAGATTTGGACAGTAGTTTTTTTTCTTTTTCTTTTACTCTTTCACTCTTCTGACACTAAACGATGCCTTGGCCGCTTGCCAAGTCATTCTAACGTTCCTTTTAAAAATTAGGGCGGAGCTACCAAAAAGCTTGTACTTTAGGAAAAGGGGGTATCATTAGCAAATCTTCAATACTTTAAAATTAAGCGCGGATCGCTGACAAAAAACTGGTGGTGTTGCCCTATTCAATTATTGTCCAATTTAAAAAAAGACCATAGTAGCAGAATGATAAATCCCGATTCTTGCTTCATAACTGTGTATATATCAGAGCACGTTGTAAAGGTGTATTGGTGTAACTGGTCAACTCTAATAACCGGGCACAGTGTCAGGTATACAGGTCACCTTGTCCTGGAACACAATGAGGCCCCGACAAGAATGCATTGTTGACAATGAGTGTTACAATAAATGTCAATACGCGAATGTGTAGACTGTTCTGTGGAGTTGACTGAAGGTTCAAACACTCATTCATACGTATCTAGAAGTTACTGATGCAGACTACTGTAGACTTTTCAATAGTTTAATTTGACGCACACACTTGGACAGAACGGGTACAGTTACAGGAACACAGTTCGACATCAATAGCATATTCTTGACCCACGGTGTACAATAATAAATTGGCATTCATGTTGAGGAAAATCACAATGGAACATCAGTATACAAGCATTCAGAGTTCCATATCTTATATAAATATTCATCAGGCCTTACTGACTGATCATGTCAGTTAATATACAAGGTTCCAACCTGATTCCTAGACCGAACCTCTTTAGCATAAACGTAACTTGCACTCTAGCGAAGATTCCGTTAAATACAGTTCAGCCAATATTTCCTGAGAAAACGTTAAACTACCAATAGTAGGTTTTCCTTTCATAAGTATGATCTCCTTATCATCACCTGATAATAAGGGCGTCCCTGTTCTCTGGTAAATGATAAACAATAAATAGCATTCCAAAATGGCTTCTAGTCTTGTGAGCCTCGCTCACGATAATGATGCACAATGAAGCTTCAATAAAGATGCAGTTCATGAACATAACTGTTTCTATAACATTCAGCATATTCTTCCCTCATAGTTGCTGCATATATACATAATCAGTGCTGCTAGATAAATGTCGTTCCGACATACTGACATGGTTCAATTCATGTAGCTGTCTGCCCATATTAGGCCTAGGAATGGAAAAAAAGTTCGGTAAACAGTTCTTTACCTTGGCATAGGAAAAAAACCAACTAGCAAACACAGAAACGCTCTTCTCCTCGCGTTATGGAATGAACACTAGGAACTCATGGATTTAACCATCTCAGAAGAAAATATCTTCGTTCCCATAATCAAAAAGAGATCACAAACTTTTGGCAGGTCTAAGACATGACTTCCCGCCATAGGCTTCTACATCACCGAAGAACTCCCTAACGTATCTTCATGCGCCGAAAAGCACCTGACCCCAAAATACAGTACAAGGAAAATAGTCCGACATAAACATACAAAGATAACCCGATATAAGACCGGATCGTCTCCAACAGACACTGAGTAAACATAGACTCGGACCATAAACATCCCTGCATAAACCTAAGCAAGAATAATCTGTTTTCTGTCCGAACAAAGAATAGATCAACGGAGTCTAGATCCATCCGCCAAATCGATATTCAAGAGAGATCACCCATACAAAAAAAAGTATGAATTAATCATGGGTGATATAACTTTGACCATGAGAGCATTTCAAAATAAATACTGTTCATATCAAATAGTCATACAATACATTTGTATGCCTACCTACCTACAGTAATCCGTGCGTCGCATAATTCCATACAAAAGAATATGTGCGCAACACAGAATCTATAGAATAATATCTTATACATGATTTTAGGAGGGAGGTTCAAACTGACTTTATCACAGACTGCCCTCTGTTGTCTGGCGCATCACCCAATCTATGACTGTTAAAAATAGAGTGGTTGATAAGGGGCATCCCTGTCGTACTCCTGAGAGATAATTGTAGATCATCATTATTTTCTTTTCCATTCATATATACTGTAGAGCATAGAACCACCGCTGTAGCTGGTCCCCTTACAGGAAGCCTGCAGCAAACATTCACATACTCTAGCATCAGTGGTTTCTGTAGCATTTTGTTTTACACGATGAGGCTGCCACCTTTATGCATAACCTCGTTTTGGTCGCCTTGTACGACGTGCCTGAGGGGCAGTAATCCAGGTTTTTCTTCATCTCATCAGAGACCCCGCGAGAACTACACGGGGCATAATTGTAGATAGTGTGACGGTATTGCCTCCCCTGCTTTGCAGTAGTGGTCCACCAGTGGCCAAAACTCAAGAGTATCTAATATGGGCTTCAAAGGTATCTACCTTCGCACAAGATTACTCTTGTCAGAGATGTAGATAGAAGGGTGATGACACTTCTATTACAAAGGGAGTCTTCACAAGATATTCAGAATAAGCGAGAACAATACTGTTTTGGCTGAGTATGTTAACTCTGTAATTCTGCCGACGCTTTTGTGAAGGATTTAAGCACTTATTACTTTCAGCTCGTTTAAGCCCCCACCCCTGATTTTTTCAGTGGAATTCTGTTATTCTCGTATAGTTCTGTTTAGAGTGTGTGTAATAATTTGACTGAGACAAACATGCAGCAACTTTAAAATGAATAAAGCGAAGTTAAATGTATAACATTACAAGTAACAAAATTTAATAATCACCTTAGGTTTTAACAGTTGGAAAATAATTTGAATAGTTATGGATCAAGAAAAGTTATCATAGTCTTTATGGAATGTGAGATGATGCAAGAAGTTCAAGTGGCAGCATATATTTGAACTTAGCTGCCAATGACGATTCTGCTCCTTCTTATGGGTTGGTTCTTTTCACTCTGCTCACACTCGTCTCTGATCAAGGTTGTCGGGGGTAGCTCGTTTCCCAGAAATGTCAAGGAGAGTCTACCACGTAGGTCCTTCGTCTTAAAGCTTAGGCCACTGTTCCCTTCTTGTTCCAGAGATGGTACTTTCTGCTGGTACCAACAATAACTATGGTAAAAGAATAGAACGAAACACTCTTCTGAGTATGGCGTTTTCCACCCCATAGTTATGGGTTCCTATCTTCCCATACCACCATCCCAATTACTCAGACTTTACCCTCGATGAGAATTAAATTTAATCCCTCGGGATAAAATTTCTTTACATTTTAAAGGGACTATGTTTATGGGGACATTTACACTGCTTTGAAAATGTAATTATTATACTTAGAATGTACATCATTTCTTTCATCTTTCCCTTCCTGCTCCATAGGGAACCTGAAACTACTTTATGCTTTTAGTTCTCTTTACGAAACTAGCAATAAAGCTATCCCCAGCCCGTGCAGTGGTGGTTCATGAATCATCATTCTATACGCTGAGGCTGCCAGCCTCAAATGACTTTGACATCCACAAGCGAGTTTCAATTATTAAAATTCACATGGTAATATATATATATATATATATATATATATATATATATATATATATATGTATGTATGTATGTATGTATATATATATATATATATATATATATGTGTGTGTGTGTGTGTGTGTGTGTGTTAGTTCACATGCTAGTAATAAATATGAAATGTAAATCACTACTTACGCCAATCCTGACTCACAGACTTTTTGCTCAAATGAATAAAAAAGACTTGAAACGGCCTCTTGCACGCGTCTGGGGTGTCGTTAATTTAATAAGTTCCCTCTCTGACTTCATGTGTGGTCCTTCAGTTGCCTCAGTCCCGGTTTCCTTATTTAAAATGTTAGAGATTTCCTGGGCTATATTTGTAGTGGATTTGTTGGTATTGTATGATTGTGATATTACCTAGTGTGATGCATGAGGTCAGCTGTGAAGGCTCCTGAGATAAATGTAGCTGTGAATTTACAGAAGGCCCTTCTTGCTACCACTACGACCTCACACCTATCTTTTTTTTTCTAATGAATGTGGCTACGTTAAAATTCTAGGGTACTGATATGTAATGTGTTGTGGTAGTTTACATACACACACACAGATATTTAATAAGTCTAATAATATTAATAAAAGGTTATAACACACTGAACTAACTCAAGCTGTGTAAAATTTTGATAGTAAATTTTCTTTAAGTTTATTTGTTCTGAACCAAGGTTTTATTTTGGTCAGAACATATGAAAGGTTTTGCAATTATGAATGAAATGCATGAATAAATGGCATAATAAATGAAAGGTGTGTACATATGTAGTTTACAAGACTAGTTAATATTACTACTGTTTATAGTTGTAATTTATCTGGGAGAACGATTAATGGATGTGCTGTTGGGGGGCCTCATCACTCCCTGTCTATGGCGACTACACATTGTCCATTTATTGATGGGATTATAATTGGTGTGTTAGAAATTAAGTTGGTGAGTATCCAGCAGGCCAGACGCTCACGTATCTTGAATGAGTAGTTCTGGTGCTGGAATCTGGTGGCCCCACCTCTCCGTGCTTGGGGGCAATATAAGGCTGCTCTGCCAGAATATAAACTGCACGGGTCCACTCTTGTATTATTCAACACCTCATTTGACACCACATTGGTGCCAAATAAAAACTCACAGTTCTGAAATAAAAGTATTGGTCATGTGTCAGAATTCCATCCTCTAAACCATTTCTGGACACAACACTACACACAACAACACCACATAGACGGGGTCAGATCTCTTTGACCATACAACACATCTTACCAAGTTGGTTTCACATAGGATAAGTTCCCCCAGACTACATATTCTGAAATATGTTCATTAGCTTCCTGCCATAGAATAGGATAGGTGATATGTTCCACTGATCTCAACACTTGATCCGTCCTTCATAATCCTTGCTGGAATTTATGTATTGTGTTTGTCTCTAGACCCTGAACTGGGGCGGGGGGTCTAGAGCGAATCCTTACTTGTTGTAAGGGATAGATTTTGATATGGCAGTATCAAATCACTCGAAACATTAAACAAATATTAAAATATACAAAGAAATACTTTCAGTCTTACCAGAATTATGAATATAGAACACAGTTATATGCTAGCAAAACTCAGCTGAGCTGCTGGCTTTAGTATGGCGTCCCTCTAAATATTTCAATTAGCTTCTGGGAAATACACCACTGAATTATTTACTGTGTCTACTACTGGACAGTTTATGTTGAATGGCAAAAATGCGCGTCTGAGCGCCGATAATATATTCATCTATGGCCAATCACCGCCTTTTTTCCTTTTCAAATTCAAACCTCCTACCAAAAGTCAATTCAGTCATACCTCAGTCAAGTATGTATTATTGTCTGTTGGTCCGTCCGTCTCTACTTGCGTTTCACAAAAAAACACACTTGTTTTTTGAACCAACTCTGCCGTCCCCTACACAATTTTGCTTTTAAAGTTATTTTTAGCCACAATTCTCCACCCCATTCCCTCTCTTTCATTCCAACTAGATTTTAGCACTTGAGTCTCAAGGCCGCAGTTTTTTGAAAATTAGTGACATTTTTTGTTTCAATGCAGTCGCTCGCTGATATGAACAACACAGTCTTTTGTCAATATCTTTCTTATTATCTATCCGACTGTATAAATGAAAGCATATTATTTCACTGCTCAAGATGGGCCATCAGGCCAGCTAGGTTTTATATTCCTAACATTATTACTAAGAAAAAGTTACTTTTCAAGGTTAGTTGGTTTTTTGAAATATTTTCGAGCATCTTCTGTAATGCGTTCGTCACTGAATTCAAATAAACGGACTAAGTTATCGCAAAAGCGTCCAAGAAACGACTGTTGCGTATAATAGCTAAGGTCCCTTTTGTCGATTTCTTTACCTTGTGTCAACTTGGGGACGTGAATTTTTTTCCTTTCCCCACCAATTGCGTCTTTTTAGCCTTGCTAGTTTTAAGCCCGTGTTCAGTCATATTTTTTCCTTTTGATCTCCGTTCTCATCCCGTTCCAAGGGTAAACGTTTTGCCTTCACGTCTAACAAGTTAATTTCCATGGCGGGTGGTGACCCGCGGCGTGGGCGATCATGTATTCTAGTAGCTTACGCATTAGTTTTTATCCCTACATTTTATCTTTGAAGATATTTTAACGTTGTATCACGGTTAATTTTATCACAATATTGTAAGTCCTGATAAATACTCCAATAAAAGGTGTCCGGTATTTTAAGAAGGAATTCTGAATTCTAATTCTTCACTGTAGCAGTCTGATGTCTTGGCGAGCGATTTCTCAAGTGAAATAGCTTGAGAAAATGATAAGATTATATTCCCTGCCTTCCCACGCCTTCGTTTGTTATGCGCTATCCAAAAACTATAATCATATTCAAACTGGCGGGTTATGGGGTAATTTCAAAATATTCCGACATCGGATAATTTTGAACGTAAGGCAGAGGTCAACTCTCCCATATATGGTAATAAGATGTCCGATGTCCTTGTGTACAAACTTCCAAACACACCGGTAACCACATATGACCATGTGTTCGAGATGTAGCAATCTTACTTTTATCTAAAGTAATCTTGTCATCCATGTCTTATCGGTGATTAAGCAGATAGCGCTGGCCGATGTATGTGTTAATCTGCCGCTCCTATTGCCAAGAATTCTGGGCAGCGTCAAGCAAATGTGATTATTATCACCTACAGGGAGTGTCGAATGATTTGATAAAATCAAATATCTGCTACTTAGCAGAAAAATAACGAAGAAAGAAAGAAAAGTGCGACAATTGAGAGCAAATAATAAAAATCAGTACCACAAATGTACCGATACTGCCGGAGTGAAACAAAGATCGATAGGGGCCGCCCCGTTTTGTCACACTGAGGTAGCAGTCGTCCCAGTTTTTCTTCACTTCGTCAGAAACCCCCTGGGAACTACAAGGGGCATAATTGTAGATAATCCCTCCAAGGAAATTAAACTAACAATTTTAATTGAATCAGTCTCCGCGGTCCAAGCTCTTAGACATGTAGGCCTCTACATGAACATACCCGACCAGACATAGCAGTGGCAATATTGCAGCATATAGATTTCTACGTAATAAAAGCTGCATAGTGTCGCATAGAGATTTATGATCAATAAATTTTATATATTCTTTTCTTTTCTACCCGTGTCCTCTACTTTATTATCGCTCTTTTATCCTTTTCCTGTTTTTCGCATTCGTTCGTTTGCGAATATATATACTTTCCCATTCTAACGTTTACCTGTTTGTTTTCTCTTACTGAGAACGCATTTTATTACGTCAGATGTCAGTCTCTGCAGGTGAGTGAATAGTGCGAAATTCGTCTCGATAGACATGGGATGGCAGACATATCGTCTAACATTTTCATCTGACACGGCGTCCTTCGGCCAGTTTCTCGGCCTGAGGTGTGGAAAGCGCCAGACATACATCGCCCAGGATAGCCATATGTCGTAGAAGGCGTTAAGACGCGTATTGACAGGTTATGGCAGGCTTCTGAGTTAATGTGAAGTGTTAGGAGAGGGGGAGATAGCGGCGCTATTTCGGATTTCGAAATAACGTGGGATGCTGTGTCTGTTTCATATATCCTAGCAGGAGTTTAAACGTGACTTCATTCTGTTCTCCAAATTTGCAGTAGACAGGTTGTTTCGTGCTAAAGAGAATAAGCTGTAAAGCGAAGTCTGAGTTTGTTTCGGAAATTTTGCCGAGCTTCTAGACTACCAATAAATATAAACGTATCATTCTAGTTTGTGCGAACGCCTGTAGTTCTGTGTGGAGGTAATTATTATATATCTAATTGTGTTGAGTGATCTAGTGATAAATCGCTTATTTCATTTTACTAGTTAGATTTCTGTGCAGAAGAAATTAATATTAAGTCTGTTATATTCGCTAGTCGACATTTTACAGTGGAAAGCAGAATATATTATAATTTCTAGCTTAAACTCATGCAGCTGTAAATGAATTAAATTAAACTGCGAGAATATTTTAACTAACTTATAACTGCTGTAGCGAAATTGGGCACCTCTTGCTTTGTTGTGAAAAAAAATGTGTAGCGCGACACACACATACACACACACAGCGCAGTAATAACACTTGGCGGATCTTGCTTTGAAGTTTGAAGACGGCGGAAATGTGAATTACGGTTAGCCAGACGGTATTGCTGAAGGTAGGAAATAAGGGAATACAGGAATGGCCGACTTTAAAAGCTTGCATTTACTGGACATTAAATTTAAAACTACAAGAAAACACCTGGTTGGAATAATATTAAATAAAAATAACTCAACAAAGGAGATAGACTAGGAATTATATCCAAAAGGATATTATTCAAATATAAATAGTTTTAAAGATAATTAATATTTTTCACCTTCATCACATCTGCTAAAAGTTAGCTAATAATCTTTAAAAATTTATTGTACGTATATGCCTCAACGGATTTTGATAAAACTTATATAGAATGAAAGCCTCATATGGGGAAAATGAAAGGATACCTAGGAAGGAAGGAAGGATATAAGTGTGTAGTGAACAGAAGAGAAAACAAGTACAGGAAAAGCACAGATTGCTTCAAATCGCCTCAAACCGAGAGATTAAACGAAAATCTTTTTGGACCTTAAGAGGTGCTTTCTCGTACGTGAGATATACACATATATAAGGACAGAGCGGCGCGTTGAAAATCACACACACCAAATCCAGAAGCCAGAATGAGAAACTGGAAGACAGCATCTGCAAGAAAAGTTCTTTTTTTCACGCTGCATGCAGGGCAGATTAAATTCAGCCAATATAGTCTCACCGTGAGCTTATAAATCCTAAGAGGGTATATAAGTTTATTAAAGATATATATATGACTAATATCATTTTATTTCAGATGTTATTTACGATTTGATTGTATCAGATATAATAAAAAAAAGGGAATGACGCTAACCAGAGATAACCTTCACCGGCATTGTCAGGAAGCATAACCATTAATTGGTTAGCCAAATATATCATGGCTAGTTCTTGCCTGGAAGCTTACGACATACCAGCAAGTACATAAGTGACTCGGCATCCATAAGTGGAAGGCAAAGGTTATATCGTACCCATGTATCATAACATGTGATTATTCATGTATTTTGTTAATTCTGCACAGTGTACATTATCTTATCATGCTGTCTCTGTAACATACTACCATGATTCATTCATTTATATACAAACACTGAAGACATGGTCGCATCATGAACAGCAGTTGGTGGTGAGATTGTTGGAACACCATGGCCACCTATTACCTTTTGTTCCAGGTTTTTATGATCAATTTTTATGATCATTCCTGATCGAGAAACTATAGACTTGAGGACCGTTGATCCTGCTAACTGAAGCCTAGAGGTCAACCAATCTTCAATACCTTAGTCCCCCGTAGTTATAGGGCGGGCTGAAGGACAGTTTGTTTATTCAAGTGTGTCTCAGGAACCTCGAGCAGACGTGGCTAATAACAGATGAGTTTTATGTGTATCCATCCAACAAACACTGTGAGCAGTTTCTAAAACGACTGTCTATGATGAGAACTAGATAGCCAGAGATATCAAAGAGATACAGTGACAAACTTTTGTGTAATTTCAGTGGAAGATAAATCCAAGACTTTTTCTATTATTTATCTTAATTTGTAACTATAAATAATCATACATTTTACCATCTTCCAACACCCATTTCTCATTACAAGAATATATATAGATGTACATAATAAATATTGAAATAGTACTCATTTGACTTGGTAAATTTTTAACTGTTAAAATTTGAGTTACTTTTTCTAATTTAATTATATTATCACATAGGGTTACAATAGCGAAAGTAGCAACTTATACTTCTGAAGCTTAAATCTATTGTCCAGCTCAGAGTATTCACAGCTGTAACTCCCTTGTGATACCAGTGTACTTCTCGGGCACTGGAACTTTATCCTTTCTGGAGAGAGATTCTACTTCTTCTCTACCACTATTATCATACTAGAAAAACCTTTCGCTACAACTGCACTGATTCATCATTGAGTATTGACGAAATACGTATGTATTGACGAAATACGTATGTATTTCTAATTCATGATGATTGATTTTATGAATTATACCTTATTTCACGGGACATTTAAATGGTAAGACAAGCTCTCCTCTTGCAGTTTATAATGTAAGTTATAACCAAGTACATAGTATGTATAAGTATTTTATATGTTGTTTTTCTTTATTCAGCGAAAACTGGGGTAACCCAACTTTGCCAGCGTTGAGTACTGAGTAGTATCTGTGAAGAACATAAACATTTTATTCTTAAAGACGTGATTGTATAAAGTAAAACCTGTCTGGCATTGCATTGGCATCCAGAACGACAGAGTACCCATTCCATAAACTTTAAGACTTAAATAAAGTAACGGGCCTATCGCGCCAGATTTAATTCTTCCTGAGAGAAACCTCAAGTACATTTCAGCCCTTGTGGCAAGTAAAATATTACAATCAATAAACATTCCAACGGAGTTGTGACTAGTATGTGGTGTGACCAAATAAAATCCTATACTGAGAGAAGGCAGTTACCTGACATTCCTAGTTACTAGAAATCTAAGCTATTGACACTTTGCTCGCTGTTAACGTTCATGCCTGGACCATTTTAATGTGACAGAACCAGATATCCATAAATAAGAAATACCAAGGAAACGTTCCCTGAAGAAGCGAATTCAACCTATCTTTTTGGAGCTGGGGTTCCCTTGGCCAATGTCTAATCCTGGAGATTCTGTATGTGCATGTCCTAAAAATTGTTTGTCCAGAAGTTGCTACCAAAGCTGTAAGTACGAACGAAAGCTAGTGATCACGGCTGACTGAATAGAGTGAATGCAGGACTGAGCCATTCTTTTACTGTTGTATTTTGGCACCCATTTTTTGCTGTCTTAAATTTCTTTATGCAAGTGTTGTTGCTAACAATATTTTTCCTTAGGATAGATCAGAGTATCCAAGTCTGTTCATACCTGTACAGGGAAATCTTAGACTAAATCATATGTATCCGTGACTCTTTGGGGCTATCACTTTTCTCCTAACAGGACTGTGGGCTATACATCGAGGGAAAGGATCATACCAATGGGTCTATCATTCTTGTAGTAATTCATTGACTTTATGACTATTTGTATATGTTCGATGTAATTTTATATGTTGTGATGGCAGTCTATTATGATAATTAAACTCCACATAAACTTAGTCAGTGCGTTGGTCAGCTCGTTCCAAATTATCCATATTTTCATTGTCATAGGTTCACGTCTGTGTGTCTATTGTAGTCACTTATGTGTTTGTGTATGGGAGGTATACATATACTACTATATATTATATTAGATTTGTGTGACTAATCTAACTCTGATGTAGATGATAGGCTGACTGAGAGAAGCTTCTCGAGTGTCAGAGACAGAATCTAATATATTCCCTCCATCTCACCCGTGAAATCTATTTCTATTTTTATCACCTCCCACTGAGCTATCCCTTATTTCTATGTCTATTCAGAAGGGACCAAACTAAGTCTTAATCACCTATCACAAATCTACGACACATAGTACTACTATTAGAGTGCATATTAGCATATGTGGAAATATAAGGAAATGAGCCTGAAGATAAAGGAGCAAAAAAAAAAAAAAAAAGCAGAATAAGAAGCAGTTTAACCCAAAGAAACAAAAGTTTCAGCTATTCAGATATCAAAAGCCTATTAAAAATGCTATCACCAAGGGGCTGAAAAAGGATTACAACCAAAACCTAAGAGGTAAACATGCCCATTGGCTGCTGAAAGCTCCAGTACTGACATGTCAGATTTCAAGAGAGCCAACAAACAAACAAACAAAATACACTGAAATAATAAACTACAGTACAACAGGGATAATCAAAACTAATTGGGACTTGTAGTAGTTTGAATTTCCGATTTGTTGAGATTTTTCAACGTATCAAAAATTATGTTCTGATAAGTAAAAATCAAGGGCATAGTCATATAAGCACTAAATTATACTTGATGTATTTTTTATTCATAGGTAACAGGCCAAATTTAACTTTCAGCCGCATCATTTTAAAACTTCGTTTATTTGCTGCCAGGTCTCTGTCTTTTCAGCACGAGAGTATGATCCCACATTAGTATATCGGCATTTGAACATATTATTTGAACTTGAAAACATTATATATACTTACTTAGTCGTTCCTATTCTACCGTGAGGTGTAGAGGTTTGGAAGAGAGAGACCCATACTATCCTATCGGCTGTCTTCCTCCTGGCCTGGTTCCATTCTAGTCCTCGGTCCTTCAAAGATTTTCTAATGTTGTTCTCCCATTGGACTCTGGGTCGTCCTGGAGGTCTGGATCCCTGGCTCTTAGCCTCCCATACCTGCAGTGGCAGCCGATCTTCTCCCATCCTGCAGACATGGTCAAACCATCTTAGTTGGGACTGTTCTACTTGGGTCTGCAGGGGTTAGGTTTTTAGGCCTTGACGCAACGTCTGGTTGCGGACCATGTCTCTTCTTGTTACTTCAAGAAAATATTATATATCCTAATTATAACTCTTTAGAGGATGAACGGGACATTTTTCAGCATCAATTTAAACAAATAAATAAAATGCACGTGTAGTTGATTTGGACGTCATTCGATTTGTTGATTATACCAAGCCATCACATTATTTAGCTCTCGTAGACCCATCATCTGATTCAAGTTTGGATGCGAACTTTAAAGTCTTTTAAATTTGTTTTTAATGTCAGTAACGGCTGACTTTCCAACCTCGTAAAATTTGGCAAACGAAGACCTACGTTCTCCTCTTGAAAATGTGTTTCACAACTCAATCTTCGGTTAAATTGTTGAACAATTTATTCTTTCTTTTAGAAGACGAAAAATACGATATAATAGCAGAACGGAACAATATAACTGTGCAAACTCCTATACGAAAGGTGCCATTGCCTCGTTATTGGGGTGGATCGTACACATAATATACATTCAAATAATATGTATTCAAATAATACACATTGAAATAATACACATTCAAGTTAGCACTTAAAAAAGAGCCATTGAATTTGGTTTTGTGCATAGGATAGCTGGTTCAACCCCATATGGGTTACAATTTGGGTGTATAGTGTTCCATTTATTTTATATAGTACCTTATCTAACGACACTACACACAACTATGAAATACAGGACCCCGAAACGACCCAGACTTATTATAGAATCAATCACCTACGTAACTTTCCTTTTCACCATTATAGCCAAATAACACAAGATAAAGACCGTGTTGTGATTAAAATTCATAACGATTATGTCGTTAGTTGGCTCGACAGGGCTCCTTTAAGATTAAGCAAGTTACGGACCACAGCCTGTTGGGTGTGGTCATCGACCAGTCTCTAAGCTGGAAGTCACATGTCTATTTCATCGCACACAAGATCTCACAAAAATTGTTTCAACTCTGGGACCCAAAGATGCAGCAATAGAGAACGCAGTCAGCGACTCATAGCTTGACTGCCTGCGTCAGGACCAGCGAATCAGAGCTGGTCAAGACTGCACTCCACCTCCACGTGGTGGTCCTGGAAACAGTCTGCAGCAGTGCAGTCTGGCTGAGCGAGTGTGGATCGCAATGGGAAGGCAAACCCGGTCCTAAAAAATGCTGTGCAGAAGTCGGATGTGTCGACCGAAAGGTGCAGATATCACAGCTTAGGCGTAAACAGACCGTCCTTTTCAGGACGAACGAGGAAGAAGAAGGAAGAAGTTTCAACTCTCAAAAATCAAACATTTTTATGTCCGCACTCTAGACTTATATTCTATTATGCACATATTCAAAGTCACCTTTCTTATTGCTCAAATATCTGGAGTCGCTGTGGTTTGTCGTTTTTGAAACGCCTACAATCCCTACATAAAAGGGCGCTACGACTTGTTTGCCTGAATGATAACATTCCCAGTGCTCAGCTATTTTCACAGCTGAATGTTCTTCCTCTTAAAAAATTCTTCTTCTTCCAAGATCTCCTATTTGTGCATCAAATTTTACGCGGCAGAACGCCTTCATACTTGCAAATGTTCTTTCGCTATAAATACTGCTCATATTTTATACGTGCCCAATGGGCTGATCACCCGTTGGCTTGTCACACCGATTACGGAAACAACGGCAGATGGATCTATTTGTTGGTGCCCTAAAGACGCCGCTAGGCGTGATGGGAAACTACAACAGAGAAAATCAATCTGCTGTTGCCCTTAAGACGCCACAAGGCGTGATGGCCTCTGACTGCTTGGTCGGTCTCTGGCTAAGGACGGAAGAAGAAGAAGAAGAATATTTTATACGTGGCGACCTACTTTTGCACCTTGCAAAACCTCGAACTGACCTCTTCCGAAGTTGTTTTAGTTATGCAGGCGCTTTAGCATGGAATTCCCTACATAAGTCTGTCAAAACTGATAATTACACCACATTCAAAAGATATCTGCATTCACATGTCATGAAATTGTGTACACACATTTAACGACAATTCTGTTTCAGTTATTTCAACGTTTCCACGAGCATTTAACTATCATTGTAATATTTTCATTTTAAATTGGATTTTTTATATTAAGTAGCGCTATTGCTTGACCTCTCGAATTTTTTATATTAAGTAGCTCTATTGCTTGACTCTCTCTCTCTCCCTCTCTCTCTCCCCCTCTCTCTATGTGCGTGAATGACTATGAGTAAATGTACTTGTGTGTGCTAAGTTTCTGATTGTGATGATAATATTAATTGATCCTGTCTGAAGTTGTTAATATTTTAATTTTTAAAACGCTGAAAATTGTATTGCAGGGCAGAAATGTAAAAAGGCAATTATGCCTATTTCTTTACCCTGATGAAATAAAGATTTCGTTCGTTCGTTCGTTCCTTTCCTGATAATTTTATACGGACTTACTTATTAATAAAGGAAGTGACGTTATGCCGATATGGTGCACGGGCAGACCCGAACTTTGAAGCAGAAGTGAGGTGATCGTCTGCAGAAAAGATGCGGCCTGTGTTTGAATGTGAGCGGACGTATATGTATTGAGCTCCTGCAGTACACTGTGTTTTTCCTGCATCATTCCATCACCAGGACATCAATATACTTAGTTGATGTGTCCCTGGTTTATTAGATGCAAGAAAATGTATGCCTATTCAAAAAGATGTCCAGAGGACTATGAATAATAAAGTTTTTTATGATTGCCATTGACCAGCGTTTGGACTATTGTCACCGTGTGGTTTGCCCAAGTGTGGCGTTACTTGTTTATATTATTCAGTTGATTAATTATGCTCGTTCTCACACTGTGTCCAGGTTCATATATAATAGGTCCACAAGGTTCAGGACAGCTACAATAATTCATTAACAATAACTTCAATAACTTGAAGATTCCCACATAACGATCGATATCAACTTGAGACTTTGGTAACATCCCATTATTTATTCACGTAGACTATACATCATTACACGGCATTAATAATTAGGTAGATTCAGCAACTTCTATAATCCATATGTCCCAATAAACACTATCTTATTCCTTTTTCTACTTTTAGTTGTAGTTGATAAACATTAATATCTTTCAAGACATTTTCCATTTAACATTTCCCACCATTTGGTAGAAAACACACAAGCCGCCACTTCAGGGTAAACACAAGCTCTCTCTGTTATTTCTCAAAAATCTCCACGTCATGTGCGCAACACACATAGCGACAAATCATCATCGTGCCGCACTCACCAGCACCAAAATCTTATTTATTTTCTGGCAGGTGGCGTGCAAAGCCAGAGCCACATTCCCCCCCCCCCCCCCCGAACAATTGAAAACATAGTTTTCAGTCAGGCAATTATAATATGAAGCGAGATTAAATTATTAAGATCACTTATGATTACCTATCAAACAATTAAATGATATCTATCTAGATTGCAATCAAGATTTTAAGAAAAAAAAAATAATGTCAGTAATAACAATATGAATAAATAAGTAATCATTGTCCAATAAGCGTGATCATCACAGTTAAACAATCTGGTATGTGTTCGCATAGTGATCCAACTGTCCATAGTGGCCATTGTTACAAAACCTATGCACTATCAACATTGTTACACGTGAAATATGGACAGCAAGAAACATATCAGTATTCGAGTTATTCCATAACTCTAGAGAGAGTGTCTGCAAGGACGTTGTCCTTTCCCGCTATTGGTAGAACGTCGAAATCATAGCCTTGAATTTGTAAAGACCATCGGGTGAGACGTGCATTAGACGATTTAAAAGTCCGTAGATATGTGAGTGATTTTTGGTCAGTGTATAATTTAAAATTAGTAACTACCAGTGTAGTGATTTCTAAATACAATATCTAAATTAATATATAACAATATAGGGCATAAAGGCAAAGATAAGAAAGTACAAAAGAATTTTCTGCTAGAACAGTTGTTGTCGCCTACGCCTTCAGATTATTATTTGCTAACGAATAGCCAAAATAAACGGTACCCTATTTTTCAAATTCGTCCTTGACATAAACACCCACTTTTTCCTAGTTCTAAGAAAATATTTGCCTAAAATGCATTGTGGAACGAGGAGGGGGAAAGGATAGATGAAATGCTAATTCGTTTCGCATTAATTTTAAACTAAAAGCACCCATAGCACAGGGGCAAGCTTTGCCTTAGGGGTTTCCCCAAATACAATGAAAAAGTTAGAATTGTGGACACTACGTCATGGAAACACGTTTAGCTCTTATTGTGAATGACCTAAGCTCTCGTATTTAGCTTGAAAGTACATGAGAAAAGAATTGAACAGGAGGTAGTTTTAAATAAACAACTAACATGGAAAAAATTATAGAATTTTGAACAAAACCACATAGCCCCTTAAAAATTGTATATTCGTGTACCTGAAGACTTGCTGACCAAGAATATGTTACTAGTTATATAAATAGTCCCTTAACTAATCAAATAATGATAAAACAATACATAGAGATCAGAGATACTGTCAGGTCAAGTCATATCTGCTTAGATTGGATCGCATATTTTTGGGGGGAAAAGTAGGTGACAGATAGGCTAACATAGTACAGCGAATCCGATTGGGTGGCATTTGAAGTGAGACCAAATATTATTGGCTGACCTTTGAATAAACATAAATAGCCTAAGTAACGTAGGAAAAGTTTGAATGATATTTTTTGAAAGACTGTTTACCCTTGTAAAATTAATAGCGATTGGCTAACTGAATCGATATTGTCAGAATGGGCGTTAAGGGGACGCCATTTTCTAAGAAAATGTTCAACAGTGATAGATGAGAGCAGGCTGTGCTTTAAACTACAAGTTATAAGCAGCCTGGGCAATAAAACAGATCGAAACTGTGTCAGTTATCGTCTCTGTGTATATTTCATTGAAAATTGTGGTAAGCTTGATATTTATTAACCTGTATTTTATATAAAAATTGAATGTGAAATAATAATATATGTCTGGACATGAGTGGGTCTATGGCGAACATGAGGCAAAGCCTAAAGATTGATCCACCATGTGATAGACTGTCAGAGAGGTGTAAAATACAAGAATATGTGGTTTTTGGTTTGGTTGTTCGTCCATCACGGGTGATGAAGACCACTCTGTTCATCCAATTATTTAAGAATATGTTAGGTTAGTCTATGGGTACGAAGGTGACTGAAGAGCCCGATGCGGGCCTGGAAAGATCTTGGACAGTGTCGGCAGGGAATGTTTGCTTCATGTGAAGGTTTTATTTCACGGTCCTTTCTAGCTTGTCTCCGCTGTTCCGCTGCTGCTCTTCTGGATGATTCGCATGCTGCTGCACCTTTACGAAGAGATGTGCGCCAAGCAGTTCGGTCTTGCGCAGCAGCTTCCCATGTGTCTGGGTTTATGTCAAAGGTTTTCAATGACGTCTTTAACGTGTCTTTGAAGCGCTTCTTTTGGCCACCATGGGAGCGTTTACCCTTCTGCATCTCACCATAAAAGAGTATCTTTGGCAGTCGATGGTCTGGCATGCGGACTACATGACCTGCCCAGCGAATTTGTGACTGCATCAGAATAGTATCAATACTAGGGATACCAGCTCTGTCAAGAACGGCGGTATCCGGGATCTTGTCTTGCCATTTGATGTTCATTATCTTCCTGAGACAGACTGTATGGAAGTGGTTTAGCTTCTTTACGTGGCGCCTGTATACAGTCCATGTTTCACATGCATATAGCAGCACTGGAAGCACCGCAGCTCTGTACACCTTCAGCTTTGTCTGTAGACTAATGCCACTTCGATGCCAAACGTTGGTGTATAGTATGCCAAATGTGCTGCTGGCTTTGGAGATCCTGGTGTTCACCTCATCATCAATGACAATGTTCTGGGATAGTGTGCTACCAAGGTATGTGAATCTGTTCACAACATTCAGTTTCTCACCATTAACCTTGATGACTGGCTCAGTATAAACTGTGCCAGGAGCTGGTTGGTACATGATTTCTGTTTTCTTCGTGTTGATGGTAAGCCCAAAGTTGGCGCAGGCTTCGGAGAATCTATCCACACTATGCTGCAGATCAGTCTCTGAGCCAGCATTGAGGGCACAATCATCAGCAAACAGAAGATCTCTGATGGTGTGTGATTTGATCTTGGTTTTTGCTTGAAGCCTCCTAAGGTTAAACAATTTTCCATCAATACGATAACTAATGTCGATTCCTGTGTCCCCGTCTCTAAAAGCATCAGTCAGCATAGCAGAAAACATGATACTGAACAGAGTCGGTGCAAGTACGCACCCTTGTTTAACTCCATTTGAGACGGGGAAAGGCTCTGATAGCTCACCGTTTTCCTGAACTCTAGCCTGCATTCCATCATGCAGTTGCTGCACTATTGTGATAAATTTCTTTGGGCAGCCGTATTTTGCCATGATCTTCCATAGACCCTCTCTACTGACCGTGTCGAACGCCTTTGTCAAGTCGATGAAAGCTGTGTACAGGTCACAGTGCTGTTCTTGGCATTTTTCTTGTAGCTGTCTTGCAGCGAACACCATATCTGTGGTTCCACGTTCTTTCCGGAATCCACACTGACTTTCAGGTAAAAGACCTTTGTCAAGATGAGCCGTAAGGCGATTCAAAAGGATTCTGGCGAATATCTTCCCAGCGATTGATAAAAGAGAGATGCCTCGATGATTGTTGCAGTCTTGGCGATTACCTTTACGTTTATATAGATGTATAATTGAGGCATCTTTGAGATCGTGTGGGATGGTTTTCACTCTGCCACATTTGCTGGAAGATCATATGAAGTTTCTCTATCAGAACTGCACCGCCATCTTTATAAACCTCAACAGGAATTGAATCGGAGCCAGGGGCCTTTCCACTAGACAGTTGACGAATCGCTTTTTTAGTTTCCTCCAGAGTTGGTACATCATCTAATGCTTCATTTATAGGAATTTGGGGCAGGCGGATGATGGCTTCGGCGTTAATAGATGATGGCTGGTTCAAGATATTATTAAAATGTTCAGCCCAGCGTTGGAGCATTTTTTCTTTGTCTGTAATTAGTGTTTTTCCATCTGCATTAAGGAGGGGAAATGATCCTGATGATGTTGGACCATAGACCGCTTTGAGTGCAAGGTAAAGGTTTTTCAAGTCATGGCTGTCAGCAAAGCCTTGGAGCTCATCTGCTTTATTACTCAGCCATGAATCCCGCATCTGGCGTAGTTTATGTTGGACGATTCTACGCATGTTGTTGAAAGCGTCTTTCTTGGATGTAGATTTTGGATCATTTAAATATGCTTTATGGAGATGGTGTTTCTCAGCCAACATCTGCTTTATATCATCTGAGTTCTCATCAAACCAGTCATTTTGTTTCTTGATGGAAGGACCCAGGACCTCTGTAGCAGTATTGTAGATCTGCTCACTTAGGGCTGCCCAATTTGTTTCCACACTTTGGCCGTCTAGCGAGATAGATTTGAGACGGTCTTCTAAGGTGTCAGTAAATGACTGTTTGATTTTTGTCTTCTTTAGTTTGGTGACATCCAGCCTCTTTTGAGTTTTCTTCCCCTGAGGGCGCCTGGCTGGTTGGATACGAATTTTAAGTTTAGATACAATGAGGCGATGATCAGTCCAGCATTCGGCACCACACATGGACTTGGTCACCCGGACATCTTGCCTGTCCTTCTTCCTAACAATTACATAGTCAATTAGGTGCCAATGCTTTGAGCGAGGGTGCATCCAGGAGGTCCTGTTGCGGGTAGGAAGTCGAAAAATGGTGTTGGTGACAAGGAGGTCATGTTCTGCGCAAGTCTGGAGGAGACGAAGTCCATTACTGTTACAGCGACCCACGCCGTACCTACCAATAGTGCCATTCCAGGAGATGTTATCTGAGCCTACTCTTGCATTAAAGTCACCAAGAATGATGAGCTTATCTGCTTTAGGAACTGATGCAATGACTGCATGTAGTTCTTCGTAAAACTTATCCTTGACATCATCCTGGTTTGTCATAGTTGGTGCATACGCGCTAATGATGGTGGCATGTTTTCTTCCATAGAACAGAGGGATCTTGACCGTCATGAGTCGGTCATTTATTCCCTTTGGGGGCCCCGCTAACTTGCTGACAATTGCTGTTTTGATTGCAAATCCAACCCCTGCTTCTCGTCTTTCTTCAGTTCCTCTTCCGCTCCAAAAGAATGTATAACCTGCACCCTTTTCGCAAAGTTGGCCCTCGCCTGCAAGTCGAGTTTCACTCAGTGCTGCTATGTCAATGTTGTACCTGGCCAGTTCTCTCCCAATCAGGGCAGTTCGTCTCTCAGGTCTGTTTGCGTTAAAGTCTTTGTCAAGTAAAGTGCGCACATTCCATGCGCCTAGAATGAGGGGGAAAAATCTGTCCTTTCTTTTTCTTATATGTCGACCGCCGAAGTAGGGTACCCACCAACCGCGGTAAGCTGGTTAGGTAATGGTGAAGCAGGCAATGTTTAGGGCACCTTTTCTAGCCCCTTCCTCATGCCATGGAGGTGAGCAGTGCTTTCCTAAAGAGGGCTGCTCAGACACTCAGGGGGCTGCCGAATCCCACTGCTGCTCCGATCAGTGGAAGACGACCATATGGCCTGAGCCGCCTGTGTGTAGGTCTGCGACTACGACTGCCAGCGTACCCACGCCTGCCGCTTCGCCGCTCGCCCATCGCCACAGGACTTGTTGTGAGTGGATGGATGAATGGATGAAAGAGTGACTTGCGCGGTGATTTGGATTAAAGTGAGGAAGAGTTGCGCAATTCGTCGACCTCACTCTCTCGCCTGGGTCCATCTCAATCCAGTGGCAAGACAAGTCAAGACGACTGGAGATGAAGTCAGGTGCAGTGGATGACCAGGGCTTTCTACGTGCCTCGCCGTGCTCCTTACGCTCCACAGCGCGTTGCTGGTAATCGCCGTCGTGCCCGTTGAACCAACAGGTGGTTTCTTCCGCGCAGTCTATCGAATCCAGTCTTCGCATGCATGGGTAGGCAGACCCTAACTCACCGAAGGTTTATAACCATTCGGCTACCCTCACCTAGTTTAGCCGGCCTGTCAAAGCCGTTGTCCGGGGGTGGCCGCTGTCGCATGCTGACAGCTACGAGGAGCCACAGGTGAGAGCTGGATGCCAGGTTTGGACCAAAGGTGGCTGAGCTGCCCTGAAAAGGGCATGACAGCTCCTTCACCATAGGTACTACCAATACCTGACTTCCCAACACCCCCACAAGAATATGTATGATTGTCATAAAGGAGCATAACACCTATCCTATTATATGGAAGAGATTACAGCTGGAATTGCAGTGGCGTTGTAACTATTAGGGAAAGGAATACTGGTGTACATTGTCACATCAAAAGAAAATGGTGGCATAGGTTTGTATAAGGATATGATCCTTTTGTTTGTTTGTAATGTACATGTCCTTAACTGTGGACTATTAGTGTATGCTAGATATTACGAAGGATGCATACCTTCACATTTCAGAGGTCCTGGGTACTGACGTTAATGTGGTACCAAACGCTTGAAAATTGATTGATTCAAGACTCTGCCTGTTTACTGAGAGCCCATGCTAGTGGCCATTGCCTATCAAACAGGGAACAGATTGTCAGGCGAGCAGAGGAAAGGTTCTATATTCTACGGCCAAGATAAGTTCTCGTTCGACACCTGAAAGCTCAACTACAGAACTTTAAAAGAACGATCTTATGACAGTGAATAAAACTGGGACAAATATTTAATAGTTCCACAAGTGACAAAATAGAAACAAACATTTCCAAAAGGACATGATTAAAACAACAAACTAGTAGTACCACCAGTATTACCTTAAAGTAGGAGAACTCTACAAACGCATATTAGAAAAATATTATATATATGGACAAACGATCTATTGTGCTATTTGACTGATGTAATTGATTATTTGATTTCACTTTTAAATTGTCAGTCCTGATTACAAATAAATTTGAATCAGGATAATAAAACTGTAAAAATCTTATTTACACAAAATTCAACCACAGTCTTAAATAAGATAGCCTTTTAGAGTGTCGTTTGTATGTTATTGTGGTAGTACTGTGTGCTGTTGTGAATAATAAACTATCTGTTTGTATGTTTGTTGATTATTGTACATTACACTCTACATCCATAACCCTAGACACAACACAAAGTCAATTAACATACTAATATAAATACATTTTGAATGAGATATAAAGGTGGTAGTGGAAAGGTACCCTGAAAAGTTCACAATACTATTGAGTAAATTCAGGGACCTTCATAGCTAATCTCATTTATTATAATAATAATACATAACAACAATTCATAACATCATAATCCACCACATATATTGGGGTCTCGCTCCGGGGGATTGAATTCTCATAACACCAGTTATATTGGGTAGTTTGCTTCTGGGATTTTAAATTCTTAAAATATTATCAATTATATTAGGAATCTCAGATAGGATAAAATTAAAAGCATTCCTTTTGGAGAAATTAAATAGTAGTTGAGCTATCAGTGCCTGTGGTTGTTCTTGGTTATCATTAGTAATTGTTAGCCATAATTAGAGATTTGGATAGTTAGAAATTTTGACTAGTTACATAGTACAAATGGCTGATCTGGTAAAGTTTCGATCTGCTGCTGTGCAGACTGCGAAAGAAATGAACATGGAGGGTCAAGCTTTGATCCAATATGTAACTTCAGAATGCGACAAGTATATTGAAAGGGAGGATAGGAAGATAGCTGAAGAGAAGAGGTTACAAATTGAGGCTGACAAAGAAATTAAGAGGTTGCAGATTGAGGCTGAAAAGGAGGCTAGGGCATTGGAGGCAGAAGAAAAACGACTGCAAAGGGAGGCAGAAGAAACACAACTGCAAAGGGAGGCAGAAAAAGAAGAAAAGAGATTGACTGCCGAGAGGGAAGCAGAAGAAAAAAAATTACAGAGGGAGCATGAGTTACGACTAAAGGAGTTAGAATTTCAAGGCCATGCTCCTGAAAATGGTGTCAGCCCCTTTGCCTCAGATGCCACTGCCAGTCAGGGAGCCTCAACCTCGGCTATGGGTTTTCAGTTAGACCATTTTGTTGAGAAAGAAGATGACATTGAAGGGTATTTAAGTAGATTTGAGCTTTTAGCTACTACATATGGGTTAGAGAGAGAGAGAGAGAGAGAGAGAGAGAGAGAGAGAGGTGGAGCCTCAAGTTATCTCAAGGACTCATGGGTACAGCTTATGAAGTTTTTGCCAAGATGAGCAGGGATGACCAGGACAATTATGACATGCTAAAGCAGGCTCTTTTATTAAGATACGAAAAGAACGGAGAATTTTATAGAAAAAAATTAAGGAATGCTAAACTACTGTCGGGTGAGACTTATCACCAGTTCTCTGCGCGGTTAGAGACCTACTTGGAGAAATGGACTGCTCTGGGGAAAACCCGAGATCTTAAGGAGATGATCCTTATTGAGCAGCTAAGAGAGTCCATGGCTCCAGACCTGAGAAAGTTTCTCATGGAACAAGGTGCAGAGAGGCTGGGTGAGTTACTCAATGTCGCTGAAAGGTATCAGGCAGCCCAGTCAGAGGTAGTTGGTAATAAAAAGAAACAGGTAGACAATTTTAAGGCACCTCAAAACTTCAATAAGTTTGACCATAGAGACCAGAACAAAGGTAAGCACCAGTTTGATAGGCCACGCAATGACTATAATAATAAAACCTCACAATTCAATGAAAGGAAATATAATGACAGAAAACCCTTTAACCAAGGAAAGAAGTATTGTAAAAATTGTCGGATGGACAACCATAACACTGAAAATTGTAGAAAGACAACTCCTACTTTCGCTGCAATGAAAATGGGGAAAAAGGGAGTAAAGGTCAACCCTACTGAACAACAGGAACCTTACCATCCCCCAGTGTGTGAAGATGTAACATGCAATGTTGTCACCATAAGGTGTTTGTATGATGCTGGATTAGATTATGATTCAGTTGTGAGTTCTCACCTGGTGCAGGCAGATCAATACACCACAGAAACAGTGGAGATTCAAACTGCAACCAAGGACGTAGCGACCATGACACTTCCCGTCGCCAGGATAAATGTGAAAACGCGATATGTGGAAGGAATCATAAAAGCAGCAGTGATAAATGAACCAATCTACCCTCTTATATCGGGGTGTAGATATGTCTTCTTGGGGAATCCCAAGAGACCTGTGACCCTGGCAACAGTGCAGACCAGATCACAGTCTAAAAAGGAGAAAGATAATCCGATAAATACCCATCCAGATGAGATGAGGAAGGCACAGGCGGAGGATAAGACCCTCAAGCCTTGTTTTAAGAAATTGCCCAAATGTCATACACCTCCAGGCAAGGGAGATTTCTATATGAAGAACAAATTGACATATAGGAAGGTTGGAAATGGATCCAATGGTCACGGACAGCTGGTCCTTCCAAATTCATATAGGACTAAAGTGTTGGAACTAGGGCATGCGATTCCCTTCAGTGGTCATATGGGGATCAGCGCAACAGGACAGCGTATAGCTTGTCACTATTTCTGGCCAGGAATAACTGAAGACATAAAGAGATATGTAAAATCCTGTCCAGAGTGCCAACGGGTAGCTCAAAAGCAATGGACTGCTCCAGTAACTCTAGGGGAAATGCCCATAGTGGGAACCCCCTTTGAAAGAGTTGCCGTGGACATTGTGGGACCTCTCACTCGGACCAAGAGGAGGAACAGTTACATTCTGACTTTGGTGGACACTTGTTCTATGTGGGGAGAGGCGGTAGCCATGTCATCAATTGATTCGAAGCATGTGGCAGAGGCATTACTCACAATCTTCACCAGGTTAGGCTTTCCCAACCAAATCTTGACTGATAATGGCTCTCAGTTCAAGGGGAAACTAACAGAAGAAGTATTCAGGATCTTTCAAGCCAAACACTTTCATTGTAGCCCGTATCATCATCAAGGAAATGGCCAAGTGGAAAGATTTAACGGGACTCTCATGTCGATCCTGAGGAAGTTGGCACATGAAAAACCAGATACATGGGATCAGTACCTTCCCGCCGCCTTGTTTGCCTATCGGGAGGTACCCCATACTTCAATCGGTATGGCCCCGGCAACATTGTTATTTGGAAGGCCAATAAAAGGTCCCTTGGAAGCCTTGTTAAGGACATGGACCGATGAAAAGGCAGAAGAAAATATTACCTCATCATATCAATATGTGAACGAGCTGACCACTCGTCTTAAAACTGGCTGGAAACTTGCCAATGAAAATTTGAGACAAGCCAGGAAAAAGCATGCTGCCTATTACAATAAGAAAGCGAAGGATCGAGAATTAGCTGTGGGAGAGAAGGTGCTCCTTCTACTGCCCGGCAGCCAGAATAAATTGCAAATTGGATGGCAAGGTCCATATACAGTGCTAGAGAAGGTGTCTAGAACAAATTATAAGATAGATAAGAAAGGGAAAGAGAAAATCTATCATGTGAATCTCCTGAAGAAATATCTAGACAGAGAAAACCAGGAAGAGACACACCTACTGACCTTGTCTGTTGCAATGCAGATGAAAAAGGAACCACTCACTTCTCATGAATATCCTTTACATCCCTGTGAGACTGCTGCACAGGTCAAAATCAGCACACACTTAACGGAAAATCAGAGGGAGAGGGTTCAACAGGTTCTGAATAATCATACAGATGTGTTAACGGACCGTCCGGGGCATACAAATTTATTGGAGTATGATATGAAACTCATAGACACAACACCAATCTGTGTGAAAGCCTAATCGATTCCGTTCGCTAAGGAAAAAGCTTTAAGGGAGGAGATAGATTATCTGTTGAGAGAAGGGATTATCTCGCACAGTGAATCTCCCTACAGTTCCAGTGTGGTTCTGTTAAGAAAACCCTCTGGAGAACACAGGCTGTGTATAGATTACAGGAAACTGACTGCTGTCACAGAAGGTCAGGTGGATCCATTACCTGATACAAATCAGCTGTTTGCCAGGCTGAATAGAGCTAAATATTTCTCTAAAGTGGATCTGAGCAAAGGCTACTATCAGATTCCAGTAAAGCCGGAAGTCAAACCTTATTTAGCCTTTAGCACCTCGGAAGGACATTATGAATTTAATATGTTGCCATTCGGGCTGAAAAATGCACCGAGTGTGTTTTCGAGAATGATGAGAAAGTTACTGGATTCCCTGAAGAATCCATGCATCACCGACTTCATGGATGATATTCTCATAGCAACAGAAACATTTGAGGAACACATTAACTCTCTGAATATGTTGTTTGATCGACTGAGAGAGACCAATTTGACAGCTAGACCGACGAAATGCTGTGTTGGATGTAAAGAGCTGGAATTCTTGGGCCACACAGTACATCAGGGAAACATGACCCCTGACCCCAAGAACCTGGAGAAGTTAAAAAAAGCACCAAGACCACAAACAAAAAAAGATGTGCGATCTTTTGTCTCATTATGTGGTTTTTACCAAAAGTATATTAAAAACTTTAACTCCATATGTGCTCCATTGACTGATTTAACGCGCAAAGGAAATCCTGATAGAATTATTTGGACAGCGCAATGTGAATTAGCATACCAAGAATTGAAAGAAAAGCTCACAAGCAGGCCTATTTTGAAATTACCTGAATTGAATCAAGAATTCTATCTGAGAACGGATGCGAGTAATATCGGTTTGGGTGCAGCTCTATTACAACGGTCAAATTCACTTGATGGGGAATTAACCCCAGTAGCTTATGCTAGCCGTAAGTTGAACACAGCAGAACAAAAATATTCAACAAGTGAAAAAGAATGTCTGGCAGTTATATGGGGTATAAAAAAGTTCCAGATGTATCTTTATGGAAAATCATTTAAGATCCAGACAGATCATAAACCACTCGTGTGTCTGTCACAAGCAAGGCATGAAAATGCTAGATTATTACGCTGGTCTTTGCTCTTACAGCCATTCCAGTTTACTATAGAGTACATTCCCGGAAAAAACTAATGTGGGAGCTGATTTTTTAAGCAGACATCCGTACGACGAACATCAGAGTAGTCATTAGGCATAGATAGTAAATTCATCTATGTGTATTTAGAAGTAGGAACTGACATATGATTGTCTGTTCTAAAGCGGGGAGATGTGTAGTGATTTCTAAATACAATATCTAAATTAATATATAACAATATAGGGCATAAAGGCAAAGATAAGAAAGTACAAAAGAATTTTCTGCTAGAACGGTTGTTGTCGCCTACGCCTTCAGATTATTATTTGCTAACGAATAGCCAAAATAAACGGTACCCTATTTTTCAAATTCGTCCTTGACATAAACACCCACTTTTTCCTAGTTCTAAGAAAATATTTGCCTAAAATGCATTGTGGAACGAGGAGGGGGAAAGGATAGATGAAATGCTAATTCGTTTCGCATTAATTTTAAACTAAAAGCACCCATAGCACAGGGGCAAGCTTTGCCTTAGGGGTTTCCCCAAATACAATGAAAAAGTTAGAATTGTGGACACTACGTCATGGAAACACGTTTAGCTCTTATTGTGAATGACCTAAGCTCTCGTATTTAGCTTGAAAGTACATGAGAAAAGAATTGAACAGGAGGTAGTTTTAAATAAACAACTAACATGGAAAAAATTATAGAATTTTGAACAAAACCACATAGCCCCTTAAAAATTGTATATTCGTGTACCTGAAGACTTGCTGACCAAGAATATGTTACTAGTTATATAAATAGTCCCTTAACTAATCAAATAATGATAAAACAATACATAGAGATCAGAGATACTGTCAGGTCAAGTCATATCTGCTTAGATTGGATCGCATATTTTTGGGGGGAAAAGTAGGTGACAGATAGGCTAACATAGTACAGCGAATCCGATTGGGTGGCATTTGAAGTGAGACCAAATATTATTGGCTGACCTTTGAATAAACATAAATAGCCTAAGTAACGTAGGAAAAGTTTGAATGATATTTTTTGAAAGACTGTTTACCCTTGTAAAATTAATAGCGATTGGCTAACTGAATGTGAAATAATAATATATGTCTGGACATGAGTGGGTCTATAGCGAACATGAGGCAAAGCCTAAAGATTGATCCACCTTGTGATAGACTGTCAGAGAGGTGTAAAATACAAGAATATGTATGATTGTCATAAAGGAGCATAACACCTATCCTATTATATGGAAGAGATTACAGCTGGAATTGCAGTGGCGTTGTAACTATTAGGGAAAGGAATACTGGTGTACATTGTCACATCAAAAGAAAATGGTGGCATAGGTTTGTATAAGGATATGATCCTTTTGTTTGTTTGTAATGTACATGTCCTTAACTGTGGACTATTAGTGTATGCTAGATATTACGAAGGATGCATACCTTCACATTTCAGAGGTCCTGGGTACTGACGTTAATGTGGTACCAAACGCTTGAAAATTGATTGATTCAAGACTCTGCCTGTTTACTGAGAGCCCATGCTAGTGGCCATTGCCTATCAAACAGGGAACAGATTGTCAGGCGAGCAGAGGAAAGGTTCTATATTCTACGGCCAAGATAAGTTCTCGTTCGACACCTGAGAGCTCAACTACAGAACTTTAAAAGAACGATCTTATGACAGTGAATAAAACTGGGACAAATATTTAATAGTTCCACAAGTGACAAAATAGAAACAAACATTTCCAAAAGGACATGATTAAAACAACAAACTAGTAGTACCACCAGTATTACCTTAAAGTAGGAGAACTCTACAAACGCATATTAGAAAAATATTATATATATGGACAAACGATCTATTGTGCTATTTGACTGATGTAATTGATTATTTGATTTCACTTTTAAATTGTCAGTCCTGATTACAAATAAATTTGAATCAGGATAATAAAACTGTAAAAAATCTTATTTACACAAAATTCAACCACAGTCTTAAATAAGATAGCCTTTTAGAGTGTCGTTTGTATGTTATTGTGGTAGTACTGTGTGCTGTTGTGAATAATAAACTATCTGTTTGTATGTTTGTTGATTATTGTACATTACGCTCTACATCCATAACCCTAGACACAACACAAAGTCAATTAACATACTAATATAAATACATTTTGAATGAGATATAAAGGTGGTAGTGGAAAGGTACCCTGAAAAGTTCACAATACTATTGAGTAAATTCAGGGACCTTCATAGCTAATCTCATTTATTATAATAATAATACATAACAACAATTCATAAATCAGAGGCACATCTCCAATCCAACCTGCAAGTCTGGAAGGAAGAGCTGGAGAAGAGAGGGATGGTCATAAGCAGCTCTAAAACAAAATCCATGGTGATATCACGAGAAGAAAGAAAACATCAGATTAAGCTGGGAGAACAGGTCCTGGAGCAGGTCGACCACTTTAAATACCTCGGAGCTATTATAGACCGAAAGGGAGGCATCAAAGAAGAGTTGGCCACTCGAAAAGCAGCAGCTGTGAGACTTTTTCAGGCCATAAATCGAGGATTCCTCAGCAAGAGAGAGGTTGGTAAGAAAACGAAGATGGCTGTATACCGCTCCACCTATGTCCCAGTCTTAACATACGGATGCGAGTCATGGGCAATGACTACAACCCATAAAAGCCAGATCCAAACCTCAGAAATGAGGTATCTGAGGAAGGTGGTTGAAGTAACAAGAAGAGACATGGTACGCAACCAGACGATACGTCAAGGCCTTAAATCCTACCCCCTGCAGACCCAAGTAGAACAGTCCCAATTAAGATGGTTTGGCCATGTCTGCAGAATGGGAGAAGATCGGATACCACGACAAGCATGGGAAACAAAGAGCCAAGGATCCAGACCCCGAGGACGACCCAGAGTCCGCTGGGAGGACAACATTAGACAATCTTTGAAGGATCGAGGACTAGAATGGAACCAGGCCAGGAGGAAGACAGCCGATAGGATAGTCTGGCGCTCTCTCTTCCAAACCTCTACACATCACGGTAGAAGGGGAACGACTAAGTAAGTAAGTAAGTAACAACAATTCATAACATCAAAATCCACCACAACCAGGCACTTCTAAAACCACACCATGTCCACAATTCTCACTCTCAACCAAACAGTACCTGTACTCAGCATCAGCTAAGGTTCTGTTCAAGTAAAATTAGGATGGACATTATCTCTCCCTCTGTATGACCTTTGATAGTCTTCCCTATACCGTCGGTCCATGCTGCGCGTGCGTGATCTATCACGAGTAACAGCACACGCTGGCAAAGTTTCTAGTACCTTTGTCTTACCTAAAGGCAAGTTTGGGTGTGCGACCGAAAATTGTTGAGCTAATTTTTCCATTTCTCCTATATCGGTAGGCTTCCTTTCTTGAAGAAATGAGAAAATTTCAGTATTTACAGAAGATAAAATTTTGTCTCTTAAGACGAGATCACAAAGACCTTCAAAAGATTTAGTAATATTAGACAGTTCGATCCATCTGTTTAGACACATTTTCGCTGAAGACACAAAGTCTTCGAAATCCTTACCTTCCACAGGACCCATAGATTTAAATTTTAGACTATATCCTTCTTCGTCCAAACAATATTTGCGAAGAAATATTGCTTTTATGGATTCATAGTCATTTCTTTTGTCATCGGCAATGTTAAAAAAAGTCTGTGAACTTTCACCAGTAAGTAACCCGACAAAATGTTCAGGCCATGAGGCCTTAGGTAAATTTAAAGCCGTAACTCTTGATTCAAATCTCAAAAGAAAGAATCCTATATCGTCATGTAATGAAGAAAAATTTGGTAATTTTAAATTAATGATCTTAGACGATCCTGCACCAGAAGATTCCCTAGAACAAGAAGATTGTAAACGCAATTTTTCTAACTCAAAAGTTTTTTCTCTTTCAAATTTCGCTTGTTCTGCAGTAATTTCTGCTAAACGAATTCTCTCCATTCTCTCATGTTCCCTCTCTTCTCTCTCTCTCTTTCTTCTCTTTTTTCTTCTCTCTCTCTCTTTCTTCTCTTTTTTCTTCTCTATCTTTTTCTTCTCTTTCTCTTTTTTCTTCTCTCTCTCTTTCTTCTCTTACTTTGTATTCTGCAATTTCTTTATCTACATAAGATATCAAATCATCACCCGAGAAACCACAGTCCTTCCCATTTTGTATAAATCCTGCTTTCACTTTTACAAAGTCAGCCATTATAAAGTCAAAAGTAATGAGATAGAGATGCAAAATATCGCTCACAATTGTTGCTAAATGACTATACTTAGTCGTAAGGTAATTTAAACCTTTTCAAAACCCCCTGTATTTACAGTATTTCTTCGTTTTGTGTGATATATGATACTTATCAAACAATCTCATAATGTATCAGTAATAATCTTACATATAAATATGTCAGCAAATAAAATCTCATATAATCATCTGCAAATAATCAATATTGCCATTAATACCTAATTAAAAGCATGCCATAATATCACATTAGACAAAGGACCAAAAGACAAGGCCGGAAACAAATAAGGAAAAAGACAACAGTGTAAAAAGTCATACATTCTGCAATATAATAAAACACTGTTTCCACTGCCAATGAACAGTACAGGACGAGATACAATCACATAGAACTGCTGTACATTATAAAAAGAAAGTCAGAGGAGACCTACGGGTACAAACGTAATCATACTGAACTAAATAAGAAATACACGACAGTATATTACTTGACAGCACAACTAAACAACTACGAAAATATTAATCTCAGTCAGAGCGGAAATACGACAGCACCTAATGCTGAATCCCTGAAAGAGATCAATATAATCAAAATCTAAAGAACGACGACAACTAAATTCATCCGAGGATATAATTGAGTGTCGTTCCCACCTACCGCCTACAAGAAAACATAAAACATAAAAGATACACAGAAAAAAAAAGATGTGCCTGACATTTATAGGAACTGGAGACCATGACATTACACAACATATATTCACTTATCTGAATTAAAAATCCACGACCGCCAATCCTCGCTGTAGACAAGAAGCATTCATCCTCGCAAAGTAGCATTGAATCCATGAAATACACCAGGGTCAACGAAAGAATGTAGGCCCAAAGTATGAGTTCCAAGACAACGTCTGAGAGTCCTGTTCAAGACGTTACACCATCCTGATAATGAAATCGATGCGGATCGCAGATCTGTTGATGACGTATGTAATCAAAACTTCAGCACGTTGATGAAAAGGAACGATTTCTCGGACATCAAAAGCCTGATGCGGCGTCAGAATTGAAAGACTGGTTCTGGAGACCATACCGATCATCATGATTCATGTTAAGACAGTTATTCTTCGTATATTAAATGTCCACTGGTAAGTTCACATCAAGATGTTAGAGTCCGTTAAGGTGACCTTGCTGTAACGGTTATTGACAGCGATTAAACTTGAAATGGCCTCGACGTGAAAATATTTGTCAAAACTACCTGCGACAGCAATATATGGTGCCGATAATCTTAAGATATGTCCAGGCAGACAAATGCATGTTCAGCGACTTCAATAGAATATATGTTGTTTGGCATTAACGTCTTCAAAACAGTCCAAGGTCTTGGCATGACCTCGCACGAAAAATTGCGATTTCTATTGATTCTATAAATTCGTGATATTTTGCGTACTTTCCACAGTACGGCCTTGTATACATTCCAAACAATTAATTCATCTTCAACGGACTGAGCCTCCCATATCTGTGGCGTTATTTGTTTATATTATTCAGTTGATTAATTATGCTCGTTCTCACACTGTGTCCAAGTTCATATATAATAGGTCCACAAGGTTCAGGACAGCTACAATAATTCATTAACAATAACTTCAATAACTTGAAGATTCCCACATAACGATCGATATATCACCTTGAGACTTTGGTAACATCCCATTATTTATTCACGTAGACTATACATCATTACACGGCATTAATAATTAGGTAGATTCAGCAACTTCTATAATCCATATGTCCCAATAAACACTATCTTATTCCTTTTTCTACTTTTAGTTGTAGTTGATAAACATTAATATCTTTCAAGACATTTTCCATTTAACATTTCCCATCTATCTACCATTTGGTAGAAAACACACAAGCCGCCCCTTCAGGGTAAACACAAGCTCTCTCTGTTATTTCTCAAAAATCTCCACGTCATGTGCGCAACACACATAGCGACAAATCATCATCGTGCCGCGCTCACCAGCACCAAAATCTTATTTATTTTCTGACAGGTGGCGTGCAAAGCCAGTGCCACACCAAGCATTATTCATGCTATAGGCAAGGTTATAGGAACGCCTAAAGTATGTCACCGTGGGGTTTGCCCAAGCATTACTCATGCTATTTGTCAAGATTAGATGAACGCTTAAGACAGTTCACGGGGAAGAAAGTTAAGTATGAATAAAATAAGACGAGTGTTCAGTAACTTGGCTCGCGTTAACAAAACGTGAGTATTTTTTTCTCGTGAGTTGTAAATCAAAGGCTTAACCAATGAAAGTAGTGAAAAACAAGTGAGGGCGACGAATCAGAAGTAATGAGGGAATCGTACGTGAGAACAATGACCAGAGGTCATTAGAGGGAGTCCGGTTTCTGAGTTTGAAGAAACAAGAAGTGTTTTTGTTCTGGGCGGTTGCCTGCAGACGAACGGATTCTGTGGTTTGACAGAAGTAGAATAAGTCTAGCAAGATATAAGAATAAGTCTAGCAAGATAGTCGGCGTTTGTAGCTTAATGGATATGAACGCAGTTTCATAATCCAGATATACCAGGTTCGAAACCTGCTGCAGGCGGTTTGGTAGCAGATCGCTTTGTGTGGATTTTTAACAATGGTATAAGCGCCGTACCGTTCAGAAAGCAATGGCAAACTACTGAATGAAAAAAATTGCCTAGAAAAATCACAAACAGCCAATAAAAGCTGGGGTTGATTGCCACGTCCTGTAAAGGATAAGCAACTAACTAGCAAGATATAGAGGTTATAGGATAAGGAACATAAGTCCAGAAATTGTTCAGAGGATGTGTTAACGCTAGACAGAAACTGTATAAGATAATGAAGAAGTAACTGTATAAGATAATGAAGAAGTCTTGTGTAGATTATGAGAGTAGTGAATGTATTTCAGGAGATATTCAGCGATTTGATTGTAAGTATGATTTTGAACTTATTATGCATACAAGTAAGAGATTTACAGGAGAAGTAACGCAGATGTACCAAGTCGACATGTCAAAGATATATGTTGAGAACTTTGTGGACTGAGCAACAAAAGAATAAAGTTAGAGGTGAAAGATAACCACCTTTGTCATGGTGAGTTCACGACAAGTAAACTAATGAGCTGTCTTCAGAGAATAGTTACGACAAGTAAACCAATGAGCTGTCTTCAGAGAATAGTTACGACAAGTAAACTAATGAGCTGTCTTCAGAAAATAGTTACGACAAGTAAATGATTTGAAGAGTCGACTTTTGTAAGAACTGTTCACACGCCCTCGCACGTAGGTATATGCTTAGATGACATGGTACTTGTATATAGTTTAAGCTAATCTTTCAGCGATAGTAACAGAGCCCTACAGAGGTTAGAAAGAAATAAAGGCAGGAATATAATGAGATGGGAGTGATGAGATGGAGTATAGAGGTATTTAAGTGAACGGGAGTAAAGTTGATTGAACTAAACAAGATACAGGAGGACGATGCATATACATGAGATATAGAGCTTTTATATATGAAGCCAACATGAGATAAACGTATGCAAGCTCTGGAATGAATTATTTGTCTTGCTGATAAAGATATATATACATATTTATGTAAATAAATATTTTGATGGATACAGCAGATGTTTGAGTCCGTCTGTGGGCGTTGATGTATGTGGCCAGCAAATAAGAATAATAAAAACAAACTACCACTATACGAATGTCAGTAGACACAGCAAAGAAGGAACCGAACGAGTCGTGGGTTAAAGAAAAGAGGGAAAATATGTTCATCCAGGAATCTACACCTCTGGCGGAGATGGCCAGTACACAAGTACACTCTTAACCCACTTGGAAGATAAACAAAAAGAGATTTTGTTACTTGAGTAATAATTAGAGCAGACCACCCCTGTCACATACTACTAATTGGTGTCGTAACCAGTTCTACAACAGACACACGGTTACACTATTACTAATTGCTGCATTTGCCTTTTGGCGAGAACTGATTTCATGGAGCTTTGTATGAAGATTAATAAACTGCATATCTGTGAAATTGTGATGGAGGTGTTTGTCAGCTCACTGCAGTTATGCTGATTCGTGTTGTGTGACTACCCCTAGAGTCTACTTTGGCCACGGAGACCTTCTCCGGAATATTTATAATAAACGACATGCATCAGACCGTAACACCATGTCTTGTACAGGGTTTCTTAACCTGTGGTCTATAGGATCACCTGAGGTCCGTGACTGGATTCTAGGGTGTCAGTGAACATATGCGTTAATGAAAATTTTTTTCTAAGAAGGCGTATGTAGCCTTCCACGAACAATCGAAAGGGTCAATATTTTTCATCAGACAATCAAAGGGGGCCAAAGTCTTTATGGGCTAATCAAAGAGGTCCGTAACCTTTGTCACGGAATGAATCTGGTGCGCCCACTTCTAGATCTATCATTCACTACGGCCGTACTCATTTTAAGTGAAGTGCTGCTTATTTACTTCTTTTTCCGTGGTCAGCACTTTCTTTCTTTCTTTTCTGCTTGTGTGGAAAATATTTTGTAGGTGCAAACATTTGTTGACACTTCTCTATGTGATGTCACCTGATTGTTACCCGGTCATCCTAGCTTGCGGTGAGCAACTGAGATGTGTTTGCAAGAGTGCATGCAAGGCCCCCAGATGTCCATATATGGTAATACGTGAATTTTCGCTTCACGCACCTTATTTCACGTGGAATTTTTGAAATCACCACACCCTATCTGCATGATTTGAAATGATTGGATCTTTCTGATTAGTTTCATAACAACAATGCGTGGGAAGATAGGAATATAGCCTGACCATTTCGCAGTTGTATTTCACTGTGAATTTCACGCTCGCCAAGACAACATCAGACCTCGTCAGAGTGAAGACTAGATTCATAATTCCTTTTTTTAACCGGACCTTTTATTGGAGAACCAAATAAGACTTACAAAGTACAAGAAATCTCTACATTTTAATAAGGAACGCCGGGACTAGGAAACTGAAGAAAGACACGGAGTCAGAGGGAATTGAAGTTAAAATAAACGACCCCCAGTACGTGAAAGAAGGCAGCTACCAGTGCCTTTTTTTTTGTTAAGTCCTCTGAGCAAAAACGTCTGTGAGCCAAGATTGGCGAAGTAGTGTATTTTTCCTTCTATGTTTCATTACTAACATGTGAAATAATATATATATATATATATATATATATATATATATATATATATATATATATATATATATATACATATATCTCTACGTATATCTATATATATATATATATATATATATATATATATATATCTTCTTCTTCTTCTTCTTCCGTCCTTAGCCAAAGACCGACCAAGCAGTCAGAGGCCATCACGCCTTGTGGCGTCTTAAGGGCAACAGCAGATTGATTTTCTCTGTTGCAGTTTCCCATCACGCCTAGCGGCGTCTTTAGGGCAACAACAAATAGATCCATCTGCCGTTGTTTCCGTAATCGGTGTGACAAGCCAACGGGTGATCAGCCCATTGGGCTATATATATATATATATATATATATATATATATATATATATATATATATATATATATATATATATATATATATATATATATATATATATATATATATATATATATTACCATGTGAATTTTAATAATTGAAACTCGCTTGTGGATGTCAAAGTCATTTGAGGCTGGCAGCCTCAACGTATAGAATGATGATTCATTAACCACCACTGCGCGGGCTGGTGATAGCTTTATTGCTAGTTTCGTAAAGAGAACTAAAAGCATAAAGTAGTTTCAGGTTCCCTATGGAGCAGGAAGGGAAAGATGAAAGAAATGATGTACATTTTAAGTATAATAATTACATTTTCAAAGCAGTGTAAATGTCCCCATAAACATCTTCTTCTTCTTCTTCTTTGATCCATAACCGCCAACCGTCAAAGCAGTCAGCGGCCATCACGCCTGGTGGCGTCTTGTAGGGCAGCAACAAATTGATTCCACTTTGCTCGGTCGGCGGCCATCCTTCGTACAGTGCCCCAACTGTGGTTCATTCTTTGCATCTCAGCTTCTACAGTTCTCCGCCAAGTTGTTTTTGGTCGGCCTCTCTTTCGCTTTCCCTCGGGGGTCCATAGCATAGCTGTTCTTGTGATGGTATCAGGGTCCCTTCTGAGGACATGGCCAACCCAACTCCAGCGTCTGCCAGCTATGATGGTGTGCATGTCCTCCTGGTTACTCCGAATAAGTAGTTCTTGATTGCTGATGGTGTTTGGCCAAAAGATTCGGAGAATTTTCCTTAGGCAGATTGTGTGGAAGGAGGACAGTTTCGACATTTCCTTCTCTGTTACTCTCCAGCATTCCGCACCATAGAGAAGCACAGAAAGTACACAGCTCTCATACAGTCTTAATTTAGTGTTTGTGCTGTACTGGGAAGACTTCCAAATGTTGTTGAGAACAGCAAAGGCTGTTCTCGCTTTATTCATTCTGTTGTTAATGTCCTTGCTTGTTCCGCCGTCAGGTGTTACTATGCTTCCTAGGTAAGTAAATGTGTCTGTCTGTTCTAACTTCTGGTTTCTTACTGTTATTGGCTCAGGATTGCCCACATTTAATGTCATGACCTCTGTCTTCTTCAGATTGATGTTCAGGCCAACCTGCTGGCCATACTTATTCAGTCTATCGGTTTTGTCTTGAATGTGTTGGTGTGAATGCGCGAGTAGTGCAATGTCATCTGCATATTCCAAATCTTCCAGTGTAGAAAACGTTGTCCATCTAATTCCTCTTGGACTGCCCTCTGTTGTCTGGCGCATCACCCAATCTATGACTGTCAAAAATAATGTTGTTGATAAGGGGCATCCCTGTCGTACTCCTGTTTTCACTTCGAAAGTTACATTACTCGATCCAACACTGCACGTAAAGTTAGAATAGAGGCTTTTTATAATGGAAACAATGCGGCTGGGAATTCCATAAGCCCTCAGAATTTTCCATAGGCTGTCCCTGTGTATGCTGTCGAAAGCCTTTTCAAAATCAACAAAGTTAATGTACAGCTGTCTCTGCCATTCTGAGCACTGCTCTATAATGTTCCTGAGGGTAAATATATGATCTGCACATCTTCTGTTCTTTCTGAAGCCCGCTTGTTCTTTCCTCAGTTTATGATCAACTGCTTTTGAAATTCTCTGGATGATTATCCTGCCTAGTATTTTGCTGGGAACTGAGAGGAGGGTAATTCCTCTCCAGTTGTTGCAGTCTGCAAGGTCGCCCTTCTTGGGCAATTTGACAATTATTCCTTTACTCCACTCTGTTGGTGTTGTCTCAGTTTCCCAGACTTGTGCAAATAGTGGTTCTAATAGTTCTGCTGCTAGTTCAGGGTCTGTCTTGAATAGCCCATAAACATAGTCACTTTAAAATTAATGTACGTTTTCAAGCTTAAACCAGTGTAAATGTCTATGTGAAAATATTCATTTTAAAGTAATGGAAGTTTCAAACTTTTCAATCAGTGTAAAACATAAATGAAAGCATTTTCAATTTATATTATGAACACTTTTCAATCAGTGGAGACGTATATGTAAACAGACTCTATCTGTATTATTACCCTTTTAATTTAAATGGCATGTAAAGCTAAAGCTATTCTATTTAAATGTAAAGGAAGTTTTATCCCGAGGGATTAAATTTAATTCTCATCGAGGGTAAAGTCTGAGTAATTGGGATGGTGGTATGGGAAGATAGGAACCCCTGACTATGGGATGGAAAACGCCATGCTCAGAAGAGCGTTTCGTTCTATTCTTTTACCACAGTTATTGGTGGTACCAGCAGAAAGTACTATCTCTGGAACAAGAAGGGAACCGTGACCTGAGCTTTAAGACGAAGGACCCACGTGGTAGACTCTCCTTGACATTTCTGGGAAACGAGCTACCTCCGACAACCTTGATTAGAGACGAGCGCGAGCAGAGTGAAAAGAACCAACCCATAAGAAGGAGCAGAACCGTCATTGGCAGCTAAGTTCAAATATATGCTGCCACATGAACTTCTTGTAACATCTCACATTCCTTAAGACTGTGATGATAAATTTTCTTGATCCATAACTATTCAAATTATTTTCCAACTGTTAAAACCTAAAGTGATTATTAAATTTTGTTATTTGTAATGTTACAAATTTAACTTCGATTTAATCATTTTAAAGTTACTGCAGGTTTGTCTCAGTCAAAGTACTACACACACTCTAAACAGAGCTATACTAAAATAATAGATTTCCACTGAGTAAATCGGGGGTGGGGGTGTCATCACCCTTCTATCTACATCTCTGCCAAGAGTAATCTTGTGCAAAGGTAGATACCTTTGAAGTCCATATTAAATACTCTTGAGTTTTGGCCACTGTTGGACCACTACTGCAAAGCAGGGGAGGCAATACCGTCACAACCTTCATCACCCAATCAAAGGGGCCCATAGGATTCATTAGACAATCAAGGGGGCTCATAGCCTTTATCAGACCATCAAAGGGTTTTTTTAATCCTAGCATTGAGTTCCTACTTGTTTTTGTGAAATCTTTTTCATAAACTCTCAGACGTTTACTTGAATGTTTTCAAAGAAAGCAGTAGTCAGCTTGAGGCTATTTCAATCTCCGTAGAGCTATTCCACGAATGGTACTAGTGTCGGCCATATACGCTTTCTCTGCTCCACATATATTGTGCATCTTCGAAGCAGATGTTCAGCAGTCATTTTATCAGTACCACAGTTACACTCATCGGTAGTTCTTATTTTTAGCTTATTTAAGCGAAATGACAAGTGGTTTTATTATCTCGTCGCTTCAGTTCCCAAATGTTACTATAATGCAATCTTGGATTTTGAATCTGAAGATCTTATCATGTACGAGTAAAACAAATTGCCACAGTACTCACCATTGCAAAGACATCTTAAGTACTTTCATGTCGCCTTCCTTCTATGAGTCCAGCCGCAGTGGTGTGACCATGTTCCCTTAATTAAGGGCGAACAGGAAAAATAATAATATTTTGGTCTGACAGCCGCTGTGTGGTTCTTTAGTGATGACACTGTCTAAGAAAGACCAGTAATAAACTCTGACACGCAAACATAACCCATATGTACAGACTAGCAATAAACTCTGACACGCAAACATAAACCATATGTACAGACTAGCAATAAACTCTGACACGCAAACATAAACCATATGTACAGACTAGCAATAAACTCTGACACGCAAACATAAACCATATGTACAGACTAGCTGGTACAGAATAGACCACAAGGTCTTTTATATATTTGGACATCAACATCGTAATTTTCCTTTGCGCTCGTTATAGAGCACGGAGCCATTTCTGTAGCTGGTCCCCTACAGGGAGTCTACAACAAGCGTTCACATGCTCTTGCAGCAGTGGTTTCTATGGTAATTTGGCTTACATGATGAGGTTGCCTGCCCACTTCATGCACAACCTCATAATCGCTTTGAACGACATGCATGAGGGTGCAGTAGACCAAATCTTTCTGTCTCTAAAAAGACCTCCGGGAAGTACTTACTTACTTACTTAGTTGTAAGTCGGGGAATATTTGGACACGCTGCCTGTGACGTTTAGTTTCCTCTTCTTAACTGCCACATTATTCTAGGGCAGGGATCGGGAACCCGCGGCTCACGAGCCGTATGCGGCTCTTTGAGCCATCACGTGCGGCCATCGGCTCTCTACTACTTAACTCTTAGTGACTGAGGGATACCACGTGATTTTTTTTTCATGCTGCTCTTCAATTTGTTAAAATGGAGACAACATTAAATATTTGGCTCTTTGTCACGGAAAGGTTCCTGGCCCCTGTTTCTAGGGGTTAGTTTTGAGGTATTATGTAGGTTATGTTTAACACGAACAATGACCAAGTATTACGCTTAGGAATAAGTACTTCAACTTCAAACACAGTACACATTTATTACTTTCAACTCTTGACAATGTCATGACAATCCACAGGCCAACAGCATTGCACCAACACTCATTTTGACCGTTACATTTTATGAGATCAATAGATAATAGATATATTCTGTTTAAGTCCGTCGCAGTCCGTACATTGAGTCATAATCATTATTATCCAAAGTAACATCGTTCATGTGATCCAATAAAGATATAGATACTATCGACACATCCACGAATATCACATATGAATATCTAAGCGGACACTAGCGACACATTTTAAAACACAGCCATCTTGGCCGGCTACACATAACGATCTCTCCTTTTGAGCACCACAAAGTTCCAAGATAATAGGCGCTTTGTGGTGTGCAAAAAGAGGTGTAACACCCCCCTAATATAACCGATAGACCTTGTGTCTAGGTTGAGTGAACGAAAAAGTATCTAGGTTGAGATTTGTTGCCTAAACGAGGCAAAACTTGTATTTAACAAAATAAAAATATTTACAGATGAAATATGCAATTTTATTAAATGTTTACGAAGGAAATAAATGTAATCAACTGTGTCTTTAATTATCAATAAATCAAGTCTTCGACACTAGATTATTTTTATGGTGAAGTAACACAACTCAGGTTCAATTACAAAGAATTAGAACTCTTGGTTATCCTGGGTTGAGGGACTGAAAGGGAGATAATTTTAATCTATCAGCTGCATGAGTGGAGAGTCGGGGAATGGGTGTGAAATTTTTTCCAACATCAAACAAAACGCGATATAAATGGAAAATTGGTTTTCGTATAAACAGCTGTGTAATATTACAGGGATCGTGGGAGAAAATATCGGTGACGTAAAGAAAAACAAACCGAAACGATGCTGCTCTAACGATTATCTTTTCTCGCGACTTCATCGGCGCAAGATCTAGCAGAAGGGTGAAGGACGCAGAAGAGAAAACTTTAGCAGACTGAAGAGCAAAGGTCACAAACCCTGCTCAGTAATGAAAACTGCACATCCTTACTATGTTTAGCTTCTTCATCTTGACCTTTCAACTCCCTAGGAAGCATACGTCTTCAACAAAGTCTTGCTGTCCTGTGTCATCAGCTCAAAGTCGTTTCTTTTCTTCTTCACCCCCTTCATGTCTGTATCCAGTTCTCTTTTCTATTCGTTATTTGGTCTTTCCCTACCTCTCTTACCCTGGGGATTCCAGAACAAGGATTGTCATGTTTTCTCTGTGTATGTCCTATCAATCTCCAGTGTCTTCTTCTCATTTCTTATTTCAATGGCGCTTGTCTATTATTATTTTTGGTCATTAGTTCCATATTAGGGACATGGCCATACCATGTAGCCGTCCCACCCAGTATTATTTCCTTGTGGGGCTGGGTACTGTAGCAATTAATGTATTATGTGGCAGGGTGATAATATCTATCCAATGGTTTACGGTGTTGCAGTATTATGTTTATAACTTTTCTTGCATTTTATTCCATGTCTAAGTTATTGGTGTATTACTGGCTTAAAGCTCGCCAGAGATGTTGATTCCTTAGACCCTAATCTGTGGGTGTCGGCTCGTTCCATTCCTCCTACAGGTGGTATATGGAGAGCATTTGTGGTTGAGATTTTTGTGAACCATGATAATGCATCTATATTAATCCAACAGATAAATAATGTTATTCCACAGGCAAAACACTCCTCAACGGCCTTGTACATTTTCATATATTTTATTCAATATCAAACAGATCAATTGGTTTCCAACCAAAACTTTTCAACATTTTATGCAATTTGTACAATAGGCAAAACTGGTCGTATTTTCTTCATATTAAGTGCATATCTCTTATTCTTCATGTCCATCCACAAAGGTTTCATTGTATTATTTACCATTTTTCATATTTCTCAATTCTTCTAGATTGTCAAAGTCTCCAACGTAATTTTCTTCTTTTGTAGTTTATTCTTTTGCTTTATTCCCCAGGTCAATCTAAATCGTCCATTCAATTTGTTCCATTGACAAGTTTCAATACGCAAAATATAGCTTAAATACATAACATCAGGGCGAGACTTTACTTACATGCATCAAATAAAACGAATGCTGATCCATGTGCACAATTACACATTAAAGAATTCTTATTCACAAAAATCATGTTGAAGAACCTCAACTAAAGAAAAAAACGAAACGTTTTTTCTCACGTGGATCATTTCTCTAAGACTAACCGTTCTGAATATCTTGCCAGCAATATTTTTTGTGCTTGAGCTGGCTACGTTATCATTGGCTGGGAGCTCATTCTATTCGATAAACCATTGGTCAGAGATCATGAGCTCAAGGCGTGATGTTAGCTGTCTCTATTAAATTAATATGAAACAAATATAAAGGTATGTTATAAGGCACTCGTAGGAAATAAAGAAGTAGAACACTAGACAACAGAAAAACAACAGACATGAGTGGCTTACCCAGGATTTGAACCCTGGACCTTCCGTGCGACAACACCCCCTAGCTATGCAAGCGAATCACACTGTCCTACCTGCCATCTACGCATCCCCAAAAAAGGATGTTTCAATGACAGGTCATTAGTGCGAACCTCTATACATAACACCGGAAGTTTACCATGGGCAGTTCAGCCTATTAATGACGCAATCACTTCTGTTGTTCCCCTATATATCAGTATTGGTCAGTCCAACAAGACAAAGACCTTAATACTGTGTCCAGTATGATAGTAGACTTAGAACAGTAAGAACAGGACAGAGGGTACGTTTGGTATTGTATAAACATTTATAACACATAAGGAAGGGAAACCACGAGGCCTGTAAACAGTAAATTAATATGAAACAAATATAAAGGTATGTTATAAGGCACTCGTAGGAAATAAAGAAGTAGAACACTAGACAACAGAAAAACAACAGACATGAGTGTCTTACCCAGGATTTGAACCCTGGACCTTCCGTGCGACAACACCGCCTAGCTATGCAAGCGAATTACACTGTCCTACCTGCCATCTACGCATCCCCAAAAAAGGATGTTTCAATGACAGGTCATTAGTGCGAACCTCTATACATAGCTAGGCGGTGTTGTCGCACGGAAGGTCCAGGGTTCAAATCCTGGGTAAGCCACTCATGTCTGTTGTTTTTCTGTTGTCTAGTGTTCTACTTCTTTATTTCCTACGAGTGCCTTATAACATACCTTTATATTTGTTTCATATTAATTTACTGTTTACAGGCCTCGTGGTTTCCCTTCCTTATGTGTTATAGCTGTCTCTATTGCGTCCCTACATTTCTATAACAACTGCTGGGTATTTCAGCGTGCTTAGTGTCAAAACTGACCAAGTCAATTATCTACCGCTCACTTCTCTTCCCTTAGTACTTCGGGTTAATTTTTATTTTAGTTAAGAATCTTACTTGTTTATTTCAATGAATGGTAGTTTTACATTTTATTATTACTGGCCTCCAGCATGAATAAATGCTGATGGTAGTAGGTCATACGGCCACAACCACTTCAATCCTTCTATTCTACATAAACATCCACTTATGAAAGTTTGTAGCTTTTTTTGGTTGTTGGTTTTGGTGTTATCCATGTTTCAGGACCATACAATAGGACCGATTAGACATTTTATTTTAAAATTCTGCTTTTTGAGCCGGACCTGATTTGTTTTGATAATTCTTTCCTGATTTCTTTTGATGCTTAACAACTCAGGTGAAAATAAACAACCAAAAACATAACAACAACAACAAAATGAGAATACCCGACTACCAAAAAGAACCTATTTTTGGGGTTTTCAATAAAGGTTGCCTCGTTTTGGCTAGGCGCGCCCGTTCAAAATAGACACTAAGGTCCGTCGGATACATAAGGGCGCATGTCCAAATATAACAGACTTTTTGGTCTGGTGTAAAAAAGGAACAAATTAAATTTACTGCAAAATAATGAGGAAGAATAGAATGCACCGTTCACTTGCGAGGACTTGCATGAGATGAAAGTGCGTGGCAGACGGAAGAAGATTAAAGGCTAAACAGCTATCAGAAGTTCGCATGCGTTTTATTGCCACACTTAACTTCAGCAGCAAATGAATAACATGTATCTTTATCGTCAAAAACTTTCGACATTTTTTACTGCATGCCAGAGAAATGTAATCTCCAGACAGTAATATTACAAATAGAATGCAGCTATACTCAACATTAGTTTATCCGTTCAGACTACACTTTCTGCGCATGTCTGTTACTATTTACAGAACTTCAGTTTTCTTGCCAATCTTTTCTCGATTACGTCTGCGATCTTAACATTTTCATCAACATCGCTGCATTTCTTCTCTCCACAAATTATGCAAACTTTGTTTAAAACCAAACATGCCTTTCCTTTTTCATTTTTAGAAACTATAATCGGCCGCTTGGGAAAATGGGCTGAAATTTGACTAGTTTTTCAAACCCGATATTCATGAAGAAATTTCTGGCATTTGTGGAGCGTACATTTTATATAGGCGTCTGATAGTATACGAAGAATAAGAAGATATAGGCTGTTTATCTTGACTGCATTTTGAACGGTACAACTAACAGTCAAAACTAACAGTAAAAACTAACAGTAAAAACTAACAGTAAAAAACTAACAGTAAAAACTAACAGTAAAAACTGACAGTAAAAACTAACAGTAAAAACTAACAGAAAAAAACTAACAGAAAAAAATAACAGTAAAAACTAACAGTAAAAAAACTAATAGTAAAAAACAGTAAAAAACTAACAGTAAAAACTAACAGTAAAAACTAACAGCAAAAACTAACAGTAAAAACTAACAGTAAAAACTAACAGTAAAAACTAACAGTAAAAACTAACAGCAAAAACTAACAGTAAAAACTAACAGTAAAAACTAACAGCAAAAACTAACAGTAAAAACTAACAGTAAAAACTAACAGTAAAAATGACAACAACAGCAATAATATTGGGGTGTTACTTGTTGAAACACGCCCCTTCCTATAGCAAACAAAACGGATTCCAGTAATTATTTAAATCATCATTTCTCTTTTCGCTCCCTGTGGAGCATGGATCACCACTTACAGTTAGCCCCCCCCCCCCCCCCCCCCATCCCCCCCAGCAGGAAGCGTACACCGAAGCAATTATGTTCTCATGAAGCGGTAGTTTCTGTGACAATGTGTTTTATATGTTGAGGTTACCAGTTCTATATACAACTTCACTTTTGTATTCTCTTAGGTTGCCAGTTTTATATACAAATTCACTTTTGTTCTCTCTTAAGTTGCCAGTTTTATATACAACTTCACTTTTGTTCTCTCTTAGGTTGCCAGTTTTATATACAACTTCACTTTTGTACTCTCTTAGGTTGCCAGTTCTATATACAACTTCACTTTTGTTCTCTCTTAGGTTGCCAGTTCTATATACAACTTCACTTTTTTTTTCTCTTAGGTTGCCAGTTTTGTATACAACTTCACCTTTTTTTTCCCTTAGGTTGCCAGTTTTGTATACAACTTCACTTTTGTACTCTCTTAGGTTGCTAGTTTTATATACAACTTCACTTTTGTACTCTCTTAGGTTGCCAGTTCTATATACAATTTCACTTTTGTTCTCCCTTAGGTTGCCAGTTCTATATACAATTTCACTTTTGTTCTACCTTAGGTTGCCAGTTCTATATACAACTTCACTTTTGTTCTCTCTTAGGTTGCCAGTTATATATACAACTTCACTTTTGTACTCTCTTAGGTTGCCAGTTCTATATACAACTTCACTTAGGTTGCCAGTTCTATATACAACTTCACTTTCGTACTCTCTTAGGTTGCCAGTTCTACATACAACTTCACTTTCGTACTCTCTTAGGTTGCCAGTTCTATATACAACTTCACTTTTGTACTCTCTTAGGTTGCCAGTTCTATATACAACTTCACTTTCGTAGGTTGCCAGTTCTATATACAACTTCACTTTTGTACTCTCTTAGGTTGCCAGTTCTATATACAACTTCACTTTCGTACTTTCGTAGGTTACCAGTTCTATATACAAGTTCACTTTTGTACTTTCTTAGGACATGCCCGATGATGTAGTCGTCACATTCCTCTTTGTTGCCTCACAGACCTCCCGCTGGAAACTGCACGGAACATTTATTGTTGATGTTGATCAGAATCGGCATCGCTGCATTCTGGGCAAACCCCTAGGTGCTAGGTCTACCTTTTTACCTTTTATTTTCCCGAGCAAGTGGTGTCGTTTGTCTGTGGTTATCCGCATATAGGCTTTTGCTTTGGCCACCGCATATCTGGATGTAATAGACTGCAATCCATTCATAAACCTCATTATACTTTACTAGCAATAACCCGTCAATATTGACAGGTTTTTAATTATAGTGTGTTGTTTCGGTTGTTGGATGATCTGGATTTTGCTGATGATTTGGCTCTCCTGTCCCATAACCGTAATCAGATGCAGGACAAATTGAAAACACTCGATGAGAGGTCACAGCAATTGGGTCTGAAAATACACAGGGAAAAGACAAAAATAATGCGAATAAATGCAGGTAATGAAAACAGGGTTGAACTTGAAGAAACACCAATACAAGATGTAGAATCATACACATATCTTGGCAGTAATATAGACAAAGTTGGAGGGACAGACAGCGATATCAAAATAAGAATACTAGCAAAAAGCAAGAGGCTGCTTTTCATTGCATTGGGAAATATATGGAGATCAAGAGAAATCGGATCCAACACGAAAATAAGAATCTTCAACTCAAATGTGAAGTCAGTCCTATTGTAATGGATGCTCGAGACATGGAGAACACACAAAGAGGACAACAACCAAAAAGCTACAGACATTTCATAAATGGGTGCTTGCGTAGAATAGAGGGATTAAAATGGTATGACAAGGTTACCAACGTGGAACTGATGACAAGAACCAGACAAGTGCCAGTGGAACAAGAGATGAGAATAAGAGCGACGATGCGATGGATAGGACATCTACACTGAGGAAACCTGTTGATAGCATTACAAGGCAGTCCTTGTTCTGAACCCGCCCCAGGGCAAGAGAGGCAGAGGAAGACCAAGAAGTACATGGAGATACGAGATCGAGAAGAGAGTTGAGAAACAGAGGTGAAAATGATGAGGAGAACATGGAAAGAACTTGAGATGATGGCACGTGACAGGAGGACTTGGCATGTGTTTGTTGAAGGCCTATGCTCCTTTGGGAGTGGAGGGTTATGAATGAATGAATGTTTCGGTTACATGTATTACTGACGGTACTATTACTACTGTGGTCATTTCATTTCAGGCGACCGTCATTAGATATTTGTAGTGAAAATTATATGGATGTATTAAATATAAAGACATGGAGTAACCTTCCTAAATGACATGTGGAGCAGTGATAATGATCTATTGGACCGTAAATTGACTAAATAACTAACATTTCTTTTATGACATGTCTTGTCATTGTTCGTGCGTCTTTTAAAATCTTGACTTTCCATAATCAAACTGTTCATGTACACCGCTATTTGAGAACTTTTTTCTTTTTTCGGGAGAGTACATATAAGGGAAACAATACAATTATTGTCTAACTTTCAACCACAGTTGCACCCCCTTAGCTGTGGTTGAAAGTTAATGTACTCTCTCGAAAATAGAAAATGTGCGCAAATGACGGTGTGCAAAATGTGACTGACCGACCGACATACTTACCGAGGGTATTGTGGTATTGAATATCACTAAACAGCATCATTTCGAACACTCTACAGAGCGGTTCTTGTACAATTACAATTTTCCATCCCGAATTCTACAAAACGTATCTCTCTTCACTAAGATTAACGAAAATTGAGCACCGATTGGCAGAGTGGTTCTCAAGGCAAAGCCACACGGCTCTAAACTTGGTAGCGTCACGATCTAGTTTACGCAGCTGTAAATGGGTACTTACTGTGCTCTCGAGTTAGGGAAGGAAAATACCGGGAGGAAAAGAACCAGTCTAATCATCTCTAAAGCCTTGAGATCTAGTATAGTGAAATCTCTAATACTTCAATTCCCTACGGCAGTATTTGCTATGAGACCACAGAACACAAATAGCAAGTCTTACTGAGACAGTGGACAAAGAAACTGCCAACGTTTCGACTACAAGATCTTAATCTGGGACACAATACATAAAGACAGTAGAGAAATAAAAGTGAGAACTAATTTAAATGAATACAATTTTTTTGGTTTGGTTTTTACCAGGGTTATGGGAGTCAGCCAAAACAAATTTCCGACTCTAATTTCGGTTTTTTACTAGTCATGTGACTAGTCGAACATTTCTTACCGACTCCTCCACTAAAAGCGAATCCACGACTCCGACAATACAGCCGTTGTTTTTTTTACATTGAAAAAAGCCGTGAATGGAAACCGTTGTCATTCTGGTAAAGCTCATTAAAAAATCCTTTTCGCTTTCTTCACTACATCAGTCTTAAGACTACTTTTATTTACGTGCTTTTTTTTTTCTTCATTTACGTCGTTATTTACGGTTAGCAACGACATTACTTGGTGCTTAAACTACAGAGTCATTCAAAAGTCACTTCCTATTTTAAATGGTTATTTTTTTCTTCCCATCCAATATATTTACATGAAACAACGTCAAGTTAACGAGAATTGAATGCCATTTTGTTATATAAAATGATATGACATATTAACATTATAGTTCGGCATGAGATCCAGCCTGTTAAATACATAATTTTGAACCGTGTAGCAATTTTTACTGTCTGTTGTGACGTTTGTTTATCGGCCATTTTAGTTTTCATTTCATTTTTATTCATTGGTGTGGGGAAAGGGGGTGGGGGTGGGGAGGGGTGGGGGGGGGGGGGGGTGGGGAAGAGAACAAAACACTCAATAGTCAAATGTTAGCTCTTTTTTTTTGACATTTGAGGATATTATAATTAGGAGGTGAAAACACAGCTATCCGGGGACAAGTGCTGTCGTTGTGAAAACACAGCTATCCGGGGACAGGTGCTGTCTTTGTGAAAACACAGCTATCTGGGGACAGGTGTTGTCGTGGTGAAAACACAGCTATCTGAGGACAGGTGGTGAAAACACAGCTATCTGAGGACAGATGGTGATGTCAGGGCCGTAGATGGGACTTAATATGGGTGGGGGGTTATATAAAAAAAGTATAATTTCCCCACAAATGTTTTTCACCAAACCCTAAGGGTGGGGGGGGGGGGGGGGTTAAATATTAGCATACCAGTGTTAAATATCCTTCTTTGAATTCCACCAGAGTTAAATGCTGTTTCTATATATACTGTTGAATGGTGTATAGATATAAAGTTGTATTGTTCCTTGTTCACACTGACATCAACTATTCACAGGACCACAGTGTTAAGAGGTATGGTGGTCTGTGGAAGCTCCAATGTTAAAGCCTTGTTGTTGGCCCCAGCATTGCTCGTCAGAGTGGTTGTTAGGAATAGGAATATCAACTCGACCTACGCAGTGGTGTGTAGACATAGAGTGAGAGTATAATACGCGAATGATGAAAGAGTTCGAAGAGTTGATAAATGTTCTTTTTCTCACTCATGTATGGCTGGAAGTCATCGACGCCAACTGCTGTGTACCTTTTGTTACAGTTTAATTGGACGTACACATTCGACAGCACGGATACAGTGACAAATCACAGATTGGCATAATACATCATGGTACAATTGATAAATGGTCTTGCAATGATACATGGGCACTCGTTGAATCATAGCACAATGGAATGTCAGTAGACAAGCACTCAGTATTGCCCATATATATATATCATCTGAGTTTACTGACAAAGCACGTCAGTTTATAAACAATATTCAAGATGGCTTCTAGACCTAACCTCGTCTAGCGAAGATTCCTTTAAATAATGTTCAGCACATATTTTTTTTCATATAATCATATTGAACCGCTAGTAATGGGTTCTCATCTGTAGCAGTGATCTCTGGACTCATCAAGCGATAATACGGGGCATCCCTTTTCTCTTCTTGAAAGTCACAAAATATTTGGATACAAGATGGCTGCTGACGTGAGCTGTCACTCACTTTGGATACAAACTGGAATCTGTATCAAAAGTTAATCTACATTAAATGTTCTCATTGCTCTGTAGATTCTATCATGATGCAATTGACTTCATCAGACAATATGGTGCTGCTAGAAATGAATGTCATCTTCCTCTAGTTAAATATTCTCTCAGACGTACAAATCGTGCGTCTGCTTATCGAAAACGATGGCTTCGTAAGAGTTCATAAGAAATGCTTTCTTTACCTTACTTGGGTATCAAAATATGATTCTGCCATTCCTTGGCAATAAGAATATAAACACTGGGGTAAAGCAATACAGGATAGGTCTAAACGTCTATCACTTTCCCCAACAATCTTGAGATCACTTTTTCCCCGGCGACAAGCCGATACAGAAAAACACGACAGCCCCCCATCATCAGGGCGAAGCCAAAACACAACACTCTCTAGAGCCACACATCCGCTGAACAAGCCTTTGACCTTTCTAGCGGACAAAGAACATATAGTTCGACTTAGATATGTAAAGATATACAGATATAAGACAGACTCGTCCTACCTAGACAAACAATACACATAAATTCAGGCCATAGATATTCTGAAGCAAGAAACAATCTATTATTTCTACCCAAACAAACAAAGAATAAATCGCAGTAAAAACTGGATTCATCCGCGGAGTTTCGATCTGAAGACTCCAACTTTCAAGGGAAGTAACTCAATAATGACTTTTTCCTTAAGCACTAAAAAGTATCTATTTTGTTTACAAAATATTTGCCAACATAACAAGCAAACAAATGTATAATATTGTAAGATATCAAAGACTGCACGTAACAGTCTTACCACACCTCCCGGGAAAAAAAAAATGGAACATTTTTTTTTTTTTGAAATACATCTAGGAGCAACGTACAATAGGCTCACAACGCATGAATAATGCGCAGATGAAAATATCAGGAATACCTATAACGCCTAATATGAGGCTAAGTCGACTTATGGAGCGACTGGTGAGAATGTGTCTCATAAACTGAGAGAAATTATTTCTCTACAAGTATATTTTTCCAGGAGGTGTCATCAAAGTATAATACAATTCTGGCAATTACACAATGCCTAAAAAATTCATATCATCATTTCGTATTAGATATCTTAAATTTATGATTTATGAAGAAAAAATCATCAAAGCACAGCGGTGAATAAACATCAATGAACCGCTATGTAGTGATACAATCATTATATTATTAAATTACAAATGTGTATCTATCATGGTATAGAAAAGGAACTACTATAGAACTAGACATATCAAGAAGTCTAAGCCCTAATAGTTATGTGGAATCATGTGGGCATCTTGACAGAATGTCTGCCATCACATTATCTGATCCACGAATAGCTCGCACAGAGAAATGAAAAGGTTGAAGAGCAATTGCATATCGAGTAGACCTCGAGCTCTTCAAATTCTTACTCTGTATAGCAGTAAGAGCTTTTTGGTCGGTTTCTACTATGAAATGTGCGCCTAGAAGGAATCTCGGTAGTTTGAGGATCGACCAAACCATAGCTAATAGCTCACGGTCTAAAACCGAATAATTCCTTTCTGCCGCATTAAGTTTTCTGGAAATATACATTACAGGATGCAGAGTTCCAGAGTACTCTTGCATTAGTGCCGCTCCAATCCCAGTGGATGAAGCGTCACTACGAAGAACGAATGTCTTATCTTTAGTAGGTAGCACTAAAATAGGTGGTGTTGAAAACAATGTTTTAATCTTATCCAGAGAGCATTGGCATTCCTGAGACCAGTGGACCACATTAGGCGAACCTTTCTTTAGAAGTGTGAGAAAGAGGTGCCATGATAGAGGATAGATTCTGAATGAATCTGCCATAAAATTGAATAAGACCTAACAGACTTCTCACCTGTTTTTTAGTCTTAGGGATGAGATGTTAAGTATCTTACTAGTATTATGGTCCTCTGTCTTTAGGAAACCATGACCAACTCGGTGGCCTAGGAAAGAAATTTCGCTAAAACCAATATAGGCTTTAGAGGGTTTCGCTGTCAGGTTGTGCTCATCGCGCGAAAAGTATTCTGACATAAATTCATCTAACCAATGAACCTGTTAGTGATCTTCCATTTCCCAAGTAGTATCGCTGAAAAGACAGATGTCGTCTAGATATGCAATGACATCTGACCGATAAGAGGGTTTCGCTGTCAGGTTGTGCTCGCGCAAAGTAGACAGCAATTCATCTAACCCTGAATAGTGATCTTCCCAAGTATCGCTGAAAAGACAGATGTCGTCTAGATATGCAATGACATCTGACCGATAAGATAGGATTCGGCGCATCATGCGTACGAATGTAGCTGGTGCGTTCATAAGACCGAAAGGCATAAAATTCCATTGGAACAAACCTCTAGGTGTTGAAAAAGCCGTGAGAGGTTTGGCGCGTTCAGATAAAGGAACTTGCCAATATCCTTTAGACAAATCAAGTTTAGTGAAAAAATGAGATTTGGAGAGTCGAGTAAGTAGCTCTTCCAGTAAAGGCATAGGTTCGGCATCGAACTTCGTTACTTGATTCAATTTTCGATAGTCAACGCAAAGACGTATGTTATTGTCTTTTTTTTTACGAACAATAACCATCGGCGAAGAATATGCAGAGGTGGATGGTTCGATTATTTTCAAATCTATCATCTCATCCAACTCTTTCTCGACCTGTGCTTGAAAATGTATAGGTATAGGATAAGGTCTAACCCTAATAGGAGTATGGTCAGTTAGAACAATGTCATGTTCAATGACATTCGTTTGTCCAGGGATGTCAGTGAGTACATCCTGAAATGTTTGCAACATAGTTGAAACTTGTCGCTGTTCTCCTAGAGACAAATCAGGAGAGACAGTAACGTTCTTCCATGATTCACTAGAATGAAGTGGGATCATTGGAAGAGGAAGATTTACATCTGAAAAAACTTGTTTCCTCATCCTGTATCACGGACAGTGATGAGTAATGACCATGTTGTACTGGAGAATTGTCCGTTGCTTGGAAAATGGGTTGCAAATAATCCGGACGTTCATGGAATTCAGTAAGCATATTGATGTGGAAGGTTTTATGCTTCCCATCAATATCGACAATATAGTCGACATCGGAAATTTTCGATATTATATCGTACGGACCTTTCCAAGAAATAAGTAATCTGTTTTCCCTACAAGGTAGTAATACAAATGCTTTGTCACCAGGACAAAGTTGTCGTAAGCATCTCTTCTTATTGGCAAATTGCCTTGCCTTCTGTTTCGCAAATTCAGAAGAAGAAGTTGCTAATTTGCATGCTTCGATAATCTTTTGTCTCAACGCGTTGACATATTCGTAGGATGACTTTGTGTCATCGTCAATATTGTCAGATGTTATGAGATCGTGAAGCAACGACATAGGGCCACGCGGACGCGCGCCAAAGACGAGATCAAAGGGAGAAAATCCCGTATGTTCATTGGGTACCTCTCTGTAAGCGAAGAGGGCCGCAGGTAAAACTCTGTCCCAGTCTTGAGGATGATCCTCAGTTATCTTCCCTAGTAAGTTTTTAAGTGTTCTATTAAGGCGTTCGACCATCCCATTAGACATTGGATGGTAGATACTACTTAAAGATCTATCTATCTGCAGAGTAGACATTACTTGAGACATGGTATCTGATATTAGTTGGGTGCCATGGTCTGACAATATCTCTCCGGGGAACCCCAGAGAGAAAATATAAGCCAAAGAGCATCTGCAATATCAGCAGTAGTAATGCTCTTCAGAGGAATAGCCTCTGGCCAACGTGTGCACATATCAACACACGTCAAGATAAACTGATGTCCTCTGGCAGACTTGATCTTAAATGGACCAATAATGTCTATGGCCATTTTTTGAAACGGCCGAATAGGAATGTCCGCCGCCTGAATGGGTGCAGCATGCCGTGGACCTTTGGATTTAACTTCCTGACATACTTTACAAGATCGACAATAAATCCGTATGTCCTTGTTTACCAATGGCCAAAAGAAAGCCGCAAGGACTCTTGACTTAGTACGGGAAAAACCCATGTGTCCAGCACACACTGAGAGTCGTGAGCGTGCTGCAAAAATTTTAACTCTCAAATTCTTGGGAACCAGGATTTGAGAATGACTTGACGTAATGGAGTCTTGAACCATACGTACAAGTACGCCATTCTTCTTTGTAATCCACGATTTACGACTTGTGTCTTTATTCGGATCACCTTTAGTTGCAAGAATGAAGAAGAATTTCTTCAGAGTGGGATCATCTTCTTGCTGTTTTATAAACGAGTCACGAGAAATTACCAAGGGATTATCTTGGTTATGCACTTCATTATCTTCAGTAGATGAAGTTTGAGGCATATTAAGAGCCTGAGCTCTAGTGACTACAGCGTTAGCAATCTGCATGTTTTGCCTTTCCCACGTGGAAATTTGTTGCGGAGTGCATTCTTTGACTCCATGAATGCGACCGATGATGAGGTCAGCGATCGGATTCGGAAGAAGACATGCGTGTACATCTCCTGTAAAGAAAGGAGTAGCAATCCTAATGATAGCAGTAGAGTATTTCTCTAATGTGCCGCCAAATGTTACACATTTGACTACTTGTCCAGTGGCACGGGAAGGATCTACGAGTGACTGCCTAACACCAATTGTGGTGCATCCAGAATCAAATAGCACAGAGACTGGATTGTTATTCACTAAACCCTTATGTAAGACAAGAGAACCTCTTCCATCATGCGCGACTGATGCAGGAAGAGCAGGAAGAGGATGGCCACAGCTTAAAGTAGACACTGTGGTTGGCTCAAATAATGTTTTGCATTGGGGGCACTGAGATGCTCTCCCAAAATCAAAAGCGGCACATGCCATATTACTAGCATCATTATTATCTTTACTCTGTTTATAGGCTTCATGGGACTCTTGTTGTGCAGAGTTTGCCTGAAAATGTGGTTTATGTCTTTTGTTTTGAGATCTACCTCGGTTATTATCACCTCTGTAGTTATTGTTACCTCTATTGTAACCCCTATTTGGGTTTGAGTCATAGTTCTCTTGGTTACCATTATCATATTCATTATAATGAGTATCTCTGTAATTATGATCTTGTTGACTCCAAGACGGATACCCCTGATAGTTTCTATAATTACTTCCTCTACGGAAATTCCTATAATTATGACCACCCCTGTGTCGAGAGCTATCAGCTCGTCTCCAGTTCTTTGAAGAAGAACCCTGAAATGATTGGTTACCTTGGTTTTGATAACTATTATGGTTACCTTTTTTTATCAAATCTGTTTTGAGGTCCCTGAAATCTGTGTGAATAATTGGGATTGTATGGTGTTGCTGAAGCAACTGGCATACTCTCCTTAATCTTAGTGTTGCCAAAAGTCACGTCGGGGTGTGCAGTGACATATTGGGAACAATATTCTTCCATTTCCTTTAGTGATTTGGGTTTACGCTCATGTATAAATTCAAGGAAATGGTTTGTTAACACATGACATAATCTTATCTCTGAGCAACAAATCCATAAGTCCTTCATACGTTTTTTTCTGTTTTGGAAAGCTCAATCCAACGATCAACTGTGAGACGTGCCTTTGCAATGAATTCTGAGAATTCTACACCTGTCTCAGGCACCATCGTCTTAAACAAAAGGCGATAGCCTTCCTCACTTAGCTGGTATTTTTTTATCAAAGCCGCCCTAATGACATCATAATTATCCTTATCTGCTTCTCCTACAAGGCATAACCTAGTCAGAGATTCACCTTTCAAGTTTTCTGCTAATTGGTTAGCATATTGTGATTTATCCACATTATGAGTACGACAAGAACGTTCAAATCTATCCAGCCAGAATGTAATATCGTCACTGGACTGATTGAACGGTGGAACCTTAACCTTGTAAGTAGAAGGTTTACCATTACCACTAGATGCCTGATTAACATTACTCATACTTGTCAATCTTAATTTCTCTAACTCAAATTCATGTTCTCTTATTGTTTTTTTTCTTCAGCTTCTCTGTCTAATCTTTTTTGTTCAGCTTCACTGTCTAATCTTTTTTGTTCAGCTTCCCTGTCTAATCTTTTTTGTTCAGCTTCACTGTCTAATCATATTGAGCAACTTCCCATTCTTCTAATTGTTGACCAGTCTTATCAAGGGATTTCCCTTGTGCAATGAAGTATTCTAATGTAGACATGATGTCTAACAATAATACTAATTACTTGAAACAATAATAATGCCACAAGTTCTTAATGACTTGATTAATCAGTACACTATCTCAATCTCAGTGGGTCACAAGCCTTAATAAGGTCTTGTATAATTTCTTGTATACCAGTAATAATAATAAAGTACTGGTTTATACCATAATCCAAGTGCAGTGCACAAGCAATAGTGTCTTATGAAATATACCTATATAAAACATATGTCAACCAACAGCATACATAAAGTACAAATAAGACTGACAATACGAAAACGTTTGCAGAAATCAAATAAATCAAATAGGGAAATCAATGAAAATAATCACTGAGTCTGCAAGGAATAACAACACAAATGACGTCACAGTATATGAATATAAATTGTGAATAGAACTGAAAGATAGAAAAGGGTAGACCAACAAATTACAAACAAATCAAAACAAAACTAAAGAACAAAGAAATATTACAAAAATAACAATAATTACAGTCTTCACAGCTAACACAAATAGCAACTAGTTGTTGCAAGCAAATTTCCAATTAAGGAAATTGCACCTAAAGAAAACTCCCACAACGGACCCTCTATGACGTGGGATATTCTGTTGTGAGGACACCGCCCAACCTAAACACAACCCGCCGACATATAAACTAATATACTATACAAACAAATAACATATAACATATAATCATAAATGCATATATCATGTGTGTAATATATAAAGCACTGTGTTGCAGATAGGATGCTTAGTTATACATTAAATAATGAAATGTGTTGGAAAGAGTTTCAGTTCATAAATATAATGGCACAGTTTCTGAATAAACAAAGTAAACTGCCACTTTAATCAATACTAGATTTTTGATTTAATCTATTACAATGTTCAACAATATGAGTATCAGAAGGTCCAACGATGAAATTTACGCACTTATGTTCAAGAATACTGCAACAATAGAACAGTTTATGGCCTTCAAAGTATCATCTCTGTACTGTGAAACTCTGTAATGTCTAAGCGTAAAAATGTCAACAACGCTGACCTAGATACTGCATTCACTTGATAGGTCACGTGACAAAGTGTTGACAACGAGCAAACTAATACTGCAAGTGTGTCGTATCAGCCACAGGAAACGGTCTGGTATCGGTAGTCTGTTGACTTCTCAACTTCTGCGAGGTCAAACCCAGAAAGCTGGCTCACCAGTGTTAAGTAATTAGCATACCAGTGTTAAATATCCTTCTTTGAATTCCACCAGAGTTAAATGCTGTTTCTATATATACTGTTGAATGGTGTATAGATATGAAGTTGTATTGTTCCTTGTTCACACTGATATCAACTATTCACAGGACCACAGTGTTAAGAGGTATGGTGGTCTGTGGAAGCTCCAATGTTAAAGCCTTGTTGTTGGCCCCAGCGTTGCTCGTCAGAGTGGTTGTTAGGAATAGGAATATCAACTCGACCTACGCAGTGAGAGTATAATACGCGAATGATGAAAGAGTTCGAAGAGTTGATAAATGTTCTTTTTCTCACTCATGTATGGCTGGAAGTCATCGACGCCAACTGCTGTGTACCTTTTGTTACAGTTTAATTGGACGTACACATTCGACAGCACGGATACAGTGACAAATCACAGGTTGGCATAATACATCATGGTACAATTGATAAATGGTCTTGCAATGATACATGGGCACTCGTTGAATCATAGCACAATGGAATGTCAGTAGACAAGCACTCAGTATTGCCCATATATATATATATATATATATATATATATATATATATATATATATATATATATATATATATATATATATATATATATATATATCATCTGAGTTTACTGACAAAGCACGTCAGTTTATAAACAATATTCAAGATGGCTTCTAGACCTAACCTCGTCTAGCGAAGATTCCTTTAAATAATGTTCAGCACATATTTTTTCATATAATCATTTTGAACCGCTAGTAATGGGTTCTCATCTGTAGCAGTGATCTCTGGACTCATCAAGCGATAATACGGGGCATCCCTTTTCTCTTCTTGAAAGTCACAAAATATTTGGATACAAGATGGCTGCTGTCGTGAGCTGTCACTCACTTTCAGAATACAAACTGGAATCTGTATCAAAGTTAATCCTACATTAAATGTTCTCATTGCTCTGTAGATTCTATCATGATGCAATTGACTTCATCAGACAATATGGTGCTGCTAGAAATGAATGTCATCTTCCTCTAGTTAAATATTCTCTCAGACGTACAAATCGTGCGTCTGCTTATCGAAAACGATGGCTTCGTAAGAGCTCATAAGAAATGCTTTCTTTACCTTAGCATAAGAAATATGATTCTGCCACTCCTTGGCAATAAGAATAAACACTGGGGTAAAGCATACAGGATAGGTCTAAACGTCTATCACTTTCCCCAACAATCTTGAGATCACTTTTCCCGGCGACAAGCCGATACAGAAAAACACGACAGCCCCCCATCATCAGGGCGAAGCCAAAACACAACTCTCTAGCCACACATCCGCTGAACAGCCTTTGACCTTTCTAGCGACAAAGAACATATAGTTCGACTTAGATATGTAAAGATATACAGATATAAGACAGACTCGTCCTACCTAGACAAACACTACACATAAATTCAGGCCATAGATATTCTGAAGCAAGAACAATCTATTTCTACCCAAACAAAGAATAAATCGCAGTAAAACTGGATTCATCCGCGGAGTTCAATCTGAAACTCCTTTCAAGGGGAAGTAACTCGATATGACTTTTCCTTAAGCAAAAGAGTTTCTATTTTGTTTACAAAATATTTGCGAACATAACAAGCATACAAATGTATAATATTGCAAGATATCAAAGACTGCACGTAACAGGGGGGTAATGAGGGCCCCCCTCCCGTATCTACGGCCCTGGGTGATGTCGTAGGTAAAACACAGCTGTCTGGGGACAGATGCTGTCGTGGTGAAAACACAGCTATCTGGGGAAACGAGGTGAAATCACATCTATCTGGGGACAGTTACTGAAAACACAGCTATCTGGGGAATGGTGTTGTTGTGGTAAAACATAGCTATCTGGGGAATGGTTATGGCGTAGTGAAAACACAGCTATCTGGGGGGACAGGTGTTGTGGTGAAAACACAGCTTTCTGGGGACATGTGTTGTCATAGTTAAAACACAGCTATCAGGGGACAGGTGTTGTCGTAGTGAAAACACAGCTATCTGTGGACTGGTGATGTCGTAGTGAGTACAGCCATCTGGGGACAGGTGTTGTCGTAGTGAAAACACAGCTATCTAAGGACAGGCAAAACACAGCTATCTGGGGACAGACAAAAAACAGCTATCTGGGGACAGACAAAAAACAGTTATCATGGGACAGACAAAACACAGCTTTCTTGGGGCAGACAAAACATAGTTATCTTGGGACAGACAAAACATAGCTATCTGGGGACAGACAAAACCCAACTATCGTGGGACAGACAAAACACAGCTATCTGGGGACAGACAAAAAACAGCTACCTGGAGACAGACAAAATACAGCTGTCTGGGGACAGACAAAACACAGCTATCTGGGGACAGACAAAGCACAGCTATCTGGGGACAGACAAAACACAACTATCGTGGGACAGACAAAACACAGCTACCGTGGGACAGACAAAACACAACTACCGTGGAACAGACAAAAAACAGCTACCGTGGGACAGACAAAAAACAGCTATCTGGGGACAGACAAAACACAGCTACCATGGGACAGACAAAACACAACTACCGTGGAACAGACAAAAAACAGCTACCGTGGGACAGACAAAACACAGCTATCTGGGGACAGACAAAACACAGCTACCGTGAGGCAGCAAAACACAGCTGTCTGGGGACAGACAAAACACAGCTATCTGGGGACAGACAAAACACAGCTATCTGGGGACAGACAAAACACAGCTATCTGGGGACAGACAAAACACAGCTATCTGGGGACAGGCAAAACACAGCTATCTCTGTCAAGTCTTCCATTTTCATAAAAATGCTTCCTAAATATTTGAACTCTGAAACCTGCTTAAGCCTGATGTCATCGACATGTATGTTAAGTGGGCTTGGTGATCTGTTAATCGTAACAGTTATGTTTTATGTTATGACAAAATGGCGATAATTTAGTGCTCTTTGTGTTTGGTTGTGTAATCTGATACACTTTTTGATTTGTCAAAGAGAATGCTCTTGTATATTTTTACAGCCAATGGCAGAGATCAGTTGTGGGGACAATTCGGGTTTTACACGGGGACACTATGACATCAATATATATAAAATCCCAGCTTTTTCTGTCACTAACGCTAAGGGATGCAACTTTGGTTGAAAGTTAGACATTAATTGTATTGTTTCCCTAATATGAACTCCGCCTAGGCCGGTCCTAAGCCTCGCTGAAAAAGGAAGAGGGCGGCCTGCATGGAGCCGTAAGGAGGCAGCCCCTCCACCATGTAAAGGAACAACAGGCCAATCACCTGTTTGCTTTAAATCATGATTACGTGAACTACAAGAGAGAAAACCGGACTGATTCTAAAGGCGACGAACTGGAACGGACTACGGACTACGACTTGTGGAACTTGGTACACAAGAAGTATAAATGGGAAAGAAGAGGAGCTGTTGGAAGAGATGAGGAAAGCAAAACTAGAAATCCTGGCTATAACGGAAACAAAGAAAAAGGGACAAGGAGTCATGGATCTCGATGGCGACACGCTGCTCTACAGTGGTGTACCCACATCTGAAAGAGCTAAAGGGGGCGTGGGTTGCATTGTGGCCAAAAACCTAAAAGATAGTATCAAGGGATGGAACTTTGTCTCGGAGCGCATTATGGTTGTAAAACTAAAAGAAGGAGAAACCATAGTCAACCTAGTCATAGCGTATGGGCCAAATGAGGATGAGAGAGCAGAGGTCAAGGGGGAATTCTTCGAGCTGCTTCAAAGGACAGTGGATGACTGTCTAGATGAAATTATCATGCTCGGAGATTTTAATGCCAGAGTTGGAAATGACTGTGCTAGATGGGGTGGAGTTATCGGAAGATATGGAGAAGATACTCTCAATGACAATGGAAAGCGACTCCTTACATTCTGCAGTGAATAGAATCTGATCATTACAAACACAAAGTTCCCCCATAAGCGCATACATGCACACACTAGATGTGAACCAACAAAGAATGAGAAGTCAGTGATCGACTATGCCATAGTTAGGAGGAGCTCATTTAAATATGTCCGGGATGCTAGAGTCTGGAGGGGGCCAGAGACTGGAAGTGATCACTACCTGCTTATAATCAAAAGAACAACTGAAAGAGTTGCTCAGCCTAGGAACTGCCCAACATCATGCAAAAAACCAAGTAAACGAACGGGAAAAATGAGCATTAAGACCTACAAGCTGAGAGAGCCAGAAATTAAGACCAGATATCAGGGGCTTATTGCTGCAGCGGTGAGAAACACAGAAGAACAACTGATGACTAGGAAACCCTCTGGCTTAAATTCAAGGACAACATAAAGACAGCTGCTGCAGAAGCATGTGGTGAAGTCCGACTTGGGAACAAGAGAAAGTGGGCAGAGGAAGTCAAAGAGAAAATAAGAGAGAAGAAAATGGCATGGAAACAATACTTAGTAGCTAAAAACACAGCAGGACAAATAGAGAAATATAGAGAATATGTGATACTCAGAACAGAAGCAAAGAACAAGGTGCTAGCAGCAAAACAGAAGTCCTGGGAAGAATTTGGAGAAAGCTAGAAAAAGATGCGCTAGAAAAACAGAAATTGTTCTATAAGACCCTAAAGAACATGAGGAAGGAAAAAAATGCCCTCTCAAATGTATAAAGGACAAGCAAGGCAAATTGCTTACTGCCCCGAAGGAAGTAATGGAAAGATGGAAAGAATATTTCTCAGAACTCGATGGTGAGCAAGGTCAAGCATCAGAAATGATAACCACTAGCACAGAAGAGGAAACCAACGGTGATGAAGATGACATAAAGATGGAAGAACTGAAGGCATGTGACGTACGTCTAGTTTGACAAGTGAATTCTCCCTGATATGATGGATGATTTAAAGGGACTTTTAGCTTTTCATAACATTAGAACCCCTGAACATTTGTTGTAACTTTTCGTTTGCCAGAACTCATTCCACCGGGACTCATTTAGTAGGCGGCACGAGATCAAAGAGACGAACTGAGGGATTTTAGGGGAGACTATCGGCGCTATCAAAGACAGTAGTGGTCCCTGATACGAGACGCAGTTGCTTGCCGCTAATTTCGCGTCTCGGTGTCAATCGAGGAACCGAGCGAACGGGGGAAAGCGAAACGGGCAGCAGCGAACGGAGATACGAAGACCAGGGGGCGGCTTTCTTCTCTTGATTTGGCGGTCAGATCCCCAAAAGTTCGTGAGATCAAATAAGCTGTCAAGTTTATCATGTCCCACTCAACTTACATTCCATTTTAGCTAAATAGACCATGAAGAACTAGACACGTTATCACTCGCTGGCCAGACCTTTACAGAAGCACTAGCTTTATTGAAATCTTGTTATAGATTGTCCCCTGGATTTTATATATATATTTGCAGTGTTTTCTATTCTGTGCAGAGCGGTAATATATATTGTGTAAAGTGATCAGTGGTCTAGTTCAGTCATTCTATTTCAATGGATTTTGTGTTAATTTAAATCTATTAAATTAAACCATCTCAATAGTTCCAGTTGTAAATATAATGATCTATCTATTATATTATTTCAAAAGATAATAGATGCTTAAATTAACTTTTAAAGTCGCGAAGGAATTTATAATTAATAAATTCAGTTAAGTCCTAGTTTTATAGATGTGTGTTTTTAACCACTAGAATTCGCGCAGTGTATATTAAATACATAATTAAATACTCGAGTGTATTATAGGCTTAACGGGAAATTCATCGCGCTTTAGAAGGTTATTTGTTTTCGGTATATTACATGTCTTTTTTTTCTTTCATACAGAGTGATCGTAACCTGTGCGATCCCAGCATTAAGAAAGCAATAAAGAAATCAATCTAAGCAAGGCAAAGCATAAACAGTGTGTAGAGTTCCCCTGACGCAGAACTTGTTGAGACTGTGTAAATTTTTAATCTTTGAGGCGATTCTATGTTTGGAATTCCGCTATCTAACTTATAGCAAAGAAAGCACACCCAAAGACAAATTTAACGCACCATCAAACAACTTAAGTCGTAACGGGAAGAAGAACACTGGCCCGAGCTTTGTTAGTTTACTGACACAGAGAGATAATTCATAATTTCCTGAACAGTGATGTGACTAGTTTTCTCACTGGACTTAAACCATACCTCACGGATAAAGTGTACCAGCACGCGTAAGAATTTTATTATCAGCGGCATAGTCAAATAGACCACACCATCCTCACCCCGGTATCAGAGACCGTGCCCTCCCATAGAAACTGTTATTAAGAAAAGAGACACAACTACAGATTCATTTTCCAGCGATTACGGGATCCTTTTATGTGCTGACCGCCTACCCGCTAATCTGGGGCTAGAACTTGAACAAACACTCATACATTTAGTTTGAGGTGTAACTGCTGTTGTGTTATTCTATGGAGTGCAAGATTTTTTCACAATCGGTAAGTGAGAGCAAGATGAGTGAAGGCCTTTGCTAGCGCGTGTATGAATGACAGGAAATTAATTCTTTTGTGTGACCATTTTGTTAACCTGCTTACCTGGTAATATATATCTTTTTCTGTATACCCTACTTTGTTCCTTTAAGTGGGATAGCTGATAATTTGTTAACTCTGTTTAAAACCCCCTCCTTTCCATTTGCTTAGTAAAGGGAAGAACAGCTGGGAAGAACAGGTTTTTTTCTATCACCTATACCTAATTTTGTAACACCTCTTTCAGAGTAATTAACTTCACTGTTAGGTTAACGTACCTATGTTCCTGATATTATCTATCTTTGGACTGGGTTTATCTTTGTCTAATAAGCGGGAAGGGCTTAGTCGATACCAATCTTCTTCACCCCTTCCAAACTTGTTATTTGCATTTGTGTACTTATGATAATTTATGTAATATCTGATATTTTTAGTGATTGATGTTTAAAGTGAATAAAATCACATAAACTCATTTAGTTCTGTGTGTTGGATATACCCAAAGCCCAACTTTTCCCCTTATTCGTTTAATATAGTTTGTATCAACGTCGCCTGTGTGTGTGAAAAAACACCAAATCGGTGTGCGCGCAGATGCGGGTCTGGAAAACTGGCAACTAATTGTTTGACCAGGAGAGTGAAAGAGAAGATTGAGAGAAACGATTTGTCGTAAATAAGTCTGTCTTTACTCTCCTCCAGCTCGCTGTGAAGCAACTATTTAATATCTACATTTTCTATCACTGAGCTTTCCATCATCATTTTCCACTCTAAACCGGACCACTATTTCTAAGACTCTTTTCTCTCAAAATAAATTTACGACAATATTTGGCCGGCTCGCCGGGATAATTTTGAGATACATTTGATGCACACATATTTGTGGGCTGGTTCTGGGATCTTGAGCTACATTTGAGGCAATCGCATAGCCGGGATAAAGATATTTTGAGTCTGATTTAGTTTGGGTCTAACTAGGTAGAGTGTGAATGATTTGTCTTTGTGAATTAGGGAAATAAATAAATAATTACACCCCTAGACAAACGTTCTTTAAGTATTTGGGTTGTCCACACACAGCATATTTACAGGTTGTTTTCTCTCCACAGCAGTAGAAAGTACAGATAAACAAATATATTTGCTATTATAATTATCCTCTGGCGGAGATAATTCAATTTCTTTCTTTATAAGAGTTGCTGGGATTGCGTGATTGTTTTACAGTCACTAAGGTTTTTTGAAGTTAAAAAGAGTTGAGCTTAGCTAAAGACGGATTGTTCTGATTTTTAAAAATTAAGTTAACAACGTCTCATCTCAATAATTGACTTTAGGGACGGAGTTTGTTGTCAGAGATTAAAAATTTAGTGGAAAATTTTTTTTTTCTTTTAAATTGTTTTAATATAAATTTTTCTCGACTGTTAGTAAAAGTAGATTCTTTTCCAGTGTAACTTACCATTTAGTGGCATAGTCGCTTGCGTTTAGAGCCTTAATTGCCAGATAATAGCAGCGATAAGTTTGCACAGTACAGGTAGGAGGTAACACAGGTAAATTTATACTTGTGTTTTTTTTTTCTCGTAGCGGTTCAGAGTTCCTCCCTTTCGCGTTGCTTCTTACTAGTTCTCTAGGCATACTTCATCTTATTCTTTAACAATGGCAGAGAGGATAAAGATGAGGTCCATCTTGAGGCTGGAAGCGAAAGAGGCAGGATTAGATGCAGAAGCTGCAAACGCGTTTATTAACCAGGAATTGGAAATATATGACGCGGAGCAACAGAGAGCCGAAGCTGAGAGGAAGGCGGAGCAACAGAGAGCCGAAGCTGAGAGGAAGGCGGAGCAACAGAGAGCAGAAGCTGAGAGGAAGGAAGAGAAAGAAAGAACAGAGAGGAGAGAAGCCCAGGAGAGGGCAGATAAGAAAGAAGCGGAAGAACGTCTTTTGGAACAGAAGAAAATTGAAGCAGAGATGGAAACTCGCAGAGAGAGAGAGAGAGAGACAAGGAAAGACAGCATCAACTGGCGCTTAAGGCTCTAGAGAGTCGGGGCGCCTCTACTTCGACTAACGGAGAGCCGTCTTCGCCCCAGTCTCAATCAATGGACCTCTCCAGTACTCAATCTGCCCAATTAACTGCTATGTCGTTTTCTTTAGAAATCTTTTCCTAGCCCTAACGAAAAAATTGACAGCTACCTAGAAAAATTCGAGAGACTCGCGAATCTTTATGGGTTAGAGAGTACCCGCTGGGCGCTCAAACTTTCAACGTCACTGAAAGGCAATGCTTATGACGTGTACACAAAGCTGGGACCGAATCAACATGATTACGACATGTTGAAAAAGGCCTTACTACAGCAGTTTGAGATGACTGCCCGAAAGTTTCTGCAGTTGTTCAGAAACAGCCGAAAAGAGAGCACGGAAACATTTCCCCAGTTCTCTTCACGTCTCACGGGTTATCTGACAAAGTGCATTGAATTATCTGACCTACCTCTTTCATATGAGGGACTCCTCGAACTTGTTCTTGTGGAGCAGATAAAATCCACTTTGTCGAATGAAACACGTAGATTTTTGGCGGAACAGGGGGCAGTCAGGCTTGAAGACATACTCAATAAAGCCGAACGCTATAGCAATGCAATGGCCGAACTTCCCAGCACTAAACGTAAACCCACCGATGAGCCATCTCGAAAACAGAATCTAGAGCAGGCATCCTATTCTTCCACTTCCTCTCAACATTATAACCAACGAGATAACAATACCCAGAAACCCCCCCAGGAAAAATCGAAATTCTACAAAACCCGATACCCCCCCCCCCCCCCCAACACAAATTCTGATCAACCCAACAAGCCTACGTGGCAGCGCGGCCACCAAGGTCAAGGAAAAGGGAAGACCCCTACACCAGGAACGTCTGATCAGGGCAAACAAACCGGTGCAAACCGCATTGGATGTTTGCATACAGCCTCGAAAGGTAGAGTCAATGTCAGTGATTCTCAACCTGAGGGGGACCGACCCTCAACTCGAGGAACTGTAATTTTGAACGGTACCTCTACTACTTGTCTTTTTGACACTGGATTAAGTTTTGATTGTATTGTCGCTAGGCACCTAGTCAAACCCGGTCAGGAGACAGAGGAAACCGTCAAACTTAGTGGAGTTTTCAGGAGTGATGCACCCAGGACGCTTCCTATCGCACTGGTAGAAATACACTCTGACTTTGTCAGAGGAGTTATTAAAGCGGCCATAATGGATGATCCGATCTACCCAGTTATCCTGGGATGTAGATATGTGTTCATTGGGAGACCTAAGGAGCCGATTGTGGCAGCGGTAACCACAAGAGGGCAAGCCAAGAAGGAGAGGGAGCCTGCGCCAAACTTGTTGCCGAATGAACTGAAGGAGGCGCAACAAAAGGACCCTACTCTGGCGCCCTGCTTTAAAAAAACTGCCCATGGCTAAGGACCCCAGACACAACGGAGACATTTTTTCTAAGGATGGTGTATTGTATCGTAGAACGGGCAACCCGGACACGGGGAATAACCAGCTCCTAGTACCGACGCAGTACAGAAACCAGATCTTAGAAATGGGGCACTCTCTTCCCTTTAGCGGACACATGGGACAAAACGCCACTATTCAGCGAATAAAAAACCACTATTGGTGGCCAGGAATGAACTCTGACATTGTCAGGTATGTGAAATCCTGCGCCCAGTGCCAACGGGTAGCACCCAAGCACTTGACACCCCAGTACCTATGGGGCAAATGCCAATAGTAGGGACTCCATTTGAACGGGTTGCTGTCGACATTATTGGTCCTCTGGAAAAGACCAAAAGAAGGAACAGGTTCATCCTGACCTTAGTTGACACTTGCACTATGTGGGCCGAAGCCGTACCGCTACCATGCACTAATTCCAAGCATGTCGCAGAAGCCCTTGTGCAAATTTTTACACGGTTGGGATTCCCTCAACAAGTTTTGACGGACAATGGATCCCAATTCCGTAGCCTGTTAATGGAGGAGATCTTTAAGATCTTGAGGGCCAAACATATCCACACAAGTCCCTACCATCCGGCCGGAAATGGGCTCGTGGAACGTTTTAACGGTACCCTCACCATGATGTTACGTAAGCTGGGTCAGGAGAAACCGGAAGACTGGGACCAATATATATCGGCTGCCTTATTCGCCTACCGAGAGGTACCCCAAGCGTCTACGGGTTTTGCGCCAGCTACACTTTTATTTGGCAGACCTATTAAGGGGCCACTAGAAGCCTTACTTCGGTCCCTGACAGACCAGAAGGCTGACGAGACAGTCGTCTCTGCAAGCAAGTATGTATCTGAGCTTAAGGAAAGGCTAAAGCTAGGATGGGATCTAGCTACTACCAACCTTAAGAAAGCCCGCGCTAAAATTACTAAAAGATACAACAAAGCTGCAAAAGAGAGAGAACTACAACCAGGGGAGAAAGTCCTATTGCTACTTCCAACCGGAAGCAATAAACTTCGCATCGGATGGCAAGGACCGTTTACCGTCCTTAAAAAGATCTCACGTACCAACTACAAGATCTCCATCAAAGGAAAGGAGAAGGTCTTCCACATAAATCTGCTAAAGAAATATTTGGAAAGACCGGTGCCATCCTCCGAGCATCTCCTGGCTGTCGCCATAGCAACGGAAGACGAGGAAGATGATGATGGTTGCATGGAGTATCCATTGCAACCCACAGAATCCTTTAAAGATGTCAAGTTCGGCGACAATCTCTCACCAGAACAACAAACAGAAACCAGGGCTCTACTAAAACAGTACAGTGCAGTCTTAACGGATGTACCTGGTCGAACAAATCTCATTGAATTTGATATGAAATTAACAAACGAGACCCCTGTTCAAACCAGAGTTTACCCCATCCCGTACGCTAAAGCTGATGCACTTCGCGGAGAAATAGACAAGCTGCGTCAGGCAGGAATTATCAGTGAGTCTACATCTCCTTACAGCTCGAGTGTAGTGCTGTTGCAGAAGCCCAATAAGGAAGTTCGGCTGTGCATTGATTACAGGTTGCTAAACGCTGTAACGGAATTCCAGCCCGAACCTCTCCAAACTGTTTCTGAGTTGTTCACCAAGCTCAGCAAAGCAAAGATCTTCTCCAAGATTGACCTCAGCAAAGGTTATTATCAAAATACCAGTCAAGGAGGAAATTAAACCTTTGTTAGCTTTCAGCACTAGTGAAGGACATTACACATTTAACGTGATGCCGTTCGGTTTGCATAACGCACCAGGAGTGTTCACCAGGATGATGAGGAAGCTTCTACAACCTTTGCAAAGTCCCCATATCCATAATTTCATGGATGACATCTTAATTGCATCGGAAACCTATGAAGAACATATTGCTACGGTTGCTATGCTCCTCAGGAGACTACAGGAAACGGGTCTTACAGCCAGACCTAGCAAATGTCTCATCGGGTTTGAACAGTTAGACTTCCTGGGGCACACTATTTCTCACGGATGCAGTTGGCCTATTAAGAAGAACGTGGAGAAAATAGTGGCAGCAAAAAGACCCCGAACGAAGAAAGACGTACGTTCCTTCATATCGCTATGTGCATACTATCAGAAGTACATCCAGAACTTCAACGGACTGACGGCACCGCTGACTGACCTCACAAAGAAAGGTTGTCCTGATAAGGTCATATGGGATCAAAAGTGCGAACACGCGTATAGCACTTTGAAAGGACAGTTGTCTGCATACCCCATCTTGAGGTTGCCTGACCTCAAGAAACCTTTTGTACTGAGAGTCGACGCGTCAGGTCAGGGCATCGGGTCAACACTGCTTCAAGCCGATGACAGCGACCTGAACATGCTATTTCCAGTTGCCTATGGCAGTCGGAAATTAAATAAAGCGGAACGGAACTACAGCGTAGTTGAAAGGGAATGTCTTGCTCTGATTGACGGTATCAGACGCCATCATGAGTTTCTTTATGGTACATCTTTCACGGTGCAAACAGACCACGCTCCGTTAGCATTTCTTGGTGCCAATAAAGAATTTAACGCAAGGATCATGCGTTGGGCGCTTCTTTTAAGCGTTTATTCTTTCAAAGTGGAATATATTCCGGGAAGACAGAATGTCGGGGCTGATTTCCTGAGTAGAAACTGGTCTACAGAGGAAGAAGAGCAAACTGAAGATACCACTCATCCTAAAATCACCAATCAGGTCACCTCCATTGTCAAAAAATGAAACATGAAAAATGGTTTCATGTCTAAAAGTGGGGACGATTGTGACGTACGTCTAGTTTGACAAGTGAATTCTCCCTGATATGATGGATGATTTAAAGGGACTTTTAGCTTTTCATAACATTAGAACCCCTGAACATTTGTTGTAACTTTTCGTTTGCCAGAACTCATTCCACCGGGACTCATTTAGTAGGCGGCACGAGATCAAAGAGACAGACTGAGGGATTTTAGGGGAGACTATCGGCGCTATCAAAGACAGTAGTGGTCCCTGATACGAGACGCAGTTGCTTGCCGCTAATTTCGCGTCTCGGTGTCAATCGAGGAACCGAGCGAACGGGGGAAAGCGAAACGGGCAGCAGCGAGCGGATACGAAGACCAGGGGGCGGCTTTTTCTCTTGATTTGGCGGTCAGATCCCCAAAAGTTCGTGAGATCAAATAAGCTGTCAAGTTTATCATGTCCCACTCAACTTACATTCCATTTTAGCTAAATAGACCATGAAGAACTAGACACGTTATCACTCGCTGGCCAGACCTTTACAGAAGCACTAGCTTTATTGAAATCTTGTTATAGATTTTCCCCTGGATTTTATATATATATATATTTGCAGTGTTTTCTATTCTGTGCAGAGCGGTAATATATATTGCGTAAAGTGATCAGTGGTCTAGTTCAGTCATTCTATTTCAATGGAGTTTGTGTTAATTTAAATCTATTAAATTAAACCATCTCAATAGTTCCAGTTGTAAATATAATGATCTATCTATTATATTATTTCAAAAGATAATAGATGCTTAAATTAACTTTTAAAGTCGCGAAGGAATTTATAATTAATAAATTCAGTTAAGTCCTAGTTTTATAGATGTGTGTTTTTTAACCACTAGAATTCGCGCAGTGTTTATTAAATACATAATTAAATACTCGAGTGTATTATAGGCTTAACGGGAAATTCATCGCGCTTTAGAAGGTTATTTGTTTTCTTTCATACAGAGTGATCGTAACCGGTGCGATCCCAGCATTAAGAAAGCAATAAAGAAATCAATCTAAGCAAGGCAAAGCATAAACAGTGTGTAGAGTTCCCCTGACGCAGAACTTGTTGAGACTGTGTAAATTTTTAATCTTTGAGGCGATTCTATGTTTGGAATTCCGCTATCTAACTTATAGCAAAGAAAGCACACCCAAAGACAAATTTAACGCACCATCAAACAACTTAAGTCGTAACGGGAAGAAGAACACTGGCCCGAGCTTTGTTAGTTTACTGACACAGAGAGATAATTCATAATTTCCTGAACAGTGATGTGACTAGTTTTCTCACTGGACTTAAACCATACCTCACGGATAAAGTGTACCAGCACGCGTAAGAATTTTATTATCAGCGGCATAGTCAAATAGACCACACCATCCTCACCCCGGTATCAGAGACCGTGCCCTCCATAGAAACTGTTATTAAGAAAAGAGACACAACTACAGATTCATTTTCCAGCGATTACGGGATCCTTTTATGTGCTGACCGCCTACCCGCTAATCTGGGGCTAGAACTTGAACAAACACTCATACATTTAGTTTGAGGTGTAACTGCTGTTGTGTTATTCTATGGAGTGCAAGATTTTTTCACAATCGGTAAGTGAGAGCAAGATGAGTGAAGGCCTTTGCTAGCGCGTGTATGAATGACAGGTAATTAATTCTTTTGTGTGACCATTTTGTTAACCTGCTTACCTGGTAATATATATCTTTTTCTGTATACCCTACTTTGTTCCTTTAAGTGGGATAGCTGATAATTTGTTAACTCTGTTTAAAACCCCCTCCTTTCCATTTGCTTAGTAAAGGGAAGAACAGCTGGGAAGAACAGGTTTTTTTTTTCTATCACCTATACCTAATTTTGTAACACCTCTTTCAGAGTAATTAACTTCACTGTTAGGTTAACGTACCTATGTTCCTGATATTATCTATCTTTGGACTGGGTTTATCTTTGTCTAATAAGCGGGAAGGGCTTAGTCGATACCAATCTTCTTCACCCCTTCCAAACTTGTTATTTGCATTTGTGTACTTATGATAATTTATGTAATATCTGATATTTTTAGTGATTGATGTTTAAAGTGAATAAAATCACATAAACTCATTTAGTTCTGTGTGTTGGATATACCCAAAGCCCAACTTTTCCCCTTATTCGTCTAATATAGTTTGTATCAACGTCGCCTGTGTGTGTGAAAAAACACCAAATCGGTGTGCGCGCAGATGCGGGTCTGGAAAACTGGTAACTAATTGTTTGACCAGGAGAGTGAAAGAGAAGATTGAGAGAAACGATTTGTCGTAAATAAGTCTGTCTTTACTCTCCTCCAGCACGCTGTGAAGCAACTATTTAATATCTACATTTTCTATCACTGAGCTTTCCATCATCATTTTCCACTCTAAACCGGACCACTATTTCTAAGACTCTTTTCTCTCAAAATAAATTTACGACAAGGCAGCACTGGAGAAAATCAAGATGGGCAAAGCAGCAGGGCATGATGGTATAACACCAGAAATGGTTAAGTACATGGGAGCATCAGGCGACCTATTACTCTTAAGGGTCCTACAGGCAGCGTGGTGCAACAAGACCATGTTAAAGAATTGGGAGATTGCCATCATAACACCAATTTTCAAAAAGGGTGACAATCGACAATGTGGAAACCATAGAGGCTGTGGTGGATTTGATGTTATTGAAGTTATCATTCAATATTTCTAGTGTACTGACTGAGGTCAGCTGTGAAGGTCCCTGATTATAACAAATTTTGGGTTGAGTTATCAGAGTACCTTTCTGCTACCACCTTATGACCTCAATCAGACCTATTCTTGACTAGTATGTATGATAGCTACGTATAATGTCTAGGGTTATGCTAATGTGTAATATAGTGTAAGTAAAATTACTACAAATACATTTAAATTCTATCACATATATATATCTATAGGACAGGGTCAATACCACAACCACAAACAAACTAACACTCTATTATACAACTTATAGAAGTCTGTGGCTGAAAATTATATAATATGCTAGATTACAATTTATTTGCCCTGATTCAGAATTTTATGAGTCAGGACCAACAACAAAATGAAATTTATGGTTTTATTTACATAAATATTAATAACACAATGGATCTTCTGCCCATACAAAGGACTATTATAATCGAATTATATTTCAGGTATTTCTCTAAACTGGGTGACACTGGTAACTAATGGTGGGGGTGGGGTGTTGTCATCATTCCCCTTCTTTATATTAGTATCTTGTGGAAAAGTTACTTAATAATCAAAGATTTTATGTCTCTGTTAATAAAGTCAGTGGATGACCGTTGTAGTGCCGACACATAGGCACTTATCTGTAGGTTGATAGTAGATATGATGCTGACAATTTCCTTTCGTTCACTCGAATGACCAGACTGACACAGTCCCTGGTGTAGGATAGTATAGTAGACCGCTTGGTCCAGTAAAGTTTCAATCTCTCTCTCTCTCTCTAGTAAATTCACCAGGGTCCTGGTACTACCATAGCACCAGAACAAAAAACCCTGAAACAAGGTTATGATTCTGTATAACATATCTACAATAACATTCCACAATTAATACATGGCATAATTCAATAAAAGAAAAGGGTCAGATCTCTCTGACCACCTCATGTCAACCATTTTCCTCTGAGATAACAACTCATACCAGTGCTCCTGTTCTTTTCCCTAATGGCTACAACGCCTCTGACACTGCAACAATGATTCTCTCCCATAGAATAATGTGGGTTATTCTTCCCACTGGTAACTGTGGAAATCATTTTAAGTTATACAACTCATGTCAATTTTTACTGCTTGTGTGCAACACCACAGGCCCTGCCTAAGTCTGCTGGGGACCTCTGTACTTAGTCGTAAAGCCTTCCCAGACAAGCAGTATCTCATACACCAAATTTGGTTGTAATAATAAGATTAATAAATTCATTCTTACCACAATTCAAAGAAATATCACAAACATACGTTGACTGGCATTAGCATTAATATGTAAGTTCAGCTTTGCCCCGGTCCAGACTGCCAAGGTTTATTATTTCACTCTAGGCACTGCTGTTCTCAACGCAGCTTGCTTTCAAAACTTTCTGTATCAACTGGCGACAAGCCTTTGAAAGCTTTTGCCAATATTAACAGACCGGCCCAATCAGCGAGGGTCTAGCTTTTTTAATTCAAAATTTAAAAAAACAAAACTCCAAACTTCTAGGAGTGAGTCTTCAGAATATATTTAGCTTTTTTGCCTAACCAATACCCTCCTTCCTATACTCTTCTACCATCCAATCGGATTCGAATCAATCTAATGCCTCTTTTTAAACTGGCGTCCCCAGTAACGTTATGGATAAATGAGCAAGACCACCAATCTGTCCGTCTTAGTGTTCGTAGACATATAGTATTATTTCAATATCTTGGCTAATAATTAGACTACCATATATTTGAAGGCATATTATTGCTCAGGGGATCCTAAGCTATCTTTATATATGATTTTTATGGTTATATTCTTTGTCGTTTAGATTTTCAGTTTTGTAACTGTTAATCTTCAATTTCAACTTTTCCAAAAGTCGGCCATCTTTCCCCCTCCTTTTTATATCATTTTTTCATTCAAATAAACCAACTAGTTGTGTTACGTCAGAAATACACTACTCGGCGAGAATGGATCACTGTCTGTGTGTTTATGTATTCTGGCTTGTCCAACAGAGAGGTTATAGTATTAGTCCCGCGTGCAGAGCGAAGAGGGGTTTTTGCCAAGCGTTGGTAGTATTTGCGTTTCGTTCTTACTACTGGAAAATGCCCGAGTTACTACTAATTTAGGCGTTAAAGTTAAAATCGTACGTTAATTCAGACGGTAGGTTGGTGTCACAGTTCTGGCAGATCGTTAATTGTAAGTCTCAAGGACTAAACTAGGAAAGCGTGTTAGATTTTTACGGCGGGATCAATTTATAAGCATTTCCTCTGCACAAACGGCAGCGCTATACTGGCGTAGAGACGACTTTAAGCAGACACTTACGGTCGGGTTTATTTATTATTATAGGATTAAAATCTTACTGAATTTAGCGATTATTTCACAGAATTCGCTACAGAGGCATATCCCTTCTCAGTGTCCCTGGTAAAATCTACTCTAGAATCCTAGAGCAGAGACTCTGACGCCTAGCTGAGCCACAATTGGATAAGGTCCAGGGCGGATTCCGAGCTAACCGAAGTACTCAAGACTTAATCTTCACACTCAGACAGCTGAGTGAAAAGGCCCTTGAGTATAAGAGTGAGATCCATCTTTGTTTCATAGATCAGGAAAAGGCATTTGACAGGGTCCCCTGGAGCAAACTTTGGGACTGTTTGGCAAGGAAGAACATTCCAGCACCTCTGATTCATGCTATACAGAGCTTCTACAAGACTTGCATAAATTATGTGAGGACAGCAAACCATAAGTCAGAAGAGTTCAGGACCACCACTGGTGTAAGACAACGTGATATCCTGTCACCTTATCTTTTCATACTCCTCATGGAAGATGTCATCAAGGCATGTAAGGAGAGAGCAAGAAAGTATTCAGTGGGGTACTGGAAGATGAGACATGTCTGTATTTCAGAGCTGGCATTTGCTGATGATGTTGTCCTGATTGCTAAATCAGAGGCACATCTCCAATCAAACCTGCAAGTCTGGAAGGAATAGCTGGAGAAGAGAGGGATGGTCATAAGCAGCTCTAAAACAAAATCCATGGTGATATCACGAGAAGAAAGAAGACATCAGATTAAGCTGGGAGAACAGGTCCTGGAGCAGGTCGACCACTTTAAATACCTCGGAGCTAATTTAGACAGAAAGGGAGGCATCAAAGAAGAGTTGGCCACTCGAAAAGCAGCAGCTGGGAGACTTTTTCACGCCATAAATCTAGGATTCCTCAGCAAGAGAGAGGTTGGTAAGAAAACGAAGATGGCTGTATACAGCTCCACCTATGTCCCAGTCTTGACATATGGATGCGAGTCATGGGCAATGACTACAACCCACAAAAGCCAGATCCAAACCTCAGAAATGAGGTATCTGATGAAGGTGGTTGAAGTAACAAGGAGACATGGTCCGCAACCAGACGATACGTCAAGGCCTAAAATCCCACCCCCTGCAGACACAAGTAGAACAGTCCCAACTAAGATGGTTTGGCCATGTCTGCAGAATGGGAGAAGATCGGCTACCACGACAAGCATGGGAAACAAAGAGCCAGGGATCCAGACCCCCAGGACGACCCAGAGTCCGCTGGGAGGACAACATTAGACAATCTTTGAAGGACCGAGGACTAGAATGGAAGCAGGCCAGGAGGAAGACCGCCGATAGGGTAGTCTGGCGCTCTCTCTTCCAAACCTCTACACCTCACGGTAGAAGGGGAACGACTAAGTAAGTAAGTAAGTTTCCCGTATATGTACTCTCCCGAAAATAGTAACACTCGACAAAGAAAATTGCGCAAATGACGGTGTGCACAAATATATTTATAGAACTGTGGTAAAGTACAGTGGGTTTTTTTAAATACTTTTGAATAAGTAAAATTGCCGTTAGGTATTGGTGCTTTTGAATTTAATTCCCGTCTTATGACGGGCTTTTACACTAGTGTTACAATGATATTGGTTCAAAGGAAAATAACATGATATCAGATGCACAATAAAATGCTGCAGATACTAGCTAAAACAACAAAGCCTGTTAAAAAAAATTATAGGCAAGAACACAGAAGAGACTCTTTGGCAGTTTGAAAGAAGATCAAAAACAAGACAGTGCAAGTGGTAGAAAGATGAGATGAATAGACAAATGCAGTCAGTTGTCGAAGCAGCCAAGAAGGACACAATTAAACAGCACAGTTTGATTGATCCATTTTATTAGAAATTTAATAAATAAAAACTTTGTACAATTTCGCACTTGACAAAATAACATCAAAATGTTGAATTATACGTAAAGCCAAGTTGTTGCACCAGACTCTACTGTGGCAGTTTCTATACGTAAAGCCAAGTTGTTGTACCAGACTCTACTGTGGCAGTTTCTGGAAGTCAAAAGGTCAAGGTAGTCCCACAGCAGATACTGTCGTAGGGGCGTGAAGTGTTAGAGACTTCAGCATACTAAGTCCAGCAACAAGAGGTGGTGGTGACCAGTTCCCTTCCTCTCTGCCTTTTTCTTCCCTAACTCAAGAGACAAGTTAGGCACCCATATACTGCTGGGTAGACTGTGTCATGATGAATCGACCCGCCACCTTTGCCATGACAGACCAGCCGCTCTAACCACTCTGTCGATCGGACGCTCTTTTCTGGAAGTACATTCTTATTTCCTGACAAAATGTTATTTGACAACTTTGTTGTCATTATCAGACAACTGGTTTATCAAACTTTCTGTTTTTTCCAAAAGAACTCTTGAAAAATTTAGGAAAAGGTCTCACAAGAGCTTCGAAAATATGGCTCAGACATTAACGTTAAAAAGGTAAAGGCAGTCCCATAACATAGGGTAGAGAAGTGTTAAAGATTTCATTATACTAGGTCTCAGCTTTTATGAGGTGGGGTTGAATTTTTCCCTGCCTCACTACCTTTGCTTCTCTAACCCAAGAGTACAATTAGGAACCCATTTTTATCTGGGTGGACTCTGAATCCAGTAACTTTGCCTTGAGAAGCAAGCACTCTAGCTCATCTGCCACATGATACTGTAAATTAATGTTACAAAAAAAAAACTATATGAAATTAATGGCCCAGATTTAATAGACTTTAAAACATGGACACAAAAAATAAATGGTGTAAAAACACCTCTCATTATGCTGGTTCATATTAAAAGGGCACTCCTCTAAAAACAGTCCCCACTTATATATAACTCTCACTGGGGTAATATTTGTTATATCAAATTTTTTTTAAATATTCATATCATGAATTTTAGATATCACCAAATAATGAAATATACTAGGAATACATCACTACCTAAACTTCTTGTCCAACGTTACAAGTCTGAATTGGGGTTCCTCTAATCCATCCAATGGATTAACTGAAATAAATGCAGAAATATTTATGGACAAATGAACAAAAACAAATTTAAAGCTATGCCTTACAATGGCGTTTGCAACATAAATCAGAGAGCTGTTGAATAATATTCACCAGCATATTATAAAACATCAAAAAGGATATTGACCGACTGAGTCAATGCCACAGTAAACCGCTAAAAAGCAGTGTTGACGTACTGTGTCCAAATATGTGGATAATAAAACAAAGAACTGTGGTGGAATTTAACAAAGTATTATCACACTATAATTAGTAACAAATCACACTACTAATTTCACACACTAGCATACACGTAACATGTATGCTGTCAATCAATAAATCAATAACATTTAGCTCCTCCTGTCATGTGCCATCAGCTTGAGGTCTTTTTATTTCTTCCTCATCATCTTCATTTCTGTCTCCAGTTCTCTTCTCCACGTATTCTGTGGTCTACCTCTACGTCTATTACCCAGTGCATTCCGGAATAAGGACTCAAATGTCAAGTCAGTCATATTGTGTGGCTCTGAAACATGGAGAACAACAAAAACAACAACCAAAAAGCTACAGACGTTCGTAAATCGGTGCTTGCGCAAAACAGAAAGGTTCAAATATGGCGAAAAGATCACCAATGTTGAATTGATGACAAGAACCCAGACAAGTGCCAGTGGAATACGAGATGAGATGAAGATGCCATTGATAGCATATCAAGGTAATCCTAGTTCTGGAATTCTCAGAGTAGGAGAGGCAGAGGTCGACAAAAAAACGCATAAATTCTTTATTTCTTCAAAAATGAAAAAAAGCATTTGAAAAATGGTGTGAACATCTGGTATTTACGTACTCTTGAATATTGTCTGTGTCGGGATTTAGTCTGTCTCACAACACGGTTTTCTATATACTTAGGAGTAAATCTGACCATACTGCACGCCATATGTTGAGAACTCTCTGATACACTGGCCAATGAAAACGCGTCATTCTTGGTGTGTATAATGAAACATTTTATGCTTAACATGGTGTGCAACTTATAGTAAGAAGCTATTTAATTTCATAAAGAATAAAGAAGTATCACCGGAAAGGATTATATAATTCAACAATGGGAATGTTACGCTAGAGGTAGGTGTAAAAACTTTCTCGAATAGTATTTTAGTAAGATAGAAATATCGAGGGAAAGGGCTTCATTACATCAGGTTAGTCCCAATTTAGCTAGTTAAAGCATGCATATATTAAAATGCATTTTGCAAACTAACCAATTAGTAGATAGATCAATACAGAATAATTCATAGAATAATTCAAGCTTTAAATGACCAAAATCGCCCCATAAATAAGAAAGATAATAAATATTTAAAATTTTGCTAATTGAACAGAAGGCAAAATTATGCCTCATTTTGAGATTTTTAACACCCTTTTTGCCCCATGCCATCCGATACGGCGGATGTGCTAGTATATAAGACCTTGCCCTTGGCTAAATTGAGGCCACAAAATTTAAAAAAAAACAGCTGAACAGAAGAAAGCGGTAAAAGTGTAAATGCCTTGTATCTTTGCCAACCGCATCTGCCTGGCAGACCTACATGTCCATTAACAGCCTGTTACAGTTTGTGTGTATTGCCTGAGGGTAAGAAAGAATATATATACGTATATAATTATGTAATTTTCCTGTGATTAATCAACTTGTGCGTTAGGAAGTGTGTAGCATGTGTAAACTCTTGGAGACGAAAGCCAGCCTTGTAAAATGTGTAGAATAATTGAGAATGATGGCCTAAGTACGTCTGTAAGTTTGACAAAGTGTTTGAAGGAGTATTTCTTAAAGGAACGACACAATTACCAGGAACATAAGGAAGGATGACAGGAATTGTTTTAAGGAATTGATCAAGGTATTACTTAGTGCTTTATATTAGACCAAATCATTGTATGAAGGCGGATCATGGACAACTGGATATAACTTAAGGATTTATACGGAAAGTGTAGTCACAGTGAACTGGCTGTGAGTGGTATTGAGGTAAATTGTACTATGCATATGTTAGCACAATGTCTGACACTGTTTGTTATGTCCATTGTATGTGAGGACAGAATAGTGCTGGACCATACAGGGGTTGTGATTATTTGTATTCCAGGTTTTATCCTGCAAACTACCAGAAGTATATGAATCATCTATCTCTGTTGAACTCTGAGGTGCAAGTGCTCGTAAAGTCATTGGAGCCAGATACCCCACGTCCACTGCCTGGCAATTCACAGACGTGTTAGTCCATGGCAGGAGTGTGATTGATCTCTACATAGAAGATAAGTGGCAAAACCAAGCCACTGGTCAGCCTATTCAGACTCTACCTCTAATATATACAATAAAAAGATAAAAATACAGTGTATGATGAATCCTTGTGGACATAAATTTGATAATTACTACTTCACAGTCCAGTAAGAGTGACCAAACATATATGTATTAGATAATGGTTAATCAAAAGGTGAAATTCATCATATTGATTCAGTTTGATAATTGATATTCCATGCTTATTTATTTCCTTATGTAAATACATTTGATTCATTATAAGTTACCTAACCGAAAAGAGAAACGGTATAGGTTAAAAAAATTGTAAATATGTACCATCAGACTTGCTGAAATTATTTAAATTGAGTTCCAAGTTTTGTTGATACATATTATATATAAACAGACCATAATTAGTACCCCTAGCATAATTAGCCATAATAAAAAAAATAATAATAACACATAATATCAGGGGAGAATCGTGAAAGGGAGCAAATAGACTTTCAGGACATCCACTCTCATCACACCTGGAGGTTTATACAGCTTTATTCTACCTTTGATGTCAATACACCCTTATTCCTTTCAGAAAAGGGGGTATTTCTTGTAAGACCAGTCTCTTATCTGGCAATGTCCTGGTATCATCTGATACATCTTTTTGTCCAGGATAACTTGACATTTTCAATAACATCAACACCCTTTCGTGACAGTCTGGGACACGTACATGCAATGTATGTGAGTAGATTTATATATTTTAGGGCTAAGAAAATTTGAAGCCAGGGTATTATGTAAACAAGAAAGTATCAATGCAATTACAGGACACTGCCGTAGGATAGTGAAGTGTTAGAGACTTCACTATACTAGGTTTCAGCTTTGTGAGGTAGGGTGACCAGTTGTTTTCCTTCCTGCCTCCACCTCCCCTAACTCAAGAGCAGAGTCAGGCACTCATTTACAGCTAGATAGACTGTCATTTACAGCTAGATAGAGTGTCATTTACAGCTAGATAGACTGTCATTTAAAGCTAGATAGACTGTCATTTACAGCTAGATAGACTGTCATTTACAGCTAGATAGACTGTCATTTACAGCTAGATGTTTAATCAATTCTTTTGTTGAATTCTTTCCATGCCATGATGTCAAAATATCAGGTATCTTTTCTCATTGGGGGAAGCCACAGCTTCCTAGCTCGGTGGTCCATGGTTCGATCCCCAGTTGAGGTGGGATTTTTTAGACCGCAAACGGTTCTGGGGGTCAACCCAGCCTCATGAACTGGGTACCAGAGCAACTTCTGGGAAGGTTAAAGGTGGCAGCAATGATGCTGACCACATCACCCCTAGTGTGCAGATGGTCAAGAAAAAATGGGCCTAACATCATATTCCCAAAAATGCCTCAATGGGCGTGTAACGGGATCCCTTTTCTCATTGGTTATCCTTCAATCTTTCCTGTTGTCATGATATACGCTAGCTTATTTCTCATAATATCCACCAAGAAAGAGAACTGTGTCCTTCTAATGTAACAAGCTACCTTTGAGCACTGACAAAAGTCACGATACCCTCATTACTCTGTTTATCTGCCCATTGTATTTTTAACATTTCTCTGTAAAGCCACGTCTCTGTGGCCTCCAGTGCTTTTCCTACATGTTATGCATTCATACAAAGCACAAATATACAAGAGTGCATACATAAGCATAAACAAAGAGGATAACATAAACAAAGGTGGAACTCCAACTGCAATCCAACAAAACTACTTGTTACGGCCTGTTAAACATACTGACATGCACTGCTGGCACATTCACATCAACACATCCAGGAAAAAACGGATAGACTTAATAAATTTAGCCAGCAGGTGGGCTTGAACATCAATTTAAAGAAGTCTGAGGTCATGACGCTCAATGTGAGCAACCCTGAGCCCATATCAGTAAGGAATCAGCAATTGGTACAGACAGATACCTTCACATACCTAGGAAGCATAGTAACACCAGACGGTGGGGCAGGCAAAGACATCAACATCAGAATGAATAAGGCAAGAACAGCCTTCTTTAGCCTAAATAACATCTGGAAGTCCTCCCAATACAGCACAAGCACAAAATTAAGATTATATCAGAGCTGCGTGCTTTCTGTGCTTCTCTATGGTGCGGAATGCTGGAGAGTCACAGAGAAGGAAGTGTCAAAATTGTCCTCTTTTCACACAACATGCCTAAGAAAAATTCACCGCATTTTTTGGCCGAATACCATCACCAACCAAGATCTGCTTACTCGTAGCAAGCAAGAGGACATGCACACCATCATAGCTGGCAGACGCTGGGGCTGGGTTGGTCATGTCCTCAGAAGAGACCCCGATGCCATCACAAGAACAGCTATGCTTTGGACCCCTGAAGGAAAGCGAAAGAGAGGCCGACCAAAAACAACTTGGCGGATGACTGTGGAGGCTGAGATGCAAAGAATGAACCAGAGTTGGGGCACTGTACGAAGGATGGCCACCGACCGTGCAAAGTGGAATCAATTTGTTGTTGCCCTACAAGACGCCACTAGGCGTGATGGCCACTGACTGCTTTGACGGTCGTGGTTAAGGATCGAAGAAGAAGAAAACATACTGACAACAGATTTGTTACAACTACAACAGTAACTATCTCTAGCAGCAATAATGCCCTACAAAACATAATGCTATAACAATTTCTTTTGAATCGCATTCAACAAGGGTAAGTTTTTATAAACAATAATGCTAACAATGATTGAGTATGTCCACTAGACGAATATAGCACATAAAATATGCACTAGAAAAATTGTTGTTAGCCTATAGGCACAGCCTCTAATCCTATTTCTAGCAAACCACCTACTGAAAGGATGACAGTCGAGAACACAGTTATCCCTACTGAAAGGATGACAGTCGAGAACACAGTTATCCCTACTGAAAGGATGACAGTCGAGAACACAGTTATCCCTACTGAAAGGATGACAGTCGAGAACACAGTTATCACTCAAACTCTCAAGGCACAGTAAAAATTCATTATTGCCATCTGTAGTCAGAAAATCAGCAGAAAGGTTATTGTTTTTGTTCCAACAATAGCAGCCTTTCAGTAACCGGAAATCTCTGTTTAAAAGAGTAGCCTCTTCTGCAAACACATCACACATTTTAGAAGCATTTCTTTTGGTTTATAGTAATCTCTCTTTTTTTTTTTTTGACAATTTTTTAAAACATGCTTTAAGATTTATGTTTCATTATTCTGTGTAAAACTACTATGGTCTGCAACCAGACAATACGTCATGACCTCAAAACTCAACCCCTGCAGACCCAAGTGGAACAGTCCTAATTACGATGTTTGCAGAATGGGGGAAGATCAGGTACCACAACAAATATGGGAAACCAAGAGCCAGGGATCCTGACCTCCAGGACGACCCAGAGTTCGCTCGGAGGACAACATTAGATAAACTTTGAAGGGCCAAGGACTAGACTGGAACCAGACCAGTAGGAAGACAGCCAATAGCATAGTATGGCGTTATCTCTGGCAAACCTCTACACCCCAGGGTACTTACTTACTTACTTAGTCGTTCCCCTTCTATCGTGAGGTGTAGAGGTTTGGAAGAGAGAGCGCCAGACTATCCTATCGGCTGTCTTCCTCCTGGCCTGGTTCCATTCTAGTCCTCGGTCCTTCAAAGATTGTCTAATGTTGTCCTCCCAGCGGACTCTGGGTCATCTGGGGGTCTGGATCCCTGGCTCTTTCTTTCCCATGCTTGTCGTGGTAGCCGATCTTCTCCCATTCTGCAGACATGGCCAAACCATCTTAGTTGGGATTGTTCTAACCCAGGGTACACGAGGAACAATTAAGTAAGTAAACAAAACTAACATTGGCATTGTAAATAATTACCTGGAGAGTGGTGAAATAGTTCATTTCTGCAGCAAAAAACTTAAACTTCCAAGTTTCCAGACAACAGCATATGAAAGAGTTCAGCTTAAGATATTTTCAAGTTGTGCTGCTGTCCACAGAATGGATTAATAGCCATAACTTGAGGCTCTATGGTGTGTATAAATATAATATTATTCAGCACAACTCTGTTTTTGTCATTTGTAAAAATTGTGATGGTCAGCTTTTACTTTACATGTGAAAGACAGTCAAAACTATGTAATAACAATAAGGAATCAATATTAATGAAATAAAAAGAGGTCCTAGAAAACCTAGGAATGAAAAGAGAATTCATGAAGAAGATCACAATTAAATTGCTAAAATATTTTGGCCATGTAAGAAGACATAACACCTTATTGAAGACCATAATAGAAGGCAAACGTGCAAGAGGTATATGGAGCTATAAGTGGGAAGATAACATCAAGAGACAGATAGGAAAGAGATTATCAGAGTGCACCATCAAGATAAGAGACAGAAGGCGTTGGAGATAAACTGCAGCCTACCTTTGATATGAAGATGACACCTGATGATGATGAATAATGAAATAAACATAAAAAGGAGTATAAAGATAGAGAAAAATAATAATAAAATTTGGTATTGAATCAGTTTTGTAATATAGCAATACAGTCAAAACACAGGACGTTTTGGTATTTATCCTTCGTTAGCCAGTTGCAAACAGTTGACAAAGACAAGATATATAGACAGTTACAGAAATGTTGTTCGTCCATCACGGGTGATGAAGACCACTCTGTTCATCCAATTATTAGGAATATGTTAAGTATGTCTATGGGTACGAAGGTGACTGATGAGCCCAATGCGGGCCTGGAAAGATCTTGGACAGTATGGGCAGGGAATGTTCACTTCAGGTGAAGGTTTTATTTCACGGGCTTTTCTAGCCTGTCTCCGTTGTTCCGCTGCTGCTTTTCTGGATGCCTCGCATGCCGCTGCACCTTTATGAAGAGATAAGCGCCAGGCAGTTCGGTCTTGCGCAGCAGCTTCCCATGTGTCAGGGTATACGCCAAAGGTTTTTAATGAAGTCTTGAGCGTGTCTTTGAAGCACTTCTTTTAGCCACCATGGGAGCGTTTACCCTTTTGCAACTCACCATAAAAGAGTATTTTTGGCAGCCGATGGTCTGGCATGCGGACTACGTGACCTGCCCAATGAATCTTTGACTGCATGAGAATAGTATCAATGCTAGGGATACCAGCTCTGTCAATAACGACAGTATCCGGGATCTTGTCTTGCCATTTGATGTTCATCACCTTTCTGAGACAGACTGTATGGAAGTGGTTAAGTTTCTTTACATGGCGTCTGTATACAGTCCATTTTTCACATGCATACAGCAGCACTGGAAGCATCGCAGCTCTGTACACCTTCAGCTTTGTCTGTAGACTAATGCCACTTCGATGCCAAACGTTGGTGTATAGTCTGCTAAATGTGCTGCTGGCTTTGGAGATCCTGGTATTCACCTCATTATCAATGGCGATGTTCTGGGATAGTGTGCTACCAAGGTATGTGAATCTGTTCACAATTTTCAGTTTCTCACCATTTACCTTGATGATTGGCTCAGTATAAATTGTTCCGGGAGCTGGTTGGTACATGATTTCTGTTTTCTCCATGTTGCCCAAAGTTGGAACAGGCTTTGGAGAATCTATCCACGCTATTTTGCAGATCAGCCCTCTGAGACAGCATTGAGGGCACAATCGTCAGCAAACAGAAGATCTCTGATGGTGCGTAATTTGACCTTGGTTTTTGCTTGAAGCCTCCTAAGGTTAAACAATTTTCCATCAATACGATATCTGATGTTGATTCCTATGTCCCTGTCTCTGAAAGCATCAGTCAGCAAAGCAGAGAACATGATACTGAACAGAGTCGGTGCAAGTACACACCCTTGTTTAACTCCATTTAAGACGGGGAAGGGCCCCGATAGCTCACCATTTTCCTAAACTCTAGCCTGCATTCCATCTTGCTGCACTATTGTGATAAATTTCTTTGGGAAGCCGTATTTTGCCATGATCTTCCATAGACCCTCTCTGCTGACCGTGTCAAACGCCTTTGTCAAGTCGATGAAAGCTGCGTACAGGTCACAGTGTTGTTCTTGGCATTTTTCTTGTAGCTGTCTTGCAGCGAACACCATATCGGTGGTTCCACATTCTTTCCGGAATCCACACTGACTTTCAGGTAGAAGACCTTCGTCAAGATGAGTCGTAAGGCAATTCAGAAGGATTCTGGCGAATATCTTCCCTGCGATTGATAGTAGAGAGATGCCTTGATAGTTATTACAGGCTTGGCGATTACCTTTACATTTATACAGATGTATGATTGACGCATCTTTGAGATCTTGTGGGATGGTTTCACTCTGCCACATTTGTTGAAAGATCATGTGAAGTTTCTCTAACAGAACTGTACCGCCATCTTTATAGATCTCAACAGGAATTGAATCGGAGCCGGGGGCTTTTCCATTAGAAAGTTGACGAATCGCTTTTTGAGTTTTCTCCAGAGTTGGTATATCATCTAGTGCTTCATTTACAGGAAATTGGAGCAGACAATTGATAGCTTCGTCGTTGATAGATGACGGCTGGTTCAGAATATTTTTAAAATTTTCGACCCAGCGTTGAAGAATTTTTTCCTTGTCTGTGATTAGTGTTTTTCCATCTGCATTAAGGAGGGGGAATGATCCTGATGATGTTGTACTACAGACCGCTTTGAGTGCATGGTAAATGTTTTTCATGTCATGGCTGTCAGCAAAGCCTTGGAGCTCATCTGCTTTATTACTCAGCCATGAGTCCCGCATCTGGCGTAGTTTATGTTGGACAATTCTACGCATGTTGTTGAAAGCGTCTTTCTTGGAGGTAGATTTTGGATTATTTAAATATGCTTTATGGAGATGGAGTTTGTCAGCCAACATCTTTTTTATATAATCGGAGTTCTCATCAAACCAGTCATTTTGTTTCTTGATGGCGGGACCCAGGATCTCCGTGGCAGTATTGTAGATCTGCTCACTTAGGGCTGCCCAATTTGTTTCCACCCTTTGGCCATTTAACGAGATAGATTGGAGACGGTCTTCTAGGGTGTCAGCAAATGACTGTTTGATTTTTATTTTCTTTAGTTTGGTGACATCTAGCCTTTTTTGAGTTTTCTTCACCTGAGAGCGTCTGGCTGGTTGGATATGAATTTTAGGTTTTAAGACAATGAAGCGATGGTCGGTCCAGCATTCAGCATTACACATGGACTTGGTCACCCAGACATCTTGCCTGTCCTTCTTCCTAACAATTAGATAGTCAATTAGGTGCCAATGCTTTGAGCGAGGGTGCATCCAAGAGGTCCTGTTGTGGGTAGGAAGTGGGAAAAATGGTGTTCTGCGAAAGTCTGGAGGAGAAGAAATCCATTGCTGTTACAGCGATCAATGCCGTTACTTTCTGATAGTGCCATTCCAGATGTTATCTGAGCCTACTCTTGCAATAAAGTCACCAAGAATGATGAGCTTATCTGCTTTAGGAACTGATGCAATGACAGCATACAGTTCTTCATAAAACTTATCCTTGACGTCATCCTGGTTTGTCATAGTTGGTGCATACGCGCTAATGATGGTGACATGTCTCCTTCCATAAAGCAGGGGGATTTTGACCATCATGAGTCGGTCATTTATTCCCTTTGGGGGCCCCGCTAACTTGCCAACAATTGCTGTTTTGATAGCAAAGCCAACCCCTGCTTCTCGTCTTTCTTCAGTTCCTCTTCCACTCCAATAGAATGTATAACCTGCACCCTTTTTGTAAAGTTGGCCCTCACTTGCAAGTCGGGTTTCACTCAGTGCTGCTATGTCAATGTTGTATCTCTCCCAATCAGGGCAGTTCGCCTCTCAGGTCTATTTGTGTTACAGTCTTTGTCAAGGAGAGTGTACATTCCATGCGCCTAGCATGAGGGGGAAAAATCTTTCCTTTCTTTTTCTTTTCCCTATGTGTCGCCCGCTGAAATAGGGTACCCACCAACCGCGGTAAGCTGGTTAGGTAATGGTGGAGCAGGCAATGTTTTTGGCACCTTTTCTAGCCCCTTCCTCATGCCATGGAGGTGAGCAGTGCTTTCATGAAGAGGGCTGCTCAGTCACTCAGGGAACTGCTGAATCCCACTGCTGCTCCGATCAGTGGATGACGACCATATGGCCTGAGCCGCCTGTGTGTAGGTCTGCGACTACGACTGCCAGTGTACCCATGCCTGCCACTTTGCCCATTGCCACAGGACTTGTTGTGAGTAGATGGATGAGTGGATGAAAGAGTGACTTGCGCGGTGACTTGGTTTAAAGTGAGGAAGAGTGCGCAATTCGTCGACCTCACTCTCTCGCCTGGGCCCATCTGAATCCAGTGGCAAGACAAGTGGAGATGAGGTCAGGTGCAATGGATGACCCTGCCATCAATGGTACCTATACCTTGTAGCGGTATGGCAGCTTGCGTACCCTGACAATCCCCAGAGCTATGCCAGTGGGAGTTTTACTCCTGGTAGGTTCAACCAAGCTGGACTGGTCTGTGTGGGTAGGGGTCAGACAAAAGCTGGTACCCTGGTCCTCCAGGTTGGGGGTTTTAGCATACGGCTGACACCCCTGTCTATGTAAAAAAAATAATGAAGTTACGGAAACAACATCAAATGAACAAACTTTGCTGCGGGATGGACATTCGGAGTCTGTGGCTCGTATGACTGTCAGTGGTGAAAGCCGAAAGGAAGCCACTGACATGAAAACGGATGTCCTGACCGCAAAACAGGATACAAGAATAGGATTTTGGAATGTCAGGACAATGTATGAGACAGGTAAACTAAGACAGGTCACGGCAGAAATGAGAAACTATAGGTTACACATCCTGGGGATAAGCGAGAGCAGATGGACAGGGGCAGGAAAAGTTAAAACAGCAACAGGAGAAACAGTACTTTACTCTGGAAGAGAGGATGGACAGCACAGTGAAGGCGTAGCCATTATTCTACAGAAAGGGATAGAAAGGACATTACTGGAATGGAAACCCATCAACAACAGACTGATACGATTGAGATTGAGAGGGAGATTCACCAACACTACAATAATACAATGCTACGCACCAACGAATGATAGCGATGAGGAGGTCAAGGATGAATTCTATCAACAACTGCAGAAAGAAATGGAGGACACACCTAGATATGATCTTGTTATAGTAATGGGAGACCTCAATGCGAAAGTTGGTACACACAATACATATAATGAAAGAACAATGGGGAAATGCGGCAGCGGAATAGCAAACGAAAATGGGGATAAGCTAATAAGTTTCTGTAGCATTAACAACCTGGTCATTGGAGGAACACTTTTCCCACATAAGGAAATTCACAAGTTAACATGGGAATCACCAAATGGTCGGGACAGAAACCAGATAGACCACATCATGGTTAACGGTAGATGGAGACATGCATTACAAGATGTGAAGGTAAGAAGAGGTGCAGATGTGGGAAGCGATCACCATTTAGTAGTAGCAAAACTGAAAGTGAAACTAAGAAGGGCTGGACCAACTGTAACTACACAGAAAAGGTTTGACATCAGCAAATTGAAGGACCCCCCCTTACCAGAAAAGCGTTTGCGGCCGACATTAAGAAACGATATCAATTTGCCAAAAGCCAGGAAAAGACATTGACTGATGATATAGACCAGAATTTTAACACCATTTCAACAATATATAAGGAAAGTAGCAAATCATGCTTAGGATTCCAGGAAAGGAAGAAGCAAGACTGGATAACACCAGAAACACTAAACACCATAAAGATGAGAAAGGAAATGAAAAGAAAGAAAACAGAAGCGAAGTCCCCCAGGTTAAAGCAACTATATAGCGAACAGTACAGTCAACTGGACAGGGAAGTTAAACGCCAAACCCGAGCCAACAAAAGGAATTTCCTAGACGATCTTGCAAAACAGGCAGAAGAGGCAGCACTGAGAAATGAACAAAGCACAGTATACAAAATAACTAAATTCATCAGCGGAAAACAAGGTGCAAACAATATTACATTAGTAAGAGATAAGCAAGGAAATCTCATCAAGACAGCAGAGGGACAGGAAACAAGATGGGCAGAGCACTTCAGAGAAACTCTGAACAAGGAAATACCAGAGACACAATTGAATGTTCCTGAGGCTGAAAACGATCTAGATGTAAATACAGACATTCCACGAAAAGAAGAAATCATCACAGCAATCAAAGGGTTAAAGAACGGTAAAGCTCCGGGCCATGATAACTTAAATGCAGAGCTATTTAAGACAGACCCTGAGCTAGCAGCAGAACTATTAGAACCACTATTTGCACAAGTGTGGAAAACGGGGACAACACCATCAGAGTGGAACAAAGGAATAATTGTCAAATTGCCCAAGAAGGGAGATCTTTCAGACTGCAATAACTGGAGAGGAATCACTCTTCTCTCAGTTCCCAGCAAAATACTAGGCAGGATAATTATACAGAGAATTTCAAAGGCAGTAGACTACAAACTGAGGAAAGAACAAGCAGGATTTAGAAAGAACAGAAGATGTGTAGACCATATATTCACTCTCAGGAACATTATAGAGCCGTGCTCAGAATGGCAAAGACAGCTTTACATAAATTTTGTTGATTTTGAAAAGGCTTTTGACAGCATACATAGGGACAGTTTATGGAAAATACTGAGGGCTTATGGAATTCCAAGCTGCATAGTGTCAATCATAAAAAGCCTCTATGCCAACTTTACGTGTAGTGTTGGGCAGAGCAACCTAACCTTCGAGGTGAAGACAGGAGTACGACAGGGATGCCCCTTATCAACCACTCTATTTTTAACAGTCATAGACTGGGTGATGCGCCAGACAACAGAGGGCAGTCCAAGAGGAATAAGATGGACTACATTTTCAACATTGGAAGATCTGGAATATGCAGATGACATTGCACTGCTGGCACATTCACATCAACACATCCAGAAAAAACGGATAGACTTAATAAATTTAGCCAGCAGGTGGGCTTGAACATCAATTTAAAGAAGTCTGAGGTCATGACGCTCAATGTGAGCAACCCTGAGCCCATATCAGTAAGGAATCAGCAACTGGTACAGACAGATACCTTCACATACCTAGGAAGCATAGTAACACCAGACGGAGGGGCAGGCAAAGACATCAACATCAGAATGAATAAGGCAAGAACAGCCTTCTTTAGCCTAAATAACATCTGGAAGTCCTCCCAATACAGCACAAGCACAAAATTAAGATTATACCAGAGTTGCGTGCTTTCTGTGCTTCTCTATGGTGCGGAATGGTGGAGAGTCACAGAGAAGGAAATGTCAAAATTGTCCTCTTTTCACACAACATGCCTAAGAAAAATTCACCGAATCTTTTGGCCGAATACCATCACCAACCAAGATCTGCTTACTCGTAGCAAGCAAGAGGACATGCATACCATCATAGCTGGCAGACGCTGGAGCTGGGTTGGTCATGTCCTCAGAAGAGACCCTGATGCCATCACAAGAACAGCTATGCTTTGGACCCCTGAAGGAAAGCGAAAGAGAGGCCGACCAAAAACAACATGGCGGAGGACTGTGGAGGCTGAGATGCAAAGAATGAACCAGAGTTGGGGCACTGTACGAAGGATGGCCACCGACCGTGCAAAGTGGAATCAATTTGTTGTTGCCCTACAAGACGCCACTAGGCGTGATGGCCACTGACTGCTTTGACGGTCGGTGGTTAAGGATCGAAGAAGAAGAAGAAGCAATGGATGACCAGGGCTTTCTACGTGCCTTGCCGTGCTCCTTATACTCCACAGTGTGTTGCTGGTAACAGTCACAGAAATAAATAGAAAAAAGAAACAGGTAACACAAGGGGAAAGTAACATTAAATAAGCAAGTGAGAATATAGAAACAGAAAGAAGAAACATCAACATAAAGAGAAATGCAAATGTGAAAAAAACAGACAGCCGCAATAAGGCAATTTTAAAAGGTGGAATAAACCTCAAGTACAATGATACTGCAATAAAAAACATCAATACAGTCAATACAAAATGAGATCCGGAACTCACAATTCAAAAGCAAAACTATCAAATTTAACTACATAAAATAGTTAACATTCTTAAAAAATATAAATAAACCAATACTTAAGTCCTTGAACTTAAAACTTTTAGTAAAACTGAAGGTACGGTTGGTTTTTTTTTTTTTGGTTGTCTCCTTCCCCAAATACAACAAATGATTCAGAAAAGAATAACTCTAAATGAAGCCAGCTTCAATATTTATGTGACATACACATGAAATGAAAGATAAATGGCTGTTCTTGACTGTTGGTCATTCCTTTCATGATAACAGCAAATAACAAAACAACCTGGTGATGTGACTACTACGAAAACAAACATTATGTTATCACTAACAATGTGGTTCACAGCTCATAAAAAACAAAATGACAAACTATCAGTGGATATTCATTCATTCTTCAAGAGCCACGGGAGCACAGTGGTTAGTGCACTGGCTTCTGAGCTCAGTGGTCTATGGTTTGATTCCCAGTTGAGGTAGGTTTTTTAGATCGCAAACGGCTCCAGGGTCGACCCAGCCTTATGAACTGGGTATCGGTTTAACTCTGGGAAGGTTAAAGGTGGCCGGCTGACCACATCACCCCTAGTGTGCCGGATGGTCAAGAAAATATGGGCCCAACAGCACATTCCCAAAATGCCTCAATGGGCATGTAATGGGATCCTTTACCTTACCTTCATTCATTAATTACCTTTTCAGTTTTCAAAAATAAAATCTTCCTTCATTCGTCTTTGTTCTTGATTTTTTTTCAGTTATAAAATCTTTTCACTATATATATATCTATCGTTTCAATAACATTTTTATTTATTTCTATCAACACTTGCAGTTTATTTTTAAAAAAGTTTCTTCTATGTTGCTTATTTTTGTTTTTAATGGTACATTTCCTTCATTTGCTGTGCATATATCTTCCATAAGATCTTTAAATAATTAATTCAAGTAAAGTAGCCTTTGTTTTGTTTCCAGAAGACCATTTTTTATGTAATGAGATTAAGAGACATAAAATAAATTTTAAAAAACAAAAGCACAGTTGAACTTGACTTTACACAATAAAAATATCCAAAATTACTTCATCTGTTTAAAAAAAAAGGGGGGTTACACAAAGATCCATGAAATAACTTAACGCTAGATAATGACCATTATTTTTCTCTTATTCACTCCATTACCCTCCCTCCCTCTATCTTTCCTTTATACTACATTTTGGTTTGTTCATTTTTTAGGTACATGTGGAGTGTTTGTTGTTTACATTAATTAACACATTTACCTGCAATAAGATGTTAAAAACATAAATGTACTAGGATTCTGTAAAATGTTAAAGTGAACATCACTTGCAGAAATTACATGATCCAAATTAATCAATCAATCAATCAACACCCTTTAGCTCCCCAAGGAGCATAGGCCTTCAACAAACAAATGCCAAGTCCTCCTGTCCTGTGCCATCCGTTCAAGTTCTTTCCATGTTTTCCTCATCATTTTCACCTCTGTGTCCAGTTCTCTTCTCCATGTGTTTTTTTGGTTTACCTTGGCCTCTCTTTCACTGGGGATTCCAGAACAAGGACTGCCTTGTAATGCTATCAACAGGTTTCCTCAATGTGTGTCCTATCCATCGCCAGCGTCTTCTTCTTAACTCTTGTTCCACTGGCACTTGTCTTGTTCTTGTCATCAGTTCCACATTTGTGACTTTGCCATACCATTTCAGTCCTTCTATTCTACGCAAGCACCCATTTATGAAAGTCTGTAGCTTTTTGGTTGTTGATTTTGTTGTTCTCCATGTCTCAGAGCCATACAATAGGACTGACTTGACATTTGAGTTTAAGATTCTTATTTTCGTATTGGACTTGATTTCTCTTGTTCTCCCTATGTTTCCCAATGCAATGAAAGCTCCTCTTGCTTTTTGTATTCTTATTTTGATATTACTGCCAAGATATATAAACGATTCTATATCCTTTAGTGGTGTTTCTTCAAGTTCAACCTTCTTATCATTTCTTGCATTTATTCTCATAATCTTTGTCTTTTCCCTGTGTATTTTCAGGCCCATGTGTTGTGACCATTCATCGAGTATTTTCATTTTCTCTTGAATCTGATTATGGTTATGGGACAGAACAGCTGTCATCTGCAAAATCTAGATCATCAAGCTGTTTAGTCAGATTCCACTGGATTCCATTTCTGTTGTGTGATGAGAGACATCCCTGTCTCATTCCCGTTTAATCCTCCTAAATGGTTCTGTAAGTTGTCCTTCATGAAGAATTCTGCATGTCATGTCTTCATAGGTTTTCTTTATTAAGTTAATTATCTTCATGAGAACTCCATAATGCCTCATCAATTTCCAGAGTGATTCTCTATCTACTCTGTCAAATGCCTTTTCGTAGTCCACAAATCTGATGTTTAGCGGTGAATTCCATTCCAGACTTTGTTCAACTATTATTCTCAATGTGGCTATCCAACTCAGTAGCCTGAAATTGAGCCTTGTCAGAACACATACACTACTGCATGGGTTGAGTGCCATCACGAGACTTGGCACCCCCTTGAAAAATCCCTAGGGCCAGCTCTGATAATAAAAATGTACAATCTCTACAGAAAATATGATACAGGTATGTACCTTTTGTCTGAACACCTGAAAACCGAAATATTATGAAAATCAAGTTTCTTTGGGCTACTTTTCTATCACAATAGGCGATTTTGGGTAATTTTTCAAATACATTTTGAGTGACTCTGAGCCCCATTATGGATTCAGCAAATAAAAGAAGTGGTGTAAAACGTAAACATCTGTAAAGGACTGTACAGGTAGTCATTTTCTGTTAAATATATACAGCATATATAACCATAAAAAATCCGGCATTTTCAACAATCTGGCCCTCCTCAGGTCCGGAGGTTGCCGGATTTTTGAATGTCAACTGTATTATCTTGTATAAAGACTCAAGGGAAACAAACAGTATGACTGAAGAGTTTCATCAGTCATGTCATAAAAAGTGACTGAGGAGAACTGGACATAAAAAGCTGGCTATTCAAGCCTGTGTAAAAAGGGCTCAGGCTGAATGTAAATGACTAAGGTGGAAAGGTAAAGATAGAGAAGATATAAATACAAGGGGATTGATATAAGTCTTGGGCCTGACCATGAAGGAGTCACAGGAGGAAGATGAAACTTGGCACATTTAAAGTTCATCATATTTGCACTGAATGTGTAAAGTACGCGTTTGTTTCTTCAATGGGTTTTCCCGCTACGGTGCACGGCGCAATGTACCCTATTGACCGGATCTGCTGCTCCAAAAATTTGACAAAACAATGGAAAAGAAGGAGGCCAGAACTGTGATAAAATGTCTGATGTTTCAGGGGAAAACACCTACAGAAATACCCAGGGAGATGGAACCAGTGTTTCGTGATTCTTGTCCTTCAAATACTTCGGTAAAAAACTGTTGCCGCTCAAATGTTGATGATCTGCCAAGATCTGATAGACCAGCCTCAGAGTGTAACGATGAAAATGCAACAAGAGTGAAGAAAATCATTGACCAGGATCAAAAAATGACAATTGTGGAGATAGCTAGTAGAGTAAAACTAAATGAAAGAACAGTTTATAGAATTTTACACAACAGACTGAACATGAGAAAAGTGTGTGCACGCTGGGTTCTGCGACTGTTGACATGTGAACAGAAGCAAACGAGGGTAAATTGCTGTCAACAGTTGCTCAAAAAGTGTCAGTCAAAAAATTTTTTGGAGACCATGGTGACCCCGAATCCAAAATTGCCAGCATGCAATGGAAAACCCCGGGCTCCCCAACACCTGTCAAGCCGAGGGCGCAGAAATCTGCAGGAAAAGTGATGCTGACTGTTTTTTGGGATGGCAAAGGTGTCCTTTTGAAAGATTAACTGCCTCATGGCAACACAGTTAATGGACAGTACTATGCAGATCTTCTCACAAAACTAAGAAAGGTTGTGACCAGGAAACGAGGGATAACGTGCACTCAAAATCTTCCTTTGCTTCAAGACAACGCGCCCTCTCACAAAGCACGGCTTGTGCAGCTAGCAGCCAACGATTTGAATATTGAAATTCTTCCACACCCACCATATTTGGCTCCATCAGACTTTTTTCTATTCCCAAATCTTAAGAAACAGCTAAAAGGAAATCATTTTGACAGCGATGAAGAGGTTATACTGGCATGTGATGACTAGTTTAGTTTGAAAAATAGGGTGTTCTACTCCCAAGGTCTTTTCAAGGTCAAGCAGATATGGCAGAAGTGTGTCAATTCAGATGGTGGCTATATTGAAAAGGAATAAACACTATACAAAATTTCAGCTCTCTGTGACATGTCCTTCATGGTCAGGCCCAAGACTTATGTCAATCCCCTTGTACAATACAAAATCATTAGAATCTCATGGAACAACCAGCATGGTACACTGGCAATATCATTGCTACAAAACAAGCAAAGTCTTACTACTTACTTAGTCGTTCCTCTTCTACCGTGAGGTGTAGAGGTTTGTAAGAGAGAGCACCATACTATTCTATTGGCTGTCTTCCTCCTGGTTTGGTTCCATTCTAGTCCTCGGTCCTTCAGAGATTGTCTAACGTTGTCCTTCCAGCGGACTTTGGGTCATCTTGGAGGTCTGGATCCCTGGCTCTTAGTTTCCCATGCTTGCCGTGGCAGCCGATCATCTCCCATTCTGCAGACATGGCCAAACCATCTCAGATGGGACTATTCTACTTGGGTCTGCCGGGGTTGGGTTTTTAGGCTTTGACGTATCATCTGGTTGCGGACCATGTCTCTTCTTGTTACTTCAACCACCTTTCTCAGATACCTCATTTCTGAGGTTTGGATCTGGCTTTTGTGGATTGTAGTCAAGGTGAAGATAGAGAAGATATAAATACAATACAAAATCATTAGAACCTCATGGAACAACCAAAATGGCACACTGGCAATCACTGCCACAAAACAAACAAAGTCAACCACACAAAACATAAATTTACATTATGCCAGTACAAAGCACACTCAAGTGAGAAATAAAGAAGCAGAACACTAAACAACAGTAAAACAACAGAAGTGAGTGGCTTACTGGAAAATTGAACCCAGGACCTTCAGAACGGCAACCCCGCCTAGCTACAGAAATGAATCACACTATCCTCCCTGCCAGCTAGGCACCACTAAAATAGTGCTTAAAAGACAAGGGTCATTAGCGCAATTCGCAGCATATAACATCGGATATGTACAGGTATACCTCGCTTTATTGCGCCTCGCAGATGTTGTGCTTTTCTTTTCAAATTATTCATTTTTTTTTTCTAGAACGTGCCTTCTTCTTCCGATAGATTTTGGTGGGAACATCACTTCGAGCGAGTCGATCGGCATCATTTTGCTTATTATATATTTTAGCAATAAAGAATTTATAATTTTACAGTACATTGTTGTTTTAGACCTAGTGGTATTGTGCACTTAATAGACATGGTTTAAAAATGATTTTAGGCTTTTATATGCACTGGGAAGCCAAAAAAATGGGTGTGACTAGCTTTATTGCGATATTCGCTTTATTGCGGTGGTCTGGAACCGAACCCGCAATATCTCCGAGGTATACCTGTATCTAGGGCGATCCAGCTTAATTAATGATGCAATCACTTCTGTTGTCCCCCTATAATATAGTATAGGTCAGATTACACAGGACAAAGACCTTAATACTGTGTCTAGTAAATGACAAACGAATCAGAACAGAACAGCACAGAGGGTAGCTTTGGTACTGTATAAACATTTAATCAAATAAAGAGGGGAAACAGGCCTCGGGTGTCCCCTCTTTATTTGTTTAAATATTTACACTCAAGTGACCTGTTTGTCTTTACTTTGCATTATCAATCCACATATCACAATGACATTATTTGCAATATCACAGACACATATATTTTTTAAAGTCCTAAGCAAGTCCTACAGCCCAAGGCAGTAAAGCATCTCGCTGACAACTGTAATACATGCACATTTAAACATTAAATAATGACAACAGTGGAGTTTTTATTTAAAAAAATATTTTTACAAATTCTTTTGTTCAAATTTTGCACCTGTCACAGACTTTTGCCAATATGTATTGATACAAATGTTATCCTTTATTACATCCATCCTCTTATATCTTTATTCACTCTTCCAGTTTAAAAAAAAAAAAAAAACAAACAAACAAAATGACAACCTTCTGATACAGCAGGCTAACAGTTATGGAAATACTATTTACAGTTAGCGATGTTAATTCTTTTATGTTCACGAAGATAATTTATTTTATTAGTTGTTCTTTGATTTATCCACAGTGGAAGATGGTTCAAAATTAGTGATATTTGTTTTTATATGTCTGTGGAACAACCGTAACAGGCTATGGAACTCAAAACAGTAATTTATTTTCAACATAGGGGTTACTTTCACAACTGCCTCCAGATGGCAGAAAACAGGAAGTTAAAAGCTGCAACCAAGGTGGAGTGGGTTCAATTCTCCGCACAAGACAACAGAAGGCTGAAAATTGGTAGTCATGACCCAAGTAGCCCCCCCCCCTCCTTACAGTGTATAGAAGATTAAGGGGCCAAAACACCTGATCGACAGAGGGAACGGTTCTGATGATCAGATTGCCTCCTGTTGTATTGCTCTGTATAGTTTCCTATCATCATCAACCTTGAAAATAACATACTGAGTTCATGATATCTGCTCTAGTCTTTTCTTGCTTTTGATCCGCCATCACTGAGTGCTAGACCCTGGTGATAATATCTGCTTTTATATCTATCCATCTTGTAAGATAACAGTTCGTTGTGCTTGTTTATTCATCCACCTTGGAAATAATTTACAGAGTTCATAATATTTGCTCTTACATTTACACTCACTGAAAGATAATTTACAATTTTGTTGTGCTTGTATTTCCTCCAACCTATAAATACTTTACAGAGTTTATTACATTTGTTCTCTCATTTACCCACTTTGGTGGATAATCTGGTAAGTAAATGTGTTTTGTTCTTTCATTTTACTTGCCACAGCAAACTTTAAAACAACATACACTGCTTAAATTAAATCTGAATGCATGCCTATTTATCTGAAGCCTCTTAAAATAATACACTTTTACTCAATCAAAAATAATAACCAATGAAGGGGAGTAAAGAACAGTACCACCATGTCCCACCAAGCATGCCATAAGATCTGGCTAAGAAAGGATAGATTATATTGCAAGATATCCCATTTTTCTTCCGTTCATTTTGTAACGTTGGTATTCAGTGGTTTATCATTTTCTGTTCAATACTTTATTTGCTTTCATGTGCCCATCTTGTGTCAGTCCTTGTGTCTCTGCAAAGCTCTTTCCTGTCCATTTGAGAATACTGTTTGCCCACCTTGTCACTGGTGCTACCCTTTTGTTTTTCTTGTTCCTGGAACAGTCCTGTTAAGTATAGTACTGGGCAGTCCATCTGACACATGGCCAACCACTGAAGTTTGCAGTCTTTACAACTGTCAATAGATCTTTGTATGACCCAGTCTGTTTATGATGTTCCACAAACTGTCATTCCTGATATGATCTATAAATTATACTGGGCATCTGACTGGCAGAGTGTTTAGAGTGCTGGCCTCTCGTGACAAAAATGCCAGGTTCGACACAAGGTGGCGGCACGCTATAGTCTACCTAGCTGTGAAAGGGTATCTGACTTTGCTCTTGATTTGGGAAAGACAAAGCCAGCGAGGAAGGGAACTGGTTGCCCCACCTATCAACGCTGGACGTAATATAGTGAAGTCTCTAACACTTTACTTCCCTTTAGCAGTATCAGCTATGGGATTACCTACATGTGATATTCCAAGGAACATTCTAAAGGAACTTGCCTTTACTGCACTTATTTTTCTGCTCTACTTCAGTCTTTAATACCCATACCTCACACGCATTTAAAAAAGGGGGAGATCATTAATGTCTGTATTACTCTGATATTTGTTGTGACAGTTACGTTTGTATCTCTCCAGACTGCTGTCAGTTTGGCTAGAACTACATTCATTTGTTCTGTGCCCCTCCAGGGTAGAGGACCATCAATCTTGTGGCATTGCAACACTCGTCAATTATTGGGTCTGGTATGTTTTACCAGTGTTGAGCATGGTGAGTTGGAGAAGCCCTCTAGGTTTACAAGAAAGCCTTTGTACTCACCCCCAAATACAAAAAGGGTAAACAGTGAAAACTTAAACCCATGGAGATCGTAAGAAGATGAACGTTTGGTCGATTTATTTTGATGGTTCTTGTAATTCCTTCCTTTTTCCTATCATTTAAAAAAAATTGTTTAATTAACCATAAAAATTAACATCCATTCATTATCAAGTCATTCAAGGCTCAGTGAGATAAGATTTATGCTCAATAAGGAGCTGATAAACAAATAACATGATAAGAAAAATTACAGTCAGAATTGTGGAATGTGAGTGTTCAAACCATATGAAAATATCTTCAATGAACGTGGCAGCCACAAATTTGATAATAAATATGAAAATCTTCATACTCATTTTAACAAACCCAAATCACTTAATTCCACAAAGTGATAAAAAATGGTAAAAGAAGAACCAGTCAATACTTCTACTTCTTTGTTTCAGTAAACCTGATTTTTTGTGTGCGCATTATTTTCTTTCTATAACAATTAATGTCTACTTTCTGCAAAATATAACAGCAACCAATTTCTCCTTTCAGGGAAAATAACACTCTACTGTTTGCTCTGAAGCAAAATAACAATCTGGTATTTCTTCTATTAAAATAACAGAACAAATTCTTTTGTTTACTTCATCATAGAATATTAAAATTATTTTAAAATTATTTTAATTGCAACTTCTACAAAATAATAACCTGCTTAATTTTTATAACTTTGCATTTTTAAAATCTGCCATAAAATGTAACTTATAAAATTTTTTTTAAAAAAGGACAAATTACTGCAATGTCATGGGTTGTATTATGTTAAACACAAAAAGTAATTTATAAAATAAAATAAGAGGCCAAATTACTGCATCAGCATGGGCTGTATTATTTTTAATACAAAATGTAATTTATAAAATTAAAAACAGAGGCTAAATTACTGCTTCATCATGGGCTGTATTATTTTTAATACAAAATGTAATTTATAAGATTTTAAAAAAGAGGCCAAATTACTGCATCGTCATTGGCTGTATTATTTTTAACACAAAATGTAATTTATAAAAATTTTTAAAAGGCCAAATTATTGCATCACGGGCTGTAGTATTTTAAAAATTAAAAGTAATTTATAAAATAAAAAAGAAGCCAAATTACTGCATCATAATCAGCTGTATTATTTTTAATACAAAATGTAATTTATAAAATTGTTAAAAAGGCTAAATTACTACATAGTGGGCTGTATTATTTTAAATACAAAATGTAATTTACAAAATTTAAAAAAGAGGCCAAATTACTGCATCGTAATGGGCTGTATTATTTTTAACACAAACAGTAATTCATAAAATTTTTAAAAAAGTCAAACTATTGCATCATCAAGGGCTGTATTATTTTTAATCTAACCCACACAAATAAAACCAACGGGCTGATCACCCGTTTGCCAGTCACTTCGATTACGGAAACAACAGCAAATGGATTGATTTGCCGTTGCCCTAAAGACGCCAATAGGCGTGATGGGAAGCAATGGCAAAGAAAACCTATCTGCTCTTGCCCTAAGACGCCATTAGGTGTAATGGCCACTGACTGCTTTGACGGTCGGTGGCTAAGGACGGAAGAAGAGAGAAGAACAACACAAATAAAAATAAATAAAATAAAAGCAGGTGTGTATGATATGAAGTTTAGCTGTTAAGACTAATGTCAACAATTCTAAATTTGAAAATTGAATATGAAATGACAGACACTTAAAAACACCATATATTAAAAACAAGGAATTTTTGTACTCTGCTTGGCCACGCTATAATATGATGAAACTTGGTATTACAATACGTTAATAAAGTGTCGTAATTAAAATTTTCATGAGATATATTTAGATCTACATGTTCCTTTCATTCTGCTGCCATACTCCTCATGTACTGGTCAAGTGGATGTTGGTGAAATAAGACGTTCTGAGGGCCGTATATTCTCATTGCTACCTGATCCATCGCTGGCCTCAATCACATGTTTTCACTACTTCAGACATTTCCAGGACAATTTCATCACCATGAGGACTGAACTTCATGTCCAGGCTTCGTATGCTAGGGGGTGCATTCTGTTGTTCAGGCATGGAGCTGTTTGAGTTGTTAGCATTGAAAAGCCATTTGGCAGGGCCACCTATAGCTTTTTCATTGACTTTTCTATCTTCAGAACTTTGCTTGCCAGATTGGTTGCGCCTGTCCCCACAACAAGTGTCATTTTTACATTGTTCACCAGCTGTGTCACAAAGCAAAACACAGGGTTTGTGTTCGGCATCTCTGTCACGCCACTGGAACATACCAACGTTATAAAATCAATAATAACAGCTATGCTTATTGCGATCTAACTTTTTTTGCAGATAACTCACTTATTTTTTTAATGTGACAGCTTATAATCTTGACATGTGAAACAATGAAAACAAAGATAAATGAAATGTGGACAACAGTTAAAGTGAACCATTAAACTGAATGCCTCATATAATCTTGACATGTGAAACAATAAAAACAGAGATATGTGAAATGTGGACTACAGTTAAACTGAACCATTAAACTGAGTGCTTCATATAATCTTGACATATGAAACAATGAAAACAGCAATTTGTGAAATGTGGACAACAGTTAAACTGAACCATTAAAATGAATGCCTCATATAATCTTGACACGTGAAACAATGAAAACAAAGATTAATGAAATGTTGACAACAGTTAAACTGAACCATTAAAATTAATGCCTCATATAATCTTGAAATATGAAATAATGAAAACAAAGATTAATGAAATGTGGACAACAGTTAAACTGAATGTCTGATATAACCTTGACAAATGAAACAATGAAAGCAAAGATTAATGAAATGTGGACAACAGTTAAACTGAACCATTAAAATAAATGCCTCATATAATCCTGACATGTGAAACAATGAAAACAAAGATCAATTAAATGTGGACAACAGTTAAACTGAACCATTAAAATTAATGCCTCATATAACCTTGACATGTGAAACAATGAAAAAAAAGATCAATGAAATGTAGACAACAGTTAAACTGAATGTCTGATATAACCTTGACACATGAAACAATGAAAACAAAGATCAATGAAATGTAGACAACAGCCTAACTCTAACCATTAAGGGGCGTCTGTAAGAAGACAAATAAAGAATAGATCTACTGCTCCCTCAAGCATGTCGTAAAAGCCACTAATGTGAGCTTGCGCATTTCGCTGGCAAGCTCATCGTGACAAATTTCTACAGAAACCACTGATGCATGAGTTTATGCTTTCTAGCAGCAGCCTCCTTCAGTCATAACCGACTATGGGAATGCAACCCTGAGGTGACAGCCCTGAGCTGTTGTTTTGTCTGGTTATCCCTTTTGGCGTGTTCTTTTCTCTTCTGCTTGTTGTGAGAGCTTCTTTTCGCCCAGTATGAGGTAGCACCATAGTAGCATCACCACTTGTACCTCGTGCAACTCCAAGACCTGCTGTGAGAAGGCAAAGAAATAGTAGGACCATGGATCCTATCAGGTACACTGCAAGAGACAACTAAGTGAGGCAGAACATGGGGTTGGCAACATCATTATATAAACAGAGTTGTTACAGAAAGTGCAAGTGCAAGAACAGTACATGAAGTCCTTAGGTGCTGGTTCCCACAGGTGGGCCAACATAATGTGTTTGCCCTACTTAACAAAACTTTTAAAAAGATTCGGACGGGAGATGGAAATCAATCCTACTTGACTTAAAACACACAGCAAAAAAAAAAAAACTGAATGAGGACAACATGGAAAGACCAGAAACTGCTGGCATGCAACAGGAGGACTGGCCATGAGTCTTTTGTAGACCTATGCTCCCTGGGGAGCTGAAGGTCAATGATAATGATTATGATGATGAATAAACACCATGACTTACATCAATAAATTCTGGCTGAATGGTTGTGGAATGTATGCCAGATTTATGAAACAGCTTTTTGATTTTGGCAGCCAGGGTCATGTACTCCTCAATACCGTGACAGCGAATGTGTGCTGATGCTACAATACGGTTTCCTGCCAGCTGCCAAATATGGCACTCGTGAACTCCATATATACCATCCATCTGAGGAGAAAGGATCAAAATTATTCCCCAAAAATTGCAAAACTGAAGTAACAACAAAAGGAACTGCTTAAAATTAACTGCCATAACAAAACTTCCACCCCTGAGTCATTTGTTCTGGCAGTTTTCCAGGATTGAGGTCTGGCTATCTCCCATGCTGTCTCTTCTTCTTCTTATATCCTTAGCCACCAACCATCAAAGCAGTCAGTGGCCATTAGTTGTTTTCAGTCGGCCTCTCTTTCATTTTCCTTCTGGGGTCCATAGCATAGCTGTTCTTGTGATGGCATCAGGGTCTCTTCTGAGGACATGGCCAACCCAATTCCAGCGTCTGCCAGTTATGATGGTGTGCGTGTCCTCTTGCTTGCTCTGAGTAAGCAGTTCTTGGTTGGTGATGGTATTCGACCAAAAGATTCGGAAAATTTTTCTTAGGCAGGTTGTGTGGAAAGAGGACAATTTCGACATTTTCTTCTCTGTAACTCTCCAGCATTCCACACCATAGAGAAGCACAGAAAGTACACAACTCTCATATAGTCTTAATTTTGTGTTTGTGCTGTACTGAGAGGACTTCCAGATGTTGTTTAGACTAAAAAAGGCTGTTCTTGCTTTGTTCATTCTGTTGTTGATGTCTTTGCTTGCTCCGCCATCTGGTGTTACTATGTACGTAAAGGTGTCTGTCTGTTCCAGTTGCTGATTCCTTACTAATATGGGCTCAGCGTTGCTCACATTGAGCGTCATGACCTCTGTCTTCTTTAGATTGATGTTCAGGCCCACCTGCTGGCTATACTTATTAAGTCTATCCGTTTTTTCCTGGATGTGTTGATGTGAATGTGCTAGTAGTTCAATGGCATCTGCATATTCCAGATCTTTCAATGTAGAAAATTTAGTCCATCTTATTCCTCTTGGACTGCCCTCTGTTGTCTGGCGCATCACCCAGTCTATGACTATTAAAAATAGAGTGGTTGATAAGGGGCATCCCTGTCGTACTCCTGTCTTCACCTCAAAGGTTAGGTTGCTCTGCCCAACGCTACACGTAAAGTTGGCATAGAGGCTTTTTATAATTGACACTATGCAGCTTGGAATTCCATAAGCCCTCAGTATTTTCCATAGACTGTCCCTATGTATACTGTCAAAAGCCTTTTCAAAATCAACGAAATTAGAGCACTGCTCTATGATGTTCCTGAGGGTAAATATATGATCTACACATCTTCTGTTCTTTCTAAATTCTGCTCGTTCTTTCCTCAGTTTGTGGTCTATTGCTTTTGAAATTCTCTGTATAATTTTTTTGCTGGGAACTGAGAGAAGAGTGAAATTTCTCCAATTATTGCAGTCTGCAAGATCTCCCTTCTTGGGCAATTTGACAATTATTCCTTTGTTCCACTCCGTTGGTGTTGTCCCTGTTTTTCAGACTTGTGCAAATAGTGGTTCTAATAGTTCTGCTGCTAGCTCAGGGTCTGTCTTAAATAGCTCTGCATTTAAGTTATCATGGCCAGGAGTTTTTCCATTCTTTAACTCTTTGATTGCAGTTATGATTTCTTCTTTTCGTGGAATGTCTGTATTAACATCTAGATTGTTTTCAGCCTCAGAATCATTCAACTGTGTCTCTGGTGGTTCCTTGTTCAGAGTTTCTCTGAAATGCTCTGCCCATCTTGTTTCCTGTCTCTCCGCTGTCATGATGAGATTTCCTTCCTTATCTCTTACTAACGTAATATTGTTTGCACCTCGTTTTCCGCTGATGATTTTAGTCATTTTGTATACTGTGCTTTGTTCATTTCTCAGTGCTGCCTCTTCTGCCTGTCTTGCAAGATCATCTAGGAAATGCCTTTTGTTGGCTCGGGTTTGGCGTTTCTTCTTCTTCTTCTTCGTTCGTCCTGAAAAGGATGGTGGTTGCGTTGTGTCTGTTTACGCCTAAGCTGTGATATCTGCACCTTTCGGTCGACCCATCCGACTTCTGCACAGCATTTTTTAGGACCGGGTTTGCCTTCCCATTTCGATCCACACTCGCTCAGCCAGACTGCACAGCTGCAGACTGTTTCCAGGACCACCACGTGGAGGTGGAGTGCGGTCTTGACCAGCTCTGGTTCGCTGGTCCTGACGCAGGCAGTCAAGCTATGAGTCGCTGACTGCGGTCTCTATTGCTGCGTCTTGAGGTCCCGGGTTTGGCGTTTAACTTCCTTGTCCAGCTGACTGTACTGTTCGCTAAATAGTTGCTTTAACCTGGGGGACTTTGCTTCTTCCCATGCTGTGACATGTATATACATGAGCAAAAGTTTATAATGGGTGCATGTTCAGTTACATGGGTTACTGAGTGAATGAAAAATTTGTGAATGGAAACTATCATATGCATCCCATAGTCACATTCCAGCATGAAACTGAAAGACATGATGGAGATAACCATCCTTCCATAACTCAGTTCTCCCTACCTCTTCCAGCTCTTTGATAATATTCTCCACATCAACATGAGATGGAACAGTCTGCAGAAGTATAAAGGCTGATTCCTTCACTGAAATGGTCAGAACAAAATAATGTACACAATTTTTTTCCCCTGACAAAATGATATCATCCTATGTTATGTATCTATGGTACCAAGTATCATTTATCTGTATCCAGTATGATATAACTTGACGAGTGCCATGTATGTTATCAGATGCATTTATCAAATAGGTAGCTATAGTGCGTTTCACAATGTTTGTCGCTGTTTAATATTCAATATCTCTGCAACCACTTGATCGTAATTGTTGCAACTTTGCATATGACCTAATGATCGCTATGTCCCAAGGGGGACATTTTTTTCCTCGTTAACAAACTTATGGTTTTAAATTTTCTTTATTTAAAGTATACAAAATCGACCACCTCCTAGTCCAACCATGTATTGAGAGGGCTTACCCCTTCATATTTGTGAACTATTTCGATTTAACATCTTGAACGCATTTCAAATGATTTTCCCGTTGTATCAGCTCACTACCGCACTGTTTTGCACCTTACATTGATCCTTCCGGTGTGTTCAGTTACCGTTCTACTGATTGTGTATTACAGTGCATAGGCGTATCTTGCGGTATTCTAGGTCTGTAATAAAATGGGTATGAAAGTCACGTTCCTTACACTGGCAGTGAAGATGTATAAATATTTCTGCAGAGAAGCTAAGTGTGGTAAACTGTATCGGAGTCTCTCAAATCCTGAAAAGAGAACTATTCACGCTTTGGGTTTAAGTAAACACTCATTTTATCAATTACTCAAAGCTAATGGAATTCTCAGTTCAATCAATACCAGGACGCAAGGAAGAAAGGAAGTAGTAGATAGTTTTGACAGGGATGTGATTAGAAGAGAGATTTGTAGAATGTTTAATTCCAAAGAAACTGTGACACTAAGAAAACTGAAAATTCGGCTGAGAACACACAATGACATTGATGTGTCGAAATCAACATTATGGAGAACTGTTAGAAGCATTGGCTTTAAGTTTAGGAAGTACGCTAGTGGAAGAAACGTCATCTGCAAGAAGCCGCACTTAGTATCTATGAAAAGTAAATATTTACGTGAAGTACGGGAAATGCGTAATAAAGATTATGATATTGTGTATTTGGATGAAACTTGGATCAATGCTCACCACACAAGTGAAAAGGAATGGCAGTTATCAGATGGAACGATTAAAAGATGTGTACCCAGTGGAAAAGGACAACGTCTGATAATGGCACATGCAGGCAGCAGACATAATGGGCTAGTGAAAAATGCTGAACTTATTTTCACTTCCAATTATACGGACAACCGGGACTATCATACCGAGATGAACGGTAACATATTTAAAGAGTGGATTGAAAATACTCTTCTTCTGTCCCTAGACAGACCATCCTGTCTGATAATGGACAATGCATCATACCACAACGCTGTGGCAGAAGAAGACAAAATCCCGACATCTTCGAGTGCAAAAGATGCTATAAAGATTTGGCTCAAAAAAGAAGACATTCCATTTAACAAGGGGTTTCTGAAACCTGAATTACTGTCCCTTTTTAAGAAATCACAAAAGACCAAGATCTTCCATATAGACAAGTTGATTCAACATCATGGTCATACGTGTTTGAGACTGCCACCTTATCATTCACATTTAAACCCAATTGAACTCGTTTGGGCAAAAGTTAAAGGACAGGTGGCAGCTGAAAATAAAACTTTCAAACTATGCAATATGAAAGAACTAACATATGCCGCCCTCTCGCAGATAGATTATTGGTGTAAAAGAGGAAAATGACTATTGGAAAAAAGATGTTAGACTCGTCTGACTCGGAATAAGTGTGTAAATACCTTATATGTTATATATGTTTTCTCCTCCATCTATGTGTACTTTCACCTCTTCATGCATACATTCACTTTTTAGTATAAAAAGTAACATTTACAACGAATAGGCGTTATTTTTGTCTCAAATATTTCGAAGAAATAAAAAAGGACCTCACGTAGTAATCAGTTAACAAACCCCTCTAACATTCTAATTGTATAGACGCCTATGCCGAAAATACGCAACTTCCTTCATTTACGGTAAATTATTTTCTTCCAGAACAAAATAATTACTTCGTTAAAAAAGATCAAAGGAATTAGCCGTTGCAAGAAAAGCACACTACCTACAACATTTAATTTTATAAAACCTTTGGGACATTGAAAATATAAGACTACATGCTAAAAATCATGTTTATCAGTGCAAGGAATATGGAGATATTTGAAGTCAATCGTCGACCGACCTTTTTGAAACGCACTATAGTACCAGTTATCTGTATCCAGTATGATATAACTTGTCTAGTACCATGTATCTTATCTGATGCATTTATCAAATAGGTAGCTAGCACCATTTATATGTATCCAGTTTGATATAACTTACCTAGTACCATGTATCATATCTGATGCATTTATCAAATAGGTAGCTAGTATCATTTATCTGTATCCAGTGTGATATAACTTACCTAGTACCATGTATCATATCTGATGCATCTATCAAATAGGTAGCTAGTACCACTTATCTGTATCCAGTGTGATATAACTTATCTAGTACCATGTATCTTATCTGAAAGTACCCATTTATCTGTATCCTAACACATTTATCTGTATCCAGTGTACCATGTATTGATTTTTGTCAATTTTCTAACACATATCAGTTTCAGTATCTTATACTTTCATACCATGCATCTTATCAGCTACCATTATCTTGTCATTTAAATCTTGTCTAGCAACATGTATCTAACCCAGCACCACATATCTTGTATGCCATACAAGTTTTTATGTTGCAGGTATCTCACGTGCTCTCATTATCATACCCAGTATCATGTATTTTCTCCAGAACCAAGTATCCTGCCTATTAACTTTACTTGTCCTGCCCTAATATATCTTGCTGGCTTTATCTTCATCATCACCATTCAACTTCTCAAGTAGCACACACCCTCAACAAACTGATGCCAAGTCTCCCTGTCATGTGACATCCCTCAACAAACTTATGCCAAGTCTCCCTGTCCAGTATCTTCATCCCTTTCATGTCTTGTCTCCCAGTTCTCTTCTACATGTGTTCACGTTGAATTTCTTGAAATTGATATGTAAAATGCATATGAGAATAAATGAATTCAGTATGAAAGGTGAGCGAAAGGAAGGGCAGAATGTTAGATGGGCCTGTGTGCCCAATTCTCAACCCTTTGAAAATAAAGTTTGTTCATTCGTTCGTTCAGGTCTCCCTCTACCCCTGGGGTTTCCAGAGCAATGACTGCCTTGTAATGCTATCAACAAGTTTCCTCAATGTGTGTCCTATCAACAAGTTTCCTCAATGTGTGAACTATCAACAAGTTTCCTCAATGTGTGTCCTATCAACAAGTTTCCTCAATGTGTGTCCTATCAACAAGTTTCCTCAATGTGTCCTATCAACAAGTTTCCTCAATGTGTGTCCTATCCATCACCAATGTCTTCTTTTCTCTTGTTCCTCTGGCACTTGTTTGGTTCTTGTCATCAGCTGCACATTAGTTGCTGTCTGTATGGTATACAGCAGGGGTTGGCAACCAGTTGATCCCGAACTACTGGTAGATCCAAGTGTATGATTTGGTAGATCTTTCCCTCAAAGGAAAAGAAGACTTTTGAAACTAAGGAAATTTCAGACTAGACCTCTCCTGCCGGAATTTAAGACTGTAGTGTCCCGGGATCAAAGGTAGTTTTTCCACATTGTCAATGAAAACTCTTAAGAAGGCTACTAAAATACATAGTGAAATGCATGAGATAAAAACACGATCATTTCCTGTACGGTTCATCATTCTTCCCCTCCCCCTGCTTACAATCACACACACATATATATGTGGTAGATCTTTAGTGGGCTCAGCATTACCAAAGTAGATCCCAAAAGCTCTTGGGGTGGTCGACCCCTGGTATACAGAAATGTTTTGGTTTTAAGGACTATCTTCATCGCACGCAGACAACTCCATCAGTGCTCCAATCTCCTGCCTTAGATCACATAAGGAGGATCTCAGCATGGTGCACAAACTCCATAGCACAGACGAGAATCCCAATGTGTGTGTATAAGATTCACACATTCTATAAATATTTTTGTGGTGGGTAGGTTTATAATTTTTAAATTTTGCTGGGGCAGTGGCCATATGGTTTACTCTCTATGATTTCCAACTGCCATGGGATTTTTAATGTACGCAATGTGCACACAGGACCTCCAAATTTGTTGCCCTTTTACGAGAAAGCTAGGCATCCGATCTCACTACCCAGGAGACCGAGGGGGAGTATGATATCATTAGGACTACTGGTTCTGAAAAAAAAATTTCAATAAATTATATTCTCTACTGGGAATCAAACCCGATACCTCTAGAATTCGAGGTGGATGCAATAAGAATTCGAGGCGGATGCAATACCTTTTAGCCACTCCGACCTCATAAATTACACTGACAAACAACATTTTTCTTTCTTATATAAGAATAAGTGTTCTTAGGTCAGTTTCTTGCGCTGATTTCAAATTTGAAATTCGTTTATCTCTATCACATCGGATTCTTAAGATATTTGTGAATAAATATATTTTTGGGAAACCGTTATTTGCTCCGTTTCATTTTTACTATATAACTTATTAAAAATTAATAAAATGCAAAATAATTCTACTTTTTATACTGCTAAAAGATGCATGACATATGTTACGCTATTTTTCAAATAGTTACTGTATTTTGAAATAATTATGAGTGAAATATGGCTTCTAGAAGTTGTAGAAATTCAGCTGATCTGTTCTGTTACGTGTGCGGATATTTTACCGATCGTGTTCACCAGAAAAACTTTACACCATTACTAAAGAAAGCATATGAACTTTATTTCGATTCGAAAGTTGATGATGCAAATAAATCTTGGAAGCCAAATGCAGTTTGTTCGACTTGTGCAAATACATTGGCAGGTTGGTTACAAAAATCGCCGAAGCATAAGTCGATGCCTTTTGGAGTGCCAGTAATATGGCGTGAACCGACAAATCACGTTACTGATTGTTACTTCTGCTTGACAAATATCCATGGTTTCACTTTTAAAACTAGAAAGTCTGTGGTTTATCCAAATATTGAATTGGTTTCGAAACCAGTGCCTCATGATCCAATCACGTGTCCGATCCCAGTTCCACCAGAACAATATCCGTTGGACGTGAATGAACCATCAGAAAGTGATAGTTTACCTGCTTTAGAAACTAATTCTGACTCGGATTATATACCGGTGAATGATGGTGTTCACTTAATTAACCATTCAGAAATTTCAGATCTAATACGTGATCTCGCTCTTACCAAAGGACAAGCGGAATTACTCGGTTCGCGACTCAAAGAATGGAATCTTTTAGTGCCCAATACTCCGATATCTAAATTTCGTCATAGACACAGAGAACTTGTTCAATACTTTGAGATGGATGATGACATTTGCTATTCATCATCATCATCAGTTGCCATCTCCACAACGAAGGTTGGCTGTAATGGATCTCCAACGTCTTCTGTCTCTTGTCTTGGTGGTGCACTCTGATAGACTCTTTCCTGTCCATCTCTTGATGTTATCTTCCCACTTATAGCGTTGTCTTCCCCTTGCACGTTTGCCTTCAACTCTCCCTTCTGTTATGGTCTTCTGCAAGGTGTTATGCCTTTTTATGTGGCCAAAAGTATTTTAACTGCCAAACTTTGACCTCCCTCATTAGTTCTCTTTTCATACCTAGATTTTCTAGGACCTCCTTATTTGTTTTCATCTCTTTCCATGAGATACGCCCCATTCTTCTATATATCCACATTTCAAGAGCCTCAATTCTTTCTTCCAAATGCTTATTCATCGTCCATGTTTCTGCACCATACAAAAATGCAGAATATATATAACACTTTATGATTCTCAGGTTTAATTTGTGAGATAACTGTTTGGATGTCAGTATATGTTTCATGTTGTTGAATGTAGCTTTGGCCATTCCTATTCTCTTCTTGATTTCTGTTTCACATCTGCCATCTTCTGTTATTATATGACCAAGATATACGTAGTTCTTGACTTGTTCCAGGATTTTCCCATTTACGCTTATCTTTAATGTGGGTTTATCGTTTGTTTTGCTAATTATCATAGTTTTTGTTTTCTCAATATTAATGTCGAGTCCATATTCATGACTTATGCTGTTCACTTGCTTCACTAGTTCTTGTAACTCCTGTTCGCTTTCAGCTAACAACACGGTATCATCTGCATATCTAAGGTTGTTTATTGACCTTCCACTGATGTTTAGTCCTGGTATTTCCTGTATCTGTTAGAAAATTTTTTCGGTGTATAAATTAAATAGGCAAGGGGACAGCACATAACCTTGTCTGACACCTCTTTTTATGTCTATGTATGGTGAATAATTCCTTCCAGATCTTACTGTGGCAGTTTGCTCCCAATAAAGGTTACTGAGTATTTTTATATCTTTTCCATCAATACCTATGTCTTTGAGGCATTCAATTATTTGCTATTGCAAAGAAGTAAACGGTCTAATGGTGCACCTCGGTCATGAGCACATAGTCAACGATTGGCGACTTTTCATCGACTCTTCCAAGACTAGTCTAAAAGCCGTGTTATTGCATAACGGAAATTTATTTTCATCAATTCCAGTCGCCTACTCTGTTCATATGAAAGAAACTTATGACAATATGGCTAAACTTTTGGCAAAAATAAAGTACAATGACTACCAATGGCGGATTTGTGGAGACCTAAAGGTCATTGCCCCAACGGGCTGATCACCCGTTTGCCAGTCACTTTGATTACGGAAACAACGACAAACGGATTGATTTGTCGTTACCCTAAAGACGCCATTAGGCGTGATGGGAACAACGGCAAAGAAAATCTATTCGCTGTTGCCCTTAAGACGCCACTAGGCGTAATGGCCACTGACTGCTTTGCCGGTCGTTGGCTAAGGACGGAAGAAGAAGAAGAAAGGTCATTGCAATTCTAACGGACATGCAGACTGGGTATACTAAATTTTGTTGCTTCCTATGTGAATGGGACAGCCGCAACAGACAGGAACATTATGCAAGAAAGGTGTGGCCTTTCAGGGATCGTATGCAGCTCGGGCATAAAAATGTAATACACGAGCCATTAGTTAACAAAGACAGCATCATTTTACCACCGTTACATATAAAGTTGGGGCTCATGAAGAATTTCGTAAAAGCGTTAGATAAAACGAGCAAAGCTTTCACTTATCTTCGAAAAAAGTTTCCGCAAGTTAGCGATGCAAACATAAAGGAAGGTATCTTTGTAGGACCTCAGATTAGGAAAGTTATTGCAGACAAACAATTCGAGAACTTGTTACATGGTAGTGAACTTCGCGCATGGATGGCATTCAAATCGATCGTCGATAACTTTCTGGGAAATCACAAATCTGTCGACTATGTGCATATTGTTATGCAGTGCATAGATGCATACAGAATTATGGGCTGTAACATGTTCCTCAAAATCCATTTGCTCGATTTGCATCTTGACTTTTTCCCTGACAACCTTGGCGAAGTCAGCGATGAACATGGAGAACGATTCCATCAAGATATCGCCGTAATGGAGTCACGTTATCAAGGATGGTGGAGTGTGACCATGCTTGCCGATTATTGTTGGATGCTTCATCATGATGTACCACATGCCATTCACCGACAAAAGTCAACTACAAAGAAATTCAAGCTTACATAACTGTTATACTTCTTGTACGAATGATGTTGTAATACCGTACGCGTTGTTAAAAAACTTCAATTGCGTATTTCTAGAAATCCCGACCTGATAGAGAAAAACGGTTTGCAGATTTAAAAACAGCGCATTAAAATTGACCAGAAAAACATAGAAATGTTAGAGAAAGAAAAAAAAATTTTTTTTTTGTTAGCCAGTGTTATTCAGAAATGAATGATTTTATAATGATTAACAAACTGTTAGTGGGATAACTAACAGTTGTCACATCCAAGACTCCGTGGGCAGTTCCATCAGTATCTAGCCTTCTAAGGTTCTGGAGATATACCAGACATCTCATATGTATTATTTACATGTGAAAGTCTCTTATTATTTCACTCCAGCAACCAAATGTCAAGAGTTGGTGCAATGGCACTTTTTTGATAATTCATATGACCTGTATCTCCTCTAAAAGATTCAGTCCACTGGTAACTTTTGTGTGCAGCAACAATATCAAACCACCTGTTGGCTTGCTGGTGTTCAAATTCAGCCTTCATGGCTACTAAACTTAAGTCACAAGAAAAACATCTTCATCATTAATCCTTAATTTTCTTTTTTGTTTCCTGTGGAACAACCAGCTATATTTGCTGCACTCCACCATTGTCTATTCTGGGCAATCTTCTTTAGCTCTGTCCATGTTCCAGTTGCTTTGGCTTCCTTTCCTACCATTCTTCGGTAGGTTCTTTTTTGCCTCCTCAATCTTCTCTTCTCCTGCGGGTTTCAGTCAAGGGCATGTCTGGTAAGCCAGGTTGGGTTTTTTTCATAAGGAATATCATTATCCATCACCACCTTGTTTCCTTAATCTCAACTGTACAGATGTCTGGTTCTCTCTTGTTGGTGTGTGTCTGTCAGCAGATAGAGGCCTTCCTAAATGGAAAATACAATGAAGGCATTTGTTCATCATGGTCTGAAGAGTACTTACACAGAGGAATAGTTGTACTCAGTATAATCACCACCATGATAATGCTGAAACAGAACAAACGGTGAAGTTATTATTATGTGAACTTAATCAATCACTAGTCAACAACCAAAATGTACCAGAAATGAAAATAGCTGATCTTAACTAATTTTGGTGTGCTGAAAACGAAAATGACATTTAAAAATGTTGATTGGCTCTAGTTTTCAAGATATATGCTACTAGTTTATTTAATTACGGTCAATTTATATATATGATGCAACTGTTGTGGGCGATTGCATAATTTTTTCTAATGACCAATAAAAATGTAACTAGAAGTTGATGATGTAATCCTACCTATGATTACATCACCTTTGTGTTTAAATATCTTATCTCTGATAAAATTTTGCCATTAGTTAGTGCATTTGTCCTTATCAAAAGTATCGTAGTTAGAAATGCATAGGACATGTGTGAACAGTGCTAATAATTTCTGTTATATATGTGGTGAGGTGACATTTGTATCACAAAAACGAAATATAACTAAAGTGATTAAGAAGGCGTACAGTTTGTATTTTGGCTGCAGAATAGGAGATCAAGATAAGAGCTGGGTGCCACACATATGCTGCAATACATGTGCAGCACATCTTAAACTGTGGTTGACTGGCAAAAGGCAAGCTATGCCTTTTGCAGTCCCAATGATTTGGAGAGAGCCCACTGATCATCTCAACAACTGTTACTTTTGCATGGTCCCTCCAATTGGGAAAGGCATATCAAAGAAGAAAAAATGGACACTGGAATATCCAAACATCCCCTCTGCAATACGTCCGGTACCACATGGCGATGACCTACCAGTTCCCAAAGTGCCAGAATCATTTTCAGCTGCTTCCACTGATGAAGAAGAGGACATTGGTGGTCCTGAACCATCAACCTCAAGCGACCCAGATTTTGAGCAAACTACATCCACTAAACCACACTTAATAACCCAAGGTGAACTGAATGATCTTGTAAGAGATCTGAATTTACCGAAGAACAAGGCGGAGCTTTTGGGTTCCAGATTGCAACAGTGGAATCTCCTGGCAGAAGATGTTACAATTTCTGTGTATAGGAACCGCCAGAAGCCGCTTATTACATTCTTTTTCAAAGAGGGTGACCTTTCTGCATGCCACAACATTTCTGGTTTAATGACAGCCCTCAAAATCAATTACATACCGGAAGAGTGGAGGCTTTTCATTGATTCATCCAAGACGAGTCTTAAAGCTGTTTTGTTGAATAATGGTAATGTGTTACCGTCAATTCCAGTTGGTCACGCAGTTCATTTGAAAGAAACTTATGAAAACATTAAGCAGCTTTTGAAGTGTATAAACTACGATCATCATCATTGGTCACTTTGCAGTGACTTAAAAGTGGTCGCTCTTTTGCTTGGACTACAGGGTGGATACACCAAGTACTGTTGCTTTCTCTGTGAGTGGGATAGCCGTGCACGAAGTGACCATTACATCAGAAGACATTGGCCAATCAGGCAGTCATTGCAGCCTGGCAGTAAGAACGTTGAGAACCCAGCACTTGTCGACACCAGCAAGATTTTGTTGCCACCATGCACATTAAGCTGGGTCTCATGAACAACTTTGTCAAGGCAATGGAGAAAACAGATGAGGCTTTCAAATACCTCATCAGAAAATTTCCAAGACTGAGTGAAGCTAAAATAAGAGAGGGAGTATTTGTTGGTCCGCAAATTCAAAAACTTCTTCACGATGACGAGTTTCTTTGCGTGTTGCATGGCAAGGAAAAAAGCAGCATGGCTAGCATTTAAGTCAGTGGTGGACAATTTTCTTGGAAACAACTGATCTGATATTTAGAATGAAATTGTAGAAAATCTCCTTCTGAAGTATAAGAGTCTTGGCTGCAACATGTCTTTGAAAATTCATTTTCTGGATTCTCATTTGGATTTCTTTACGTCAAACTGTGGAGCGGTCAGTGATGAGCATGGTGAACGATTTCACCAGGACATTGCTGCTATGGAGACAAGGTATCAAGGCAATTGGAGCCCTTCAATGCTTGCTGATTACTGTTGGACTGTGACAAGAGAAACCTCATCGATTGACTACAAGAAGCAAGGAAAGAGAGCTCGAACAGCGACTGAATAATGATGGAATGGGTACAAATGTGCCTTTTTAAAACATGATATGTGAACTTTAAATAATGTTTTTATTTTTTCTATCATTTCATGTTGAAATATCAATTAATTGAGTATGTAACCACAATTTTTATAATGCTAAAGTAGAAAGACTAGCTGTTCACCCCAGAGAATTAAACAAGCATACATTATTTGTATTACTGTAATGTAAATTCATCATTTAAAAAAAAACCAGAGCCAATTGGTGAATTTCATTATGATATTTGAAATCAGCATGTCAAAATCAATAAGAAATGGTATATTTAATTTCTGGTACAAATAACTTTTGAAAATTTGTTGACTAGTGTAATCAGAAACACATGCAAAAATGAAAGAATAATGATATAAATTTCTGTAGATGCTTTCATATTTATGGGGCATCCACAATTAGTAATTAAATTATATGCATAAATTTCATGTAAAATAAAAACTACAAAACAGTGTCTATCAACGTACCATAAATTTTCCAAACAGAATTTATATGAAACAGGCAATCTATCATTTCTGCTAACAAAGAATAAGGAAGCTAGCAGTGAAGAATGATTGATCAAATTTTATTCAGACTGATGAATCTATATTTTCATGAAATTATTATCTTCTCGAATAATTTTTCTGGTATGTCTGCAACAAACTTAATGCTGACTGGAGGAGGCAATCATTAAAATATCTAAATCCAAGTGAGGGCAATTACATCCCTTGATAACTAGAACTCAAAGTGTGTGTGTGTGTGTGTGTGTGCTATATTGGCATGTACACACACACACACACATACATACATATTTGCATTCATACATACATATACGAGGTAGCTTCAAAAAGTTCCCGGAATAGTCGACTCATGTTTGAATGAGTGACTATGTCATGGAGATTATAGTTTTATAAGTTAGTAGTGACCTTGAGGAAACGACATGGCTGATGTAACCTTCACATGTACTCTCGAACAGAAGTTACAGAAGTTTGTTTGTGTGGTGTGCACATAGCATCGTCGGAGTTGAAAATGTCCTTGATTGAACAACGTACAAATGTCAAATTTTGTGTTTTGCTTGAGAAGTCACCCTCAGAGAAAGTAACCTTGCTTAATAAAGCATATGGTGATACCGCAATGAAGAACTTGCAAGTTTTTGAGTGGCACAAGCGTTTCCGTGAAGGTCGTGTTAGTGTCGATGATGATCCACGTAGCAGACGACCACCTACCTCGATAAACAATGAAAATATTGAGCGTGTTCGGAACGTTGTTCGTGTTGACAGAAGATAAAAACGTCAGTCCTCTGAATGGAAATCACCCTCATCTCCCCGGACACAGAAATTTTGTTTGGACAAGAGCAAAGGAAAAGTTATGTTGGAAGTTGTTTTTTATTCCCAGGGTATTGTCTACCATGAATTCCTTCCTGAAGGCCGAACGGTTAAAAAGGAAATGTACGTTGATATCCTCTGTCGTCTAAGAGATGCAATCAGAAGGAAACACCCAGAAAAATGGAGAACAAACAGTTGGGTTCTGCTGCATGACAATGCGCCAGCACATCGATCCCTACTGGTGAAGCAGTACCTTGCAACGCACAATGTGACTGCCCTGGAACATTCTCCATATTCTCCCGACCTGGCAACGCCTGATTTTTTCTTGTTCCCTCACCTAAAATCGGCACTGAAAGGGCAGAGATTCAAGGATGCTGGTTATTTATTTCTATCTGTATGCAGAAATCCACCCCCAACCTACTTGACATAATCATACTAATACCCCAAACCCCCCCACCACCCCCCCCCCACACCCAAAACAACAAACACGTGGATTGATGACTTTGGGATTGAGGACCCCCCAACCCCCCCCCCCCCCCCCCCCAATCAATACCCTTTAGCTCCCCTACCCCAACCCACCCCACCACAAAACCCCCCAACCCCCCCACACCTATCCGCTCAAGTTCTTTCCATGTTTTCCTCATAATTTTCACCCAAACCCACCACCTCTTCTCCAACACCCCACCCAACCCTACCCCCTGTCTCCCACCCCAAATTCTAGAACATGGACTGCCTTGTAACCTATCAACCCCTCACCATGTGTGTCCTAACCCCATCCCCGTCCCTTTTCAACTCTTGTTCCACTGCACCCCCCCATCACCCCCACAAACTTTGTCATACCCCCTTCTATTCCACACAAGCACCCCACCCCATAAAAGTCTGTAGATTTTTTTGGCTGTTGTTTTTTTATTGTTCCCCACACCAAACCAGCCCCCCACAACACCCCCCCACCACAAAAAAAAACCCCCACCAAAATTCAAGAGCCATACAATAGGACTGACTTGACATCTGAGTTAAAGGTTCTTATTTTCATGTTGGAAATATGTAAGCTTCAGTGCAATTTCAGGACCATACAGGATAAGGAAACTTTGGTGTAAAAAAAAAAAAAACATCTGTAATGAATTACTGGAAACATTTTCCAAACAGCTGGTAATTCTAATAATGACTTTATATGGCATGTTTTACCAACGGTCTGATCACCCGTTTGCCAGTCACTTCGATTACGGAAACAACAGCAAATGGATTGATTTGCCATTGCCCTAAAGACGCCAATAGGCATGATGGGAAACAATGGCAAAGAAAACCTATCTGCTGTTGCCCTAAGACGCCACTAGGCGTAATGGCCACTGACTGCTTTGACGGTCGGTGGCTAAGGACGGAAGAAGAAGAAGAAGATGGCAGGTTTTATTTATAATATCACTACATGTATTTTATGGAGGATAAAGATTGTGTTCATTACCTCAAGGATGGGTCAATGTAAAATCTCCAGTACCCTTCAGCAAACATGATAATAAGAGCTGAGATTACAACCACTAATGAACCCAGAGCATCACCCAAGACATGTAGAAAGACACCTCTCATGTTCAGCTGATGCGGTGAGGCTGTGGAAAGAAACATGCTCTATTTTCAAACACACTCATACTTTATATATTTGCAATCACTTGGGTAATGATTTTCTTTTAATTTAAAAAAAAACACACAAAAAACAGTACATTGCCCACACACACACACAAATCTACACCTCACCACTTATGTTCATTTATTTCCCTTCTGCTGCAACTGGTCCCCCTTGCAGGAAGTCAGCATCAAAGCATTGATATGTTTTTTGCATCTGTGGTTTCTGTATTAATTTGTTTTACATGATGAGGTTGCCAGTCCCATGCACATCATCATCATCATCATCATCATGCTGGGTACCTCTTATGACATGCTTGTGGCAGTTGTAGTCCTATTCTTTCTTCATCTCCCCAGCAACAACACAAGGCTACCATTTAATGACCTCATTGGAAACACCCTGACATGTCACCAATAAATGAAATCCAAGAGAATTCAATTTTTAAAATTTGAAACGCTATGACACAAAGAAGAATGGCCTGTTTTTATGCTTCGTTTTCTTGGAGAGGAATGTGTTTTCACATATAATTTTAGTTTCTACACCTTCTTTGGAGTATGCTTAGTGTGCTGAGGTCAGTAGCTAACTTTTTATATAAATGTGACACGTCAGGTTTTTACAAAGAGATCTTTATGTTCTTACTAAATCAACATACTATAAGACTGATCTATAAGATCCCGTTTTAAAATTCAAACAACTGGACTTACTTTATCAATAAAATTACTGAAGAAAAGAATTTATATAAAAAAAAGCTTTCTGCGCAGGTTTGGTTTGATTTTTAGGATCATCTCCATTGCACACGGACAACGCCATCATCTTCATTGCACACAGATAATGCCATCAATGCTCCTAGCTCTCCTGAGAATGGTTTAAATTGTGTGTGTTTTTTTTTTTTAATTTAAATTTTTAAATTAATTTTTTAAAATTACTTTTATTTTTATTTTTTTTTATTTATTTTATTTTTTTTATTTATTTATTTATTTATTTTCTTTTTAAATTTATTTATTTAATTTTTTTTTTACATACTTAAATTTGATTATGACTGGATGTTACAAATGTATGTTATTATTTTACCTTGATAATGTTGTATGCTTAAATAGTGTTCAAAATACATGTGCGATTGAATGGATAAGGTATGCAAGATGACAGAGAGAAGGGCAGAATGTAAGACGGGCCTGCGTGCCCAATTCTTAACCCTTTGAAAATAAAGTTCGTACGTTCGTTCGTTCTATCTATCTGTCTGTCTGTCTGTCTGTCTGTCTATCTATCTATCTTCTTTATTTTAAAACATACTTTAATTATGATTATTATTGCAAATGTTTGATGTTCTTCTTCTTCTTCTTCTTGCGATCGCATCTTTGATGATTACACCGTCAGACGAGTTCTCATGATGAATTCGACTGTTGTTTGAAGTTCCTCTTTAACTCCATATAGCTTTGAGTTTAGTGTTGAGTCATTGGGCCAGTATATCTTTCTTAACTGGTCATACAGAGGACAGTCCTGTAGAACATGCTCAGCAGTTTGTTCGTTTAATCCACATGTGCACAGTGGTGAAGCAGACAATCGTAGCTTGTGCATGTGTTTATTCAGTTTGTTATGCCCTGTCCTGAGTCGAAAAATAGTTATCTGTCCCTGCCGGTCGAGAGTGTGATAGTCGTCTTTGGGTTGGTTCTGTTCTCTTCTGATAGTCTGGATAGCTCTCTTTTTCTCAAAGTATGTGACTTCATTATCTTCTTGTTCACATTCTCCTCCCTTTTTTGCAAGTTTATCTGCCTTTTCATTTCCGGGTACACCACAATGAGATGGTACCCACTGAAGTATGGTTCTCTTTTTGGCAGCTACCTTGTTTAGTTCATTTCTCAGATGCGGGAGTTTACCACCCTTGAGAGCTTGCAGGACAGACAGTGCATCTGTGAGGATGACTACCTGGTGGCAGTCAGAGTTTGTGTTATAAATCATATTTGCAGCTTGCTCTAGAGCTTGAACCTCAGCTGTATAGTTGGAACAGAATTTACCAGTGGGAATGTGCCTAGTCTCATAGTGGTTGTCAGGATATGAGATAAAGATACCGGCACCTCCATTCCTAACAGCATTAGTTGCTGATCCATCTGTATAGGCATGTATCCATGATTGATCGGGATAGCTTTCTTGGATCATACTCAATGTAGCAGTTCGTTTTTGCAGATCATTATACTCACATCCACTTGTGAGACCACTGACTGATGTATTAATTTGGAGGGCACTGCTGGCCTGCTCCCATGGTACAGGGTATAGGGTGGGCTTCAGTGGTGTTGTCTTCATGGATAGGTCTTCTTGATGCTGTCTTATAAGTCTTTTCCCCCGATGCACAAAGCTGCTACGCTTTAGACGTCCCAATGCCAGATCATCTAGTCTTGCCTTCATTGGGTGCATTTGCATACTGTTGTACTTTTCCATCTGGATCATGGTTTTTGTGTCTCTTCTATGGGACAATGTCTGTAATCCAGCAACCTTCTGCATCTCTGTTATTGGTGTAGTTTTCATGGCTCCTGTAATGAGCCTGAGAGCTTGATTTTGCACCTTGTCCAAAGACTGCAGATGAGAGTTAGCAGCTGATGACCATGCTGCTGAGCTAAACTCTAAGTGTGGTCTTATTACTCCATTATAAATCTTCTTTAGATTTCGTTCATTTGCTCCCCAGTTGGTACCTGCTAATTTTCTGAGTATGCCTAGTCGTCTTCGGGCCTTTCCTTCTGCATTTTCAATATGCTTATTCCATGTAAGCCTTTGGTCAAATGTCACCCCAAGATAGGTGGGGTAGCTTTCTTCCTTGATCACGGTTGTCCCTAGGTGTATGTTAGCTGATTTGTCCTTGGGGCAAGGGAGAACAGTGTTGTGGAGGTTTTGTCTGTGTTTATTGTGATAAGCCATTTCTCTGCCCATGACACTAGCATGTCTGCTGCCCGCTGCATTCTATAATTTGCTGTGGTGACGTTTTCATCAGCGCACCAGAGTACTAGGTCATCTGCATATAAGGCAGCTTTAACTCCTGCAGGGAGATCTTTCACCAGGTCATTGATGTAAACAAGGAAGAGTGTTGGGGAAATTACTCCTCCTTGAGGTACCCCCCTGATGGAGCAACACTTTTCTGCTCTGCAGACCGTCAAGAGTGACTCTAGTTCTCCTGTTATGCAAGTATGACTGGATCCATTTCATCATGTTGCCTTGGATTCCACTTCTCCTAAGTTTTGCAATGAGGCCATCTTTCCACACCTTGTCAAAGGCCTGCTTGAAGTCGACCCAGATCGTTAGGACCTTTTTCTTCTCCTGGAAGGCATCTTCTATTGCTTGAGACAAGTAAGTAACTTGGTCTTCTATACTGTAGCATTCTCTAAATCCAGCTTGTTCCGGCACCAGGATCTGCTCAGACTCTAAATACCATTTCAATCTGTGGTTGACTATTCGCTCCATAGTCTTCCCAACACAGCTTGTGAGACTGATTGGCCGGTAACTTGCAGCCTCGGTCTTACATTTCCCTTTCTTTAGTATGGGTATTGTGATGGCTTCTCTCCATACTTGGGGTACCGTTCCTTTCAACCAGCTGTGGTTGAATATCTCAAGCAGTTTTGTCTTTGCTGCTGAGCTCAGATTTACTAGCATTTCGTTGCTGATTTTGTCTGGGCCGGGTGACTTTTGCAACTTAAGCTTGGAAATAGCCTTCTGTAGTTCTCCTAGTGTGATGGGTTCCCTCATTGGGGCAGGAGTATCTGTTTGTCCCATGGTTGCCAGTATTTCTTTTCTTATCTCTCTCTGATGATCTATGTTAATGGGTAAGTTGCTTTCTGAACTGTATCTTCTAGCAAACAAGTCTGCAGCTTGTTTTCCTCTGAAAAGTTTGCCACCTTCATCCAATGTGATAGTCTGCCTAGGTGAGGAACGCTCTTCATTTAGAGACTTGACTAATCTCCAAAGTTTCCTGCCGTCTTTCTCAAGGTTCAGCGATGCCGTTTTAGTTCTCCAGCTTTTCCGTTTTTCTTCTAGCTTTGTTCTCTGAAACTCTGCTACAGCCTTTTTCCATTTGTTGTGAGTTTCAAGTGAAGGCTGAGACTCTGCGTCCTTTCTAGCCCTGTCCATAGCTTCCTGACGTTCTTGGAGTGTGCTGGACCAGTATGGTATGTAGTTACGCCGGCATCCTTTGGGAATGGTTTCTTTTGCAGCTTGTAGTATGCATCTGTTGAAGTCTTTAACCACTTCATTAATGTCTCTGTTCTGTACCTTGAGGGTAGACAGCAGCGTGTTCACCTGATGCCTGAATAAACCCCAGTTGGCTTTTTTGTAGTTCCATCTTGTAATGGCTGGGCCTGTACTGAGAGTTGCACTCTGGACAGTAAGAAAGATTGGGCGATGGTCGCTTCCCCCTAGTTGGTCTCCTACTTCTCTATTAATAGATCCAGCTATATCTGGTGTGGAGAAGGCAAGATCTGGTGTTGAAGTTGTGTGCCATCCTCTGGAAGAAGAAGGTAGGAGTATCTGTGGCATTATTGACTAGGATTAGGGAGTGATCATCTTGCCAAGTTTCAACCTCTTCACCTCTGTGATCCAGATGGTTATAGCCCCAGCTCTGGGAGTGGCTATTAAAGTCTCCAACTGCTATAAAGTTGGTGGCTGGTACCTGTATAGAGCTGAGACTCAGGGGTTTGTTGTTCGGACAGTAATAGTTCAGGAGTTCTATTTCCATCTTGTCTACCTTTATCTGCAACAGCTGATATTCTGCTCCATCCATGAAGGTTTTCCTTTCGTGTGCAGGAATGTTATTCCTTACAAGAGTAAGTACTCCTCCTTTTCGTCTATCTTTTCTGTCAGATCTGAAGCATTGATATCCCCTTATTTTAAAGGTTTGATCTGCTTTTAAGTGAGTCTCTTGGATACAGCAAACACTGACTTGCTTCTCATACAAGATGTTTTCCAGCTCTGTCTTTTTGCTGTATCCAGCCTGCTTGCTGTTCACTCCCTCTGCATTCCAGTGCATCATGACAAGTGGCACTCTGGGTTTCTCTTTTTCTGTTTTGTTTTGGTCAGTAGTTCTCCTCCGCCGTCTGCTGACTCCACAAGACGGTCTAGAGGGTCCTCCAGTAGCTGAGGGTGGGCTCTGTCGAGGCTCAGAGCCCGGCACTGCACCTGCCTGGTGGAGCTCCACAGGGCGAGCACCAGTACGAGATTTATTTGACGGTGTACTCTCCATAGAAAAAAAAAAAAAAAGCGAGTTGCGTGATACTGTGGTTTCCGGTGCGCCTTCTGGCCCAGTATCTATGACTTTAGCACCTGTTCAATGGGAGAGTGGGCTCATCCCTAAATCTGTTTATGTTCCCAGTAGTAGACTATTCGCAAGCAGCCTGGGGGTGTCACTGCTCTGCGCGGACCTTGTTTACCGAGGCGGCGTCCGAGCTCGTATGGTGAAAATATGGTTGCGTTATCTTCAAAATAGCCCTGTCTTTCCCATGGCTTTTCTGCCATCCTGCAACTTTGAGTTAGGGAGTTCTGAGCTCCAGTCTCTTTCCCAGGCATTTTATCCTGGCCTGGCACGCATACAGAGGACCCCACTTCTGGTTCTAAGTTAGCAGTTGGGGATAGGTGGGGTAGCACACTGTGCATTCCCCGTCATCCAGGGGGCTCTCCAACTATGCAGAGCTTGCACAATGCTGTGCTCTGGTTCTGGGCTCTCCCAAGGAATCCTCACGTCCTGCACAGAGCCACTTCCAGATACCCACCACCTGCCAACCCTCCATTGTAGAAATCTCCTGCATGCGGCCATCCAGTCAAGAGCCAGTATTAAGTCTGGTGCCCAAGTGATCCCCCCAAGCTCAGTGTGCAATGCTGGGTTCTCATCATGCTGCAACACAGGGGGGATTGTGATGCTCAGCCATCTCTCTCAACTCTGCACCGATAAGTGACATCGGGGACTTAACTGTGCCTCAGTACTGGGAGGCCCCGTTTCCGGGTACACCACACACAGCCAATTGAGGCAACGGTCGCCGTGGGCGTGTCTTCAGTGGGGAAGTTGTGGAGTCTTCCTGTCCATGTTCTTGCACATCCTAACACTGCCCGCAAGACATCGGAGGTTTGGAGAGTGGCCTTCTCTGCTTTTTTGAGCCGGGGTGGGCTCCCCGGGCAAGTCTCGATGGGGATCGGGACGTGTCCACGCGCCAGTGGGCCCAGCATCGGCCGCATCTGATGGAGGACTTGCTCTGCCAGGTTTGATGTGGATTTCCTACCGCCCGGGTAGAAGCCAGAAGTGTACTGTGCCAGCTCTGGGGGAGATAAAGGGGGTGTTTCTGCGTCTCCTTGTGATACGTAGCCATGGTAGGGCTCACAGTGCTCTTTCCCCGCCACCAAATTGCCTGCTGGTTACGCCGAGTTCTCCGAGGCTCTAGGCATGTGACCAAGAGTTGAAGGCAATAGGATCGTCAAGTCCTGAGTCTCTGTGCCTGTACGATGGGTTCCGATCTTCAGGGAGCAGTCCACGCTCGTTCCCACTTCCAAGACTTGTTCAGTATCCATCTGGCTCCTTCCCACCCACAGAGGGCGTGTACGGTGTAGTGCACCGGTTTTATTATCGAGGTTTGCTCCTCTAGATCCGTTGTGTTTAGCCTGAGGATTCGCACCCTCAGTTACCAGGACTACCTCGAGGAGGGTGTGGCTCTTCACCACGCACAACGATCTTGGGGTATGAGAGGTTTTGCTAGGCCAAGAGACTAACACCGCAATGGTCGCTCCTTTCATGAACAAGAATTCACTAGGCCTAGGGTGAAGCAAGGGGGGAAACCCACTACCCACAACACCAGCACATCATACCCCCTGTCTGTAGACTTTGCCCCTGTTTGATGTTATATTACCTTTATAATGATAAATGCCTTAATAATGCTTAAAGTAAATGTGAGGATGAAAGGATATTAGTATACATGATGAGAGAGAGAGGAAGGGCAGAATGTCAGACGGGCCTGCATGCCCAATTCTTAACCCTTTGAAAATAAAGTTTGTTCGTTCGTTCGTTCCCTTAGATCATACATGGAGGATCGCAGCACAGTACATGAACTCAGTAGCACTGACAAGGATCCCAATGAGTGTATACAGGAATCACACATTCTATAAATATTATTTGGTGGTGTGTAGGCTTCTTAATTTTTTAATTTTGCCAGGGCACCAGTCGTATGGTCTACTCTTTACGATTTCCAACTGCCAAGGGATTTTTAACGTGCGCAACTAGCATATGGGTACCTCCTATTTTTCCTCCCTTATCCAAGACCGGGGGGGGGGGGGGGGGGGGGGGAAGTGTATGCTATCATTAGGAACCACTCGTTCTGAAAAAAATTTCCATCAATTATATTCCCTGTACTGGAAGCTTACCCAGCACAAGGCTACCAATGTGAAACAGATGACAAGAACTAGACAAGTGCCAGTGGAACAAGAGATGAAAAGATGCTGACAAGCAATGTATAGAACACACATTGAGAAAACCTGTTGACAGCATCACAAGGCAGTCCTTGTTCTGGAATCCCCAGGGTAAGAAAGGCAGAGGTAGACCAAAAAACTCATGAAGAAGAGAACTGGAGGCAGAAGTGAAAACGATGAGGAAGATGTGGAAAGAACTTAGATAAAATGCGACAGCAGGACTTGGCGTGTGTTTGCTGAAGGCCTATGCTCCTTGAGAAGCTAAAGGGTACTGACAGTAGGCAAAAGCCGATGATAGATCCGGAATCTACATACTTCTGGAAATTTACCTAGATGAAAAGTATGGCTGCAAATTTTGAAAGATCAGGGTGCGAGGATACATTACTGTTTATGATATTTCAATGTAAACGAATGTGATAACCAAACTGAAGCTGCACATTTGATATTTTAACTCTTTCTACCCCGTGAACCATATCAACTGAAGGAGCATTAATTCTATTCTTGCTTATCTCATGAGAGAACCCCCCACCCTTTCCAGAACTACACGGGGCCGGTTTGCTGTAGCAAAAAAAAATTTTTACAATTTAAAGTGTAAATCAAGGAATTTTTACACATATTTTTTTTTAAGCATTAGAAGAAACTCCAGAAGACAAACTATTTACAAATGAGGAATTCTACTTACTTACTTTTCAGTCCACTATTGCCATGAAGCATAGTGAAGAGATGAAGTTTGCGTTCTTGAGCCAAGTTTTTTGCACTGGCTGCTGTGAGCCCATCTTGTTGTATTACAAATCTCTATGAGGTTGTCTATCCATCTGCCTGTTGATCTTACCCGTGCCCTGAAACCAAAGCTTCTATACTTGTAGGTGCACGGAGATAATTTATCGGGCTCCACTTTCATGAGATGGCCAAATCACTTTATTTTCTTTCTCTCTATATACTTGAAGCAGGACGTAATTCCTACAATCTTTCTGGTGTCATCATTTCTCATTCTGTCTCTCCTGGTAACATTAATGGCTTCTCTTAAGCATCTCATCTCACCGGAGATGATTTTCCTTTCCTATGCTTTAGTCAGGAACCATGACTGACAGCTAAGAGTTGGTAAGAACATACTATTTACCAGCTGTCATTTAGTTTCCATACTGATATTTTGATGTTTGAGTAGTGGTGACAGTTGAAAGGTCACTGTACTGGCCTTTTGACATCTTGTTTCAAATTCTCTGTCAAGTCTTGAATGAGGAATTCTAAACCTGAAAATCCTCACTTATAAAAATCACTAGTACACTCGTATAATACAAACTTACTGACTTCAAAATTTAATGAAAATGGCTTGAACGCCTGCAAACTATACCACAATGGCTTCTCTGTTTTCTGAAATTAAGTGGAAAGTATTAATAAATAATAATAATAAATTCTTTAAGCACCAAACACGGCGCATAAGGCAGAAACCAGTGCTCTCCAGGTTGTTCGTTGTGACGCCACTCCTCTTAGCTCTTGCACATTGTTTAATCCCAACGTTCTTCCTTCTCTTATTATTGTTCTTCTGAGTGTTTCTTTTGGTCTTCCTTTTTTCCTCTTACCCTCAGGAACCCAAGTGAGCGCCTGTAGTGGTATTCTGTTGTTTTGCATTCGTAGGACATGACCGATATAAGACCATCGTCTTTTCCTTATATAGTCGGAGACATATTTCTGCCTAGAGTCTTCTCTTATTTGTCGATTAGTCTTGAATTCTTTCCAACTGATGTTCATGAGTTTTCTAAGACATTTGTTCTCGAATGTATTCAGCTTGTTCTCCAATGATTTTGTTATTTTCCAACTCTCACAGCCGTATGTTAACACTGAGATAACATTTGAATTAAACAGACGAAGCTTGGTATGTATATTCAATGATCGTAATTTCCAAATGTTAGATAATCTATTGAAGGCGCTAGCTGCCAAAGCAATTCTAGTATGGATTTCTCTTGTTGTGTCACCATCCTGAGTCATTTTACTGCCCAAATAATTGAAACTTTCAACTTTCTGTAGTATTAATAATTCATATTAAATAACACAGGGCTATTCAACCATCACTTATCTCAACAAGACATCACTCACCTAATTTTGGTTTTTTAATTTCTATAGTGATGTTGGAAGTTGGAGACACGTAGATTTCCTTGTCCTCTGAGAGAGTAGCTGAGGTAGATGTCTGTTCTGATTGAACCAGGGACTCCTTTTCAAATGCTTTCATCGAATTTCCATTCCCAATGTTCTTGTAAGTTATGCTTGCTTTCCCGCTGTCATGTTCCTGTTCTACGTGAGAGTCATGAGGGGTATCTTGGGTGCTCTTGTGATGCCCATGGGAGTGGCCGGGACGCCCATGTGAGTGGCCATGACTTCCATGAGAATGACCTTTTACAAAATTAATGAAATAAATGTGAAGTTTTTCTGAGAAACAACTTCATAAAAAAGAAAAAAACATATAAAGCAGGACTAAATGTAATGATAACTTATATCTCCAACAAACCAAATAAAATGAAAAACTCTTGACTTTCATGAAACACATTATCAAACAATTGTCAATCTACAACAACCAAGAATAATTTTTTCCCTTCCTCTATCCACAAAATAAAAAGTTATTGTTCGTTTTGCTAAAGATTTTTAGAATTAATACACAAAATGTAAATTACAAGACATCTGACCTCAAAATGCAAATTGGGAGATCTCCATGGTATGAAAGCCAACTATCACTATACACATGGCAGTTTAGGCATACTTTTATGGCACTGTTCAGTCACAACATTTTCCATATGGAATAAATTGTATGTTTCTATCACGCTGTTCTCCTTGCAGCGTGTGAAAATAAAAACTGCTCAATCCTTAAACGTCGTCAGAATTCCACACTTCAACTTGACTGAATAGTCACTCCTTAATTTTAAGATTTTTATATCCTCACACACTGGTCACAATAGGTTGAGGTACCATCTATATCACAAGTACAGGATTGATCCAACAGATCTCTACTCCTGTGGCACCAGCCCCATGACAGCTGGACATTTGCTCCAGTCCTGCCAAACTTACAGCAGTGAATGGAGTGGCATATGCCAACAACTCACTTCTCTCAACGAAAAACTGTTTGGAGATGTCAGGAACCTTGAGCTGACTACTGCCTTTATTAGAGTCATTAATGTAGAAGTCTGAGGGTGAACGAGGAAGTAGAAGAAGCAGAAGAATATCCTCACTTTATCTATTGAATATACATGAAACAAATGATGTCAAAACAATATAAGCAGTAACTGCCATTTAACTAATAAGTTTTTTTTTGGTTTTTTTTAAAATTTATTTCCAGAAACAAAATATAATGTGAAATGGCCAAAGTGCTGACAACAGACAACAAAAATGATGCTTGGTATTGTTCTTGTTTAACTAGTGCTTGAGCTTCTCGCTCTTTTGCAGCCAATGCCAAGTTGAAGACACCTGTGTATTATCTACACCGAAGATTTAGGCTTTTCCTGTGGCTTTTCTGTCATTCCAAAACGTGTTGAGTTGAAGTCATGAGCTCCAGTTTCTCCAGCTTGGCTTGCATTTAAAGGACCATCACATCTGGTCCCAAGCTAGGAGTAAGAAGCATGTGGCATACTGTGCATTCCCCGCCATCCAAGGGGGCTCTCCAACTATGCAGAGCTAAAATACTGTACTCTGGTTCTGAGCTCTCCCAAGAAATTGTCACATCCTGCATAGATCCACTTCTCAGCTCCCCCTGCCTATCACTGGGTCCATAGTAAGATCCTCCTGCATGCAGTCAACCAGGTCAAAGCCAAAGAATCACATCTGAGACTCAGGTGACTTCTCCAAGCTTAGTGTGCAATGCTGGGTTCTCAACATGTTTCACCACAGAGGGAATCCCTGGAGTGTGTGGATGATATCAAGAGTCAATGAGGGTGTAATTAGCTTCACAGACAGAGGTTCACTTCCACATATGTATACTGTAGCATTGTGCATAAATGTTAGTCATATAAGGATGATTCCAGATATGCCTCCATGCATATGCAGAGCTAAAATACTGTGCTCTAGTTCTGGACTGTCCCAAGGAATCATTACATCCTACACAGAGCCACTTCTTAGCTCTCCCCACCTATCATGAGGTCATAGTGAGATCCTCCTGCATGCAGCCAACCAGGTAAAAGCCAGAGATACGTCTGGGGCTCAAGTGACTCCCCCAAGCTTAGTGTGCAATGCTGGGTTCTCAACTTGTTTCATCACAGAGGGAATCCCTGGTACAAAGTCATACATAAATGGATCTCACATTTGGATGTAATGTTAATGTGATATAGAACTGTATGTAATAAGATAACAGTTAATTCTCTTTATTTTGACATTTGTTTCATTTAAATTAGTTTGACAGCAGTAAAGATTTTTTTTTTTACTTCCAGAAACAAAATAAAAATTAAATAAAATGTAAAATGACCAAAGTACTGACAACAGACAACAAAAAATGATGCATGGTAAAAGGTCATGTACTGAACAGGCCGGATCTTACAAAATGACATTACATTTTATGAAACAAAATAGCAGATAATTCTCTTTATTTTAACATTTGGTTCACATAAATTAGTTGGGTAGGAATAAAGACTGAAAAACTTAAAATTATGGAGTGACCTTTCAATCACATGTATTTAAAAGTATAAAAACGTGTGCTTACCTCCAAATAGGAACAGTCCAATTAGGTTCACAATTAACCCTGCTGTACCAACAATAAGCAAAAGCTTAGGTTCTTCCACTTTCTCTACTTCAACCAATCGTTTCACAGCTTCTACTGTGATGGAGAAGCAGAGGGCCAGTAAAAAGACAGCATTGACGAGAGCGCCAACGATCTCTGCTCTCACCCACCCATAGGTATTTCGTTTAGATGGCCATTTGGATATCTGCGATGAAAGTTATATTACTGTAACAAGATGTGTAGTCTGTAATATGTGAATGATTGCTATTAAAAAATTAAATAAATAAATGTACCAAATAAGATACTTACTTACTTAGTCGTTCCTCTTCTACAGTGAGGTGTAGAGGTTTGGAAGAGAGAGCGCCTTACTATCCTATCGTCTGTCTTCCTCTTGGTCTGGTTCCATTCTAGTCCTCAGTCCTTCAGAGATTGTCTAATATTGTCTTCCCAGTGGACTCTGGGTCATCCTGGAGGTCTGGATCCCTGGCTCTGAGACTCCTATACCTGCCATGGCAGCCGATCTTCTCCCATTCTGCAGACATGGCCAAGCCATCTTAATCCAAATAAGATACAGTGACCTTAATCAGGCTGTCAACAATAAAATGGTATTTCCTGTGAAGTTACTACTGTTAGTGGAGGGTTGAAAAAGTAGGAGCTTGCATAAATTAATGCTCAACTGCTTGTGTACACACACATACAGAGTGCACACACACAAAGAGATAACAAAAGAGTGATAGATACAGAGAGGTCGTACAAGGTGACTAATAAGAGGTGCATGAGGCTGGCAACCTCACCATTCAAAATAAACTGTCACAGAAACCACTGCTGCACCAGCATGTGAATGCTTGATGCAGGATCCCCGCAAGGGAGTGAGCTGCAGTGTTGGCTCCATGCTCCATAGTGGGTGAATAAGAAACATGATGAAAATGATGAAGGTCATTCCCAAGAGCTAGAAGAAAGGACATACTGTTAAACCAACCAAGAAAGACAACTTGACAGTATGCAGCAATTGGCAAGGTATGAAAATTCTGGCAGTGACCAGAAACATTCTGATCAGTGATCCTGGACCGCATAAAGGAAGTCTTCAATGGAAAACTGTGGGAGGAAATTTGGGATCTCGAACAGGAAGATTATGAAGAAATTAGATAACATTCAGAATCATCATTCAACATTCAAATGAATTACAGGCACCCTTTTACAACAACTCTGTGGAACCTGAAAAAGCACTTGAAAATACTGACCAAACGGTCATGCAGAAAACACTGAACACTAAGGAGCATTGGACAAATGTATTATCAACAATCAAAAACTCTATTAACAGGCCACCTGTAGAGCTGTTCACAAAGGCAAATTATCAGAACCCTTTAAAACAAAAAGATAGCGAGGATGTCAGCTTTCACCAATAATCTTCCCACAGAGTCAAGGACTGGGTGACAAGACAAGACAACTGAAGGAAAGAAAATGGGAGTACAAAAGACATGCAATAAACAGCTAGAAGATCTTGATTTTGCAGATGATCTATGTTGTCTATCGCATTAGCAACAAAACAAGCAGGAAGAAACAGACTCATATAAAGATTGATGGTCAAGCAATTAAAAACACACATGGTGATACACACTCTGGAAGCAATAAACACTATTAAAGAAGGAAGAACAAACCAGGATGTCATAAAGCTAAGTCTGCCTTCAGTTCCTTCAAAACAGTAAGGAACACTGAAGCTCTTCTCTAAGGGAAAAAAATTTAAGCTGCCCCAACATAAATGTATATCTGTCCTACTCTATGACTCACCACAAATGTATATCTGTCCTACTTTATGGCTCATAACAGTGACATGTCACACACAAAATATCACATCCAAACTCCAGAGAATTTCAAAAGCAGTTGACCATAAACTGAGGAAAGAACAAGTGAGTGTTAGAAAGAACAGAAGATGTGCAGATCATATATTCACCCTCAGGAACATTATAGAGCAGTGCTCTGAATGGCAGAGACAGCTATACATTAACTTTGTTGATTTTGAAAAGGCTTTTGACAGCATACACAGGGACAGCCTATGGAAAATACTATGGGCTTATGGAATTCCCAGCTGCATTGTTTCCATCATAAAAAGCCTCTATTCTAACTTTACATGCAGTGCTGGATTGAGTAATCTAACTTTCGAAGTGAAAACAGGAGTACAACAGGGGTGCCCCTTATCAACAACATTATTTTTGACAGCCATAGATTGGGTGATGCACCAAACAACAGAGGGCAGTCCAAGAGGAATTAGATGGACAACGTTTCTGTATGGCCAGCAGGTTGGTCTGAACATCAATCTGAAGAAGACAGAGGTCATGACACTCAATGTGGGCAATCCTGAGCCAATAACAATAAGGAACCAGAAGTTAGAACAGACAGACACATTTACTTACCTAGGATGCATAGTAACACCTGAAGGCGGAACAAGCAAGGACATTAACAACATAATGAATAAAGCGAGAACAGCCTTTGCTAGTCTCAAAAACATTTTGAAGTCTTGCCAGTACAGCACAAACTCCAAATTAAGACTGTATGAGAGCTGTGTACTTTCTGTGCGTCTCTATGGTGCAGAATGCTGGAGAGTAACAGAGAAGGAAATGTTGAAACTTTTCTCCTTCCACACAATCTGCCTAAGGAAAATTCTCCTAATCTTTTGGCTGAATACCATCAGCAACCAAGAACTACTTATTCGGAGTAACCAGGAGGACATGCACACCATCATAGCTGGCAGACGCTGGAGTTGGGTTGGCCACATCCTCAGAAGGGACCCTGATACCATCACAAGAAAAGCTATGCTATGGACCCCCGAGGGAAAGCGAAAGGCGAGGCCAACCAAACACAACTTGGCGGAGAACTGTGAAAGCTGAGATGCAAAGAATGAACCAGAGTTGGGGCACTGTAGAAGGATGGCCGCCGACCGAGCAAAGTGGAATCAATTTGTTGCTGCCCTACAAGACGCCACCAGGCGTGATGGCCACTGACTGCTTTGGTGGTTGGCGGCTATGGATCAAAGAAGAAGAAGAAACTCCAGACATACATCAACAAATGCCTCTGTCACATTCTCCGTAGCAAGTGGCCAGAGGTAATAAATCAGTCAATACCCATTAGCTCCCCAAGGAGCATAGGTCTTCAACAACAAAAATGCCATGTCCTCCTGTCACGTGCCACCAGCTCATGTTCCTTCCATGCCTTCCTCATCACTTTCATTTTTATCTCCAGTCTTCTTCTCCATGTGTTTTTGGTTTACCAGAAGTGATAAACACAGAGTTGGGTGAACAAGCCGGCCCCAAAATATAAATCAGTGGTCAGCATTAGTTATAGCCATGCAAACCAAATGGAACAAAATGGAATGATGATGATTACTGAAATGATGTCTCATTATCCATATTTCAAACATATTATATGTTAGGAATGTTAACTTTCAAGAAAATCGTAATATTATTTAATTATGCCATGAGTTTTCCTCACCGAGCCCTTTACTTTTGTTACTCAAGTTATGGCCAAGGAAGCTTATTTCACAAGTTAGAAAGAAGAAATCCATTTTTTTTTTTTTTTTTGGCATGTTATGAGAAGAGGAAAGCTGGAATATATCGTAACAACAGGTAAGATTGAAGGAAAAATATATAGGGGAAGACAAAGAGAGCAAATACTGGACAGTTTGACATCATGGCTGGGAAAGGAGTCAACAGCAGAATTGATAAATTGTACTCGTGACAGAAAGTTGTGGAGAGACATGATCTCCTACGCCACCAGACATGGCACTTGAAGAAGAAGAGCAGTTATGGCCAGTTATTTAATTTCATGACATAAAACATCCAAAAAGTTTTTATCATGAATACCTCGGAAATTCAGCCCGGGGGGAGGGGGGAGGGGGGAGAGAAGCACAAAATGTACACTTATTTTAATATTTATCTACCAATCTGAAGTCATTATTTACAGAGTATATACTTCACTTCTGATACTGCCAAGAACAACGAACAACGTAGGTGATGAATTCTTCTGCTAGAACAAACGACCAGACAAGCAAAAGAATGAAGGCAAGTTTAGACAGACTAACAGGTCTGGTGTCAATGGCGGCAGTAAAAATAGTCTGCTTAACATTGTTGGTTTTTGGGGGTCGTTCACATATGACGTCACGCAATTTTCGCCATTTTAACCCCCACCCTCAATCATCACACAATTGTGACCCCCCCCCCCCCACCCACCGCACACGATTGCGCGATGTTATATGTGGTTGACCCCTTGCACTAGATTTGAATTTCTTTTCTTTTTTTTTTAAAGAAAGCAGAGGCTAGATTTTTACATAAAAATAAAGTTAAGTTTAAATTAAGTTAAGAAAACAAAACTATATCTTACGTTAATAGCAATGTTTCAGGCCGCATCTTAATTTCATCAACATGAATTAATAAATGTTGCTTTGTTCGAAAACCAGTATATTTTCATTTTAAAAAATATATTGATTACGGTTTCTTTTCATGTACACAATGCAAAACAAAGATTTTTTAAAATAAGTAGGCCCGCAATTTAAATGAAGAAAGTGCAGCTGAAATAAAGAGGAAGTATAAATTAAGAAAAATAAAGAATATCAAATGTATTCCGCAAACAGTAATGTTATCTTCTTCAAGTCATATTCCGAAAAAAAGAAAATATCTGATTATAAAACCGGGCCTACTCATTGACGGAAACGAGCGTTTATGTAGCCTACACTAAGATGAGACAGCAACAACTGGTGTTTGTGTGTTCCCTTTCATTCAACCGCTAAACGCACAGAAACCACGACAAATGTTACTGACGGCACAGATAAAATCGGTGTGTGCTCTATCACAACCGCTACTCTATATCAATACTTTCTATTTACACTAAACAAGTTCAAAAGTAATAATAAAGTAGATTCCAAAATATGTCACGTCTGCCTTCGTGAAAACTCACCACGATCCTTTTCAAAACTGCGCACTTTCCGTAAACAGTACAGTAAAATGTCAATACTGTATTTTTTTCTTTTTTAAACAACAACAAAAATGTAACCACAATCACATTACAAGCTCCCATAACGACAATAAAATACATGCATTATAGACCTCTATTTTTTTTTAAACAAGACTTTGTTTCCTCGTTTTGGCGAGGCGCGCCTCGTTCTACACGGTCCGTCGGTTGTATTAGGGCGCTTGGGGGTTTGGTCTGAGTAATTACGTATTATACTACTAATGGACTTACCCGAACAGAAGCAAATCCAACGATGAGTGCTACCACATCCGACAACATATGAAACGAATCAGCAACCAGTGCAACAGAATTTGTTATATAACCGACTATTATCTCCACCAGAAAGAATGTTGACGTTAGTACCAGCATCGTCGACAGACGACACGTTTTGCCTGAATATCGACCCATGTCTTCTTTCCTTCTATTGCCTCCGAGCGATATGTATAGGTAAGTTTAACTCTGTTAACAGACTTCGGTGATATAACTCGTAAAAATGTACGAGAAGTTTCTCGACCTGCACCACAGCCTTTTGTGTCTCTACGATATCACCGGGTGCAAAAGGCTGCACTTTCTCGATAGTCCCCCTCTGCGTGTTATTCTTATTGTGTCCTCCCTGTTTGACTGTGTGCAAATTTTGCACTTATTCTGTTCAAATACGATCGTGTGATAAGTCATACCAATAATACTAGTAACACGGACTAACACCACCTAACCCCCATTCCCGTTATCAAAGATGAAAATTACAGTATTGTAAGCAGCGTAATACTCGAGGGCAGTGTCAGGAAAGGGATCTTTCTTTCTCTCCCCCCCCCCCTTTCCCCCAATCGTACAGTTTGAGACGTGACAGTGCTGCGTGCAGAGTACATACACATACAGGATTTCCACTCACATACCAATAGAAATTAATGTGGCACAAGACGCAAACCTAAATTTTTGGAATCACAAATCTACACAGGGTGACCGTCATTTTTATGCTCATGCCCGCACGTGTTCCTATTACATAATGCCCTCACAATAACAACTATAAACGTGAAAATATGTTATGCTTTAGTTGAATTATGAAATGTGTGTACTTGTTACAGTGATTTTGTTGTATTTTTGTCCACCACTATGCTGAGGCTGCAGCAGATATCCAGTTGATCTCTTGCTCGTACATCTGTTTTTCTTAAAACGATGGCGGTCCTGTCTTAACCTTCTCTCGTCGCCATCTTTCAGATTGTATAGGTCAAGGCCATACTGTCAATCTATTCCTCTACATGAGCTGACAGTCTTGTAGACAATATGTGTACCTATTACGGTGGTTTAGTTGTATTGTTCTATGCCGAGTCAGCTATGCAGATCTTCGTTCGCTCTCTTAACCATATCTATTTCTATCATAACATTGGATATGTTGCCTTAAGTTCCTCTCATCGTCCAGCAGTTTCTTTAAATGGGTAGGTGAAGGTCATACTGTTAATCTGGTTCTCTGGAGGAGCTGACAGTCTTGGAGTAAATGATCTATTGTTTGTCCTCCGCTTATGGATACATGTCTGTCACCAAATTTGTAATTTGTTGAACTGGTGGTATCTGAGTCTGCCGTGGCCGGTTCTCAGTCTGAAAATGGTCGCTTCATCTCTTCTTGGTAAAGATAAGTTTCCTTCTGTTATTGTTGGTCAAAATCGACATCACTGCACTCCGGGCAAACCCATAAGTGCTCAGTCTCCCTCTGCAAATGTCGAAGTGCATGACTGCTAACTGTTCCTATAGCGCGCTGGTTGCATACACCAGTGGTTCTGAACGTGGACCATATAGCCCCCCCGGGCAGGCCATATTTCTAGAGGGCCATAGTAAGATGGTAAAGCACCTTTTTTCCAGCTAACAGTGACTATGAAAGTGGGGGGCGCCCACAGAGGTAAATGAGGCTTCTTATTTCCATGTATCTTGCGGTGTATAAGTATTCTCCTTTCCTTTTTTTTTCTTATGGGGCATGGAACAACGACTGCACATGCCACCCCCCCCCCCTTTTTGCAGAAAATCTGCATCAAAGCATTAATATGCTCTTGTAGCAGTGGCGTCACTAGGGTTGGTGTCACCCAGTGTGGTAACTCATGGTGTCACCCCCATGGACCTCCTCCCGTACCAGACCATACAGAATCCTTAGTAATGTTTTTTGTACTAATGTTACTCGTAAATCATAATTCCCGTATATCACTGAATGTAAAGGTAATAGCAGTGGAATAAACAACTAGCAAAATTAAAATTACACCTTTAAATTACAATATCATACGCACAGCCTACATGTATTTACATTTACATAGTTTCATGTGGTTAAAGTGAAAATTCGGTAAGAAAACAATAGAATTCGAAGTAAAAACGTAGATATATCGATACAGTACATGTAAGCTGGGCTTACGAAAAATGTTGTTGTGGTTATAACTAACTACAGGGATATTTTTATAACAAATACAGTAATAAATTTCTGCTGAAACATTGCACAACAATTTTATAGACAGTCATTTTGGTGTCACCCCCTCTGATGGTGTCTCCCGGTGCGGTCCGCATCCCCCTAGTGACGCCACTGTCTTGTAGCTGTGGTTTACATTGCAACTTGTCTTACATGATGAGTTGTCCAGCCCTCATGCACAACATCATATTATTCACTCCAGGTAAAGTGAAATCAAGGTGAGACATTAATTTAGTCATGGAAGATATCAATGCATAAACGCAAAGGTCAGTACAGACACTTGCAACTTTGAATTCATCATGTCAAGAACTGCACAGAAAACACAAATAATAATAATAGAGATATCTTTGTCAGCTTTGACAATTTTTAAAAAAAAACTGATCACCGATAGAACTGTTTTCTCATGCAGGACCATGTGGTGCTCATTAGATGGACACACACACAGTCACAAAAATTAAACTGGCCTCGTCAGCAGGCAGAAAATGGAGACTTTGCCTGCAGGATGTGAGAGTTAAAAGAACAGCAGACGGAATACTGAGTCACCACCTTTTCCTATAGACTAAAAATAAAAATGAGACAACAAAATAAGTCATAAGTACTGTGACGTACGTCTAGTTTGACAAGTGAATTCTCCCTGATATGATGGATGATTTAAAGGGACTTTTAGCTTTTCATAACATTAGAACCCCTGAACATTTGTTGTAACTTTTCGTTTGCCAGAACGCATTCCACCGGGACTCATGTAGGATACAGCGACGAGATCAAAGAGACAGACCGAGGGATCTTAAGGGAGACTATCGGCGCTATCAAAGACAGTAGTTTTCCCTGATACGAGACGCAGTTGCTTGCCGCTAATTTCGCGTCTCGGTGTCAATCGAGGAACCGAGCGAACGGGGGAAAGCGAAACGGGCAGCAGCGAGCGGATACGAAGACCAGGGTGCGGTTTCTTCTCTTGATTTGGCGGTCAGATCCCCAAAAGTTCGTGAGATCAAATAAGTTGTCAAGTTTATCATGTCCCACTCAACTTACATTTCATTTTAGCTAAATAGACCATGTAGAACTAGACACGTTATCACTCGCTGGCCAGATCTTTACAGAAGCACTAGCTTTATTGAAATCTTGTTATAGATTTTCCCCTGGATTTTATATATATTTGCAGTGATTTCTATTTCTGTGCAAAGCGGTAATATATATTGTGTAAAGTGATCAGTGGTCTAGCTCAGTCATTCTATTTAAAGGGATGCTGTGTTAATTTAAATCTATTTAATTAAACCATCTCAAGAGTTCCAGTTTTAAATATAATGATCTATCTATTATATTATTTCAAAAGATAATAGATGCTTAAATTAACTTTTAAAGTCGCGAAGGAATTTATAATTAATAAATTCAGTTAAGTCCTAGTTTTATAGATGTGTGTTTTTAACCACTAGAACTCGCGCAGTGTTTATTAAATACATAATTAAATACGCGAGCATATATATAATAGGCTAACGGGAAATTCATCGCGCTTTAGAAGGTTATTTGTTTTCGGTATATTACATGTCTTTTTTTCTTTCATACAGAGTGATCGTAACCTGTGCGATCCCAGCATTAAGAAAGCAATAAAGAAATCAATCTAAGCAAAGCAAAGCATAAACAGTGTGTAGAGTTCCCCTGACGCAGAACTTGTTGAGACTGTGTAAATTTTTAATCTTTGAGGCGATTCTATGTTTGGAATTCCGCTATCTAACTTATAGCAAAGAAAGCACACCCAAAGACAAATTTAACGCACCATCAAACAACTTAAGTCGTAACGGGAAGAAGAACACTGGCCCGAGCTTTGTTAGTTTACTGACACAGAGAGATAATTCATAATTTCCTGAACAGTGATGTGACTTAGTTTTCTCACTGGACTTAAACCATACCTCACGGATAAAGTGTACCAGCACGCGTAAGAATTTTATTATCCGCGGCATAGCCAAATAGACCACACCATCCTCACCCCGGTATCAGAGGCCGTGCCCTCCCATAGAAACTGTTATTAAGAAAAGAGACACAACTACAGATTCATTTTCCAGCGATTACGGGATCCTTTTATGTGCTGACCGCCTACCCGATAATCTGGGGCTAGAACTTGAACAAACACTCATACATTTAGTTGAGGTGTAACTGCTGTTGTGTTATTCTATGGAGTGCAAGATTTTTTCACAATCGGTAAGTGAGAGCAAGATGAGTGAAGGCCTTTGCTAGCGCGTGTATGAATGACAGGAAATTAATTCTTTTGTGTGACCATTTTGTTAACTTGCTTACCTGGTAACATATATCTTTTCTGTATACCCTACATTGTTCCTTTAAGTGGGATAGTTGATAATTTGTTAACTCTGTTTAAAACCACCTCCTTTCCATTTGCTTAGTAAAGGGAAGAACAGCTGGGAAGAACAGGTTTTTTTTTTTTATCACTTATACCTAACTTGGTAACACCTCTTTCAGAGTAATTAACTTCACTGTTAGGTTAACGTACCCGTGTTCCTGATATTATCTATCTCTGGACTGGGTTTGTCTTTGTCTAATGAGCGGGAAGGGCTTAGTCGATACCAATCTTCTTCACCCCCTCCCAAACTTGTTATTTGCATTTGTGTACTTATGATAATTTATGTAATATCTGATATTTTTAGTAATTGGTGTTTAAAGTGAATAAAATCACCTAAACTCATTTAGTTCTGTGTGTTGGATATACCCAAAGCCCAACATTTCCCCTATTCGTTTAATATAGTTTGTATCAACGTCGTGTGTGTGTTTGAAAACACCAAATCGGTGAGCGCGCAGATGCGAGTCTGGAAAACTGGCAAATAATTGTTTGACCAGGAGAGTGAAAGAGAAGATTGAGAGACACGATTTGTCGTAAATAAGTCTGTCTTTACTCTCCTCCAGCACGCTGTGAAGCAACTATTAAATCTCTACATTTTCTATCACTGAGCTTTCCATCATCATTTTCCACTCTAAACCGGACCACTATTTCTACGACTCTTTTCTCTCAAAATAAATTTACTACAATATTTGGCCGGCTCGTCTGGGATAATTTTGAGATACATTTGATGCACACATATTTGTGGGCTGGTTCTGGGATCTTGAGCTACATTTGAGGCAATCGCATAGCCGGGTTAAAGATATTTTGAGTCTGATTTAGTTTGGGTCTAACTAGGTAGAGTGTGAATGATTTGTCTTTGTGAATTAGGGAAATAAATAAATAATTACACCCCTAGACAAACGTTCTTTAAGTATTTGGGTTGTCCACACAGCATATTTGCTATTTTATTATCCTCTGGCGGAGATAATTATATTGCTTTCTTTATAAGAGTTGCTGGGATTGCGTGATTGTTTTACAGTCACAAAGGTTTTTGAAGTCAAAAAGAGTTGAGCTTAGCTAAAGACGGATTGTTCTGATTTTGAAAAATTAAGTTAACAACGTCTCATCTCAATAATTGACTTTAGGGACGGAGTTTGTTGTCAGAGATTTAAAATTTAGGGGAAATTTTTTTTTCTTTTAAATTGTTTTAATATAAATTTTTCTCGACTGTTAGTAATAGTAGATTCTTTTCCAGTGTAACTTACCATTTAGTGGCATAGTCGCTTGCGTTTAGAGCCTTAATTGCCAGATAATAGCAGCGATAAGTTTGCACAGTACAGGTAGGAGGTAACACAGGTAAATTTATACTTGTGTTTTTTTTTTCTCGTAGCGGTTCAGAGTTCCTCCCTTTCGCGTTTCTTCTTACGAGTTCTCTAAGCATACTTCATCTTATTCTTTAACAATGGCAGAGAGGATAAAGATGAGGTCCATCTTGAGGCTGGAAGCGAAAGAGGCAGGATTAGATGCAGAAGCTGCAAACGCGTTTATTAACCAGGAATTGGAAATATATGACGCGGAGCAACAGAGAGCCGAAGCTGAGAGGAAGGCGAAGCAACAGAGAGACGAAGCTGAGAGGAAGGAAGAGAAAGAAAGAACAGAGAGGAGAGAAGCCCAGGAGAGGGCAGATAAGAAAGAAGCGGAAGAACGTCTTTTGGAACAGAAGAAAATTGAAGCAGAGATGGAAACTCGCAGAGAGAGAGAGAGAGACAAGGAAAGACAGCATCAACTGGCGCTTAAGGCTCTAGAGAGTCGGGGCGCCTCTACTTCGACTAACGGAGAGCCGTCTTCGCCCCAGTCTCAATCAATGGACCTCTCCAGTACTCAATCTGCCCAATTAACTGCTATGTCGTTTTCTTTAGAATCTTTTCCTAGCCCTAACGAAAAAATTGACAGCTACCTAGAAAAATTCGAGAGACTCGCGAATCTTTATGGGTTAGAGAGTACCCGCTGGGCGCTCAAACTTTCAACGTCACTGAAAGGCAATGCTTATGACGTGTACACAAAGCTGGGACCGAATCAACATGATTACGACATGTTGAAAAAGGCCTTACTACAGCAGTTTGAGATGACTGCCCGAAAGTTTCGGCAGTTGTTCAGAAACAGCCGAAAAGAGAGCACGGAAACATTTCCCCAGTTCTCTTCACGTCTCACGGGTTATCTGACAAAGTGCATTGAATTATCTGACCTACCTCTTTCATATGAGGGACTCCTCGAACTTGTTCTTGTGGAGCAGATAAAATCCACTTTGTCGAATGAAACACGTAGATTTTTGGCTGAACAGGGGGCAGTCAGGCTTGAAGACATACTCAATAAAGCCGAACGCTATAGCAATGCAATGGCCGAACTTCCCAGCACTAAACGTAAACCCACCGATGAGCCATCTCGAAAACAGAATCTAGAGCAGGCATCCTATTCTTCCACTTCCTCTCAACATTATAACCAACGAGATAACAATACCCAGAAACCTCCCCAGGAAAAATCGAAATTCTACAAAACCCGATACCCCCCAACAAAAATTCTGATCAACCCAACAAGCCTACGTGGCAGCGCGGCCACCAAGGTCAAGGAAAAGGGAAGACCCCTACACCAGGAACGTCTGATCAGGGCAAACAAACCGGTGCAAGCCGCATTGGATGTTTGCATACAGCCTCGAAAGGTAGAGTCAATGTCAGTGATTCTCAACCTGAGGGGGACCGACCCTCAATTCGAGGAACTGTAATTTTGAACGGTACCTCTACTACTTGTCTTTTTGACACTGGATTAAGTTTTGACTGTATTGTCGCTAGGCACCTAGTCAAACCCGGTCAGGAGACAGAGGAAACCGTCAAACTTAGTGGAGTTTTCAGGAGTGATGCACCCAGGACGCTTCCTATCGCACTGGTAGAAATACACTCTGACTTTGTCAGAGGAGTTATTAAAGCGGCCATAATGGATGATCCGATCTACCCAGTTATCCTGGGATGTAGATATGTGTTCATTGGGAGACCTAAGGAGCCGATTGTGGCAGCGGTAACCACAAGAGGGCAAGCCAAGAAGGAGAGGGAGCCTGCGCCAAACTTGTTGCCGAATGAACTGAAGGAGGCGCAACAAAAGGACCCTACTCTGGCGCCCTGCTTTAAAAAACTGCCCATGGCTAAGGACCCCAGACACAACGGAGACATCTTTTCTAAGGATGGTGTATTGTATCGTAGAACGGGCAACCCGGACACGGGGAATAACCAGCTCCTAGTACCGACGCAGTACAGAAACCAGATCTTAGAAATGGGGCACTCTCTTCCCTTTAGCGGACACATGGGACAAAACGCCACTATTCAGCGAATAAAAAACCACTATTGGTGGCCAGGAATGAACTCTGACATTGTCAGGTACGTGAAATCCTGCGCCCAGTGCCAACGGGTAGCACCCAAGCACTTGACACCCCCAGTACCTATGGGGCAAATGCCAATAGTAGGGACTCCATTTGAACGGGTTGCTGTCGACATTATTGGTCCTCTGGAAAAGACCAAAAGAAGGAACAGGTTCATCCTGACCTTAGTTGACACTTGCACTATGTGGGCCGAAGCCGTACCGCTACCATGCACTAATTCCAAGCATGTCGCAGAAGCCCTTGTGCAAATTTTTACACGGTTGGGATTCCCTCAACAAGTTTTGACGGACAATGGATCCCAATTCCGTAGCCTGTTAATGGAGGAGATCTTTAAGATCTTGAGGGCCAAACATATCCACACAAGTCCCTACCATCCGGCCGGAAATGGGCTCGTGGAACGTTTTAACGGTACCCTCACCATGATGTTACGTAAGCTGGGTCAGGAGAAACCGGAAGACTGGGACCAATATATATCGGCTGCCTTATTCGCCTACCGAGAGGTACCCCAAGCGTCTACGGGTTTTGCGCCAGCTACACTTTTATTTGGCAGACCTATTAAGGGGCTACTAGAAGCCTTACTTCGGTCCCTGACTGACCAGAAGGCTGACGAGACAGTCGTCTCTGCAAGCAAGTATGTATCTGAGCTTAAGGAAAGGCTAAAGCTAGGATGGGATCTAGCTACTACCAACCTTAAGAAAGCCCGCGCTAAAATTACTAAAAGATACAACAAAGCTGCAAAAGAGAGAGAACTACAACCAGGGGAGAAAGTCCTATTGCTACTTCCAACCGGAAGCAATAAACTTCGCATCGGATGGCAAGGACCGTTTACCGTCCTTAAAAAGATCTCACGTACCAACTACAAGATCTCCATCAAAGGAAAGGAGAAGGTCTTCCACATAAATCTGCTAAAGAAATATTTGGAAAGACCGGTGCCATCCTCCGAGCATCTCCTGGCTGTCGCCATAGCAACGGAAGACGAGGAAGATGATGATGGTTGCATGGAGTATCCACTGCAACCCACAGAATCCTTTAAAGATGTCAAGTTCGGCGACAATCTCTCACCTGAACAACAAACAGAAACTAGGGCTCTACTAAAACAGTACAGTGCAGTTTTAACGGATGTACCTGGTCGAACAAATCTCATTGAATTTGATATGAAATTAACAAACGAGACCCCTGTTCAAACCAGAGTTTACCCCATCCCGTACGCTAAAGCTGATGCACTTCGCGGAGAAATAGACAAGCTGCGTCAGGCAGGAATTATCAGTGAGTCTACATCTCCTTACAGCTCGAGCGTAGTGCTGTTGCAGAAGCCCAATAAGGAAGTTCGGCTGTGCATTGATTACAGGTTGCTAAACGCTGTAACGGAATTCCAGCCCGAACCTCTCCAAACTGTTTCTGAGTTGTTCACCAAGCTCAGCAAAGCTAAGATCTTCTCCAAGATTGACCTCAGTAAAGGTTATTATCAAATACCAGTCAAGGAGGAAATTAAACCTTTGTTAGCTTTCAGCACTAGTGAAGGACATTACACATTTGACGTGATGCCGTTCGGTTTGCATAACGCACCAGGAGTGTTCACCAGGATGATGAGGAAGCTTCTACAACCTTTGCAAAGTCCCCATATCCATAATTTCATGGATGACATCTTAATTGCATCGGAAACCTATGAAGAACATATTGCTACGGTTGCTATGCTCCTCAGGAGACTACAGGAAACGGGTCTCACAGCCAGACCTAGCAAATGTCTCATCGGGTTTGAACAGTTAGACTTCCTGGGGCACACTATTTCTCACGGATGCAGTTGGCCTATTAAGAAGAACGTGGAGAAAATAGTGGCAGCAAAAAGACCCCGAACGAACGAAGAAAGACGTACGTTCCTTCATATCGCTATGTGCATACTATCAGAAGTACATCCAGAACTTCAACGGACTGACGGCACCTCTGACTGACCTCACAAAGAAAGGTTGTCCTGATAAGGTCATATGGGATCAAAAGTGCGAACACGCGTATAGCACTTTGAAAGGACAGTTGTCTGCATACCCCATTTTGAGGTTGCCTGACCTCAAGAAACCTTTTGTACTGAGAGTCGACGCGTCAGGTCAGGGCATCGGGTCAACACTGCTTCAAGCCGATGACAGTGACCTGAACATGCTATTTCCAGTTGCCTATGGCAGTCGGAAATTAAATAAAGCGGAACGGAACTACAGCGTAGTTGAAAGGGAATGTCTTGCTCTGATTGACGGTATCAGACGCCATCATGAGTTTCTTTATGGTACATCGTTCACGGTGCAAACAGACCACGCTCCGTTAGCATTTCTTGGTGCCAATAAAGAATTTAACGCTAGGATCATGCGTTGGGCCCTCCTTCTAAGCGTCTATTCTTTCAAAGTGGAATATATTCCGGGAAGACAGAATGTCGGGGCTGATTTTCTGAGTAGAAACTGGTCTACAGAGGAAGAAGAGCAAACTGAAGATACCACTCATCCTAAAATCACCAATCAGGTCACCTCCATTGTCAAAAATGAAAACATGAAAAATGGTTTCATGTCTAAAAGTGGGGACGATTGTGACGTACGTCTAGTTTGACAAGTGAATTTTCCCTGATATGATGGATGATTTAAAGGGACTTTTAGCTTTTCATAACATTAGAACCCCTGAACATTTGTTGTAACTTTTCGTTTGCCAGAACGCATTCCACCGGGACTCATGTAGGATACAGCGACGAGATCAAAGAGACAGACCGAGGGATCTTAAGGGAGACTATCGGCGCTATCAAAGACAGTAGTTTTCCCTGATACGAGACGCAGTTGCTTGCCGCTAATTTCGCGTCTCGGTGTCAATCGAGGAACCGAGCGAACGGGGGAAAGCGAAACGGGCAGCAGCGAGCGGATACGAAGACCAGGGGGCGGTTTCTTCTCTTGATTTGGCGGTCAGATCCCCAAAAGTTCGTGAGATCAAATAAGTTGTCAAGTTTATCATGTCCCACTCAACTTACATTTCATTTTAGCTAAATAGACCATGTAGAACTAGACACGTTATCACTCGCTGGCCAGATCTTTACAGAAGCACTAGCTTTATTGAAATCTTGTTATAGATTTTCCCCTGGATTTTATATATATTTGCAGTGATTTCTATTTCTGTGCAAAGCGGTAATATATATTGTGTAAAGTGATCAGTGGTCTAGCTCAGTCATTCTATTTAAAGGGATTGTGTGTTAATTTAAATCTATTTAATTAAACCATCTCAAGAGTTCCAGTTTTAAATATAATGATCTATCTATTATATTATTTCAAAAGATAATAGATGCTTAAATTAACTTTTAAAGTCGCGAAGGAATTTATAATTAATAAATTCAGTTAAGTCCTAGTTTTATAGATGTGTGTTTTTAACCACTAGAACTCGCGCAGTGTTTATTAAATACATAATTAAATACGCGAGCATATATATATAATAGGCTTAACGGGAAATTCATCGCGCTTTAGAAGGTTATTTGTTTTCGGTATATTACATGTCTTTTTTTTCTTTCATACAGAGTGATCGTAACCTGTGCGATCCCAGCATTAAGAAAGCAATAAAGAAATCAATCTAAGCAAAGCAAAGCATAAACAGTGTGTAGAGTTCCCCTGACGCAGAACTTGTTGAGACTGTGTAAATTTTTAATCTTTGAGGCGATTCTATGTTTGGAATTCCGCTATCTAACTTATAGCAAAGAAAGCACACCCAAAGACAAATTTAACGCACCATCAAACAACTTAAGTCGTAACGGGAAGAAGAACACTGGCCCGAGCTTTGTTAGTTTACTGACACAGAGAGATAATTCATAATTTCCTGAACAGTGATGTGACTTAGTTTTCTCACTGGACTTAAACCATACCTCACGGATAAAGTGTACCAGCACGCGTAAGAATTTTATTATCCGCGGCATAGTCAAATAGACCACACCATCCTCACCCCGGTATCAGAGACCGTGCCCTCCCATAGAAACTGTTATTAAGAAAAGAGACACAACTACAGATTCATTTTCCAGCGATTACGGGATCCTTTTATGTGCTGACCGCCTACCCGATAATCTGGGGCTAGAACTTGAACAAACACTCATACATTTAGTTGAGGTGTAACTGCTGTTGTGTTATTCTATGGAGTGCAAGATTTTTTCACAATCGGTAAGTGAGAGCAAGATGAGTGAAGGCCTTTGCTAGCGCGTGTATGAATGACAGGAAATTAATTCTTTTGTGTGACCATTTTGTTAACTTGCTTACCTGGTAACATATATCTTTTCTGTATACCCTACATTGTTCCTTTAAGTGGGATAGTTGATAATTTGTTAACTCTGTTTAAAACCACCTCCTTTCCATTTGCTTAGTAAAGGGAAGAACAGCTGGGAAGAACAGTTTTTTTTTTTTATCACTTATACCTAACTTGGTAACACCTCTTTCAGAGTAATTAACTTCACTGTTAGGTTAACGTACCCGTGTTCCTGATATTATCTATCTCTGGACTGGGTTTGTCTTTGTCTAATGAGCGGGAAGGGCTTAGTCGATACCAATCTTCTTCACCCCCTCCCAAACTTGTTATTTGCATTTGTGTACTTATGATAATTTATGTAATATCTGATATTTTTAGTAATTGGTGTTTAAAGTGAATAAAATCACCTAAACTCATTTAGTTCTGTGTGTTGGATATACCCAAAGCCCAACATTTCCCCTATTCGTTTAATATAGTTTGTATCAACGTCGTGTGTGTGTTTGAAAACACCAAATCGGTGAGCGCGCAGATGCGAGTCTGGAAAACTGGCAAATAATTGTTTGACCAGGAGAGTGAAAGAGAAGATTGAGAGACACGATTTGTCGTAAATAAGTCTGTCTTTACTCTCCTCCAGCACGCTGTGAAGCAACTATTAAATCTCTACATTTTCTATCACTGAGCTTTCCATCATCATTTTCCACTCTAAACCGGACCACTATTTCTACGACTCTTTTCTCTCAAAATAAATTTACGACAAGTACGACATACAAAACCAAACAAAGACACAAGGGTTAAGTTAACATATATATATCTGAAGAGCGTCCGTCTGACAGCGTGGTTAGAGCGCTGGTCTCTCGTGACAACGGTGCCAGGCTCGATGCACGGTATCGACACGCTCCAGTCTGCCCAGCTGTAAATGGGTACACGACATTGAGCTAGGGAAGGAAAAGGCAGTGAGGAAGGGAACTGGTCACCCCACCTCTCGATGTGGGACCTAGTACAGTGAAGTCTCTAACATTTCACTCCCCAACGGCAGTATTCCCTATGCGACTACCTTTTATATATGAGAAAAGGATCCGATTTATCCACAAGAAAGAACCAGCCAATATAACCAAACATGCCCTTGACTGAAACTCACAAAGAAAGAGAAGATCGGGGTGACAAAGAGAACCTTTTTTCTGCTTCGTACACTCTCAGACGTCCACTTTAATGTTTTCAAAGAAAGCAGTAGTCAGTTTGAGGCTATTTGAATCTCCGTCGAGCTTTTCCACGATTGGTACTGGTGTCGGTCATTTGCGATTTACAAAGAGAACCTGGAGAAGAACAGCACAAAGGAGGGCAACCAGGGCCTCCAGGGCATGGTTGAAGATGACTCAAAATAAACCCTGACCCTGGTTCACTCATTTGGTACCCTTCGGCTCTCCGAGGAGCATGGGCTCTCAAGAGACGTATGCAAAGTCCTCCTGTCACGTGCCATCAGTTCAGGATCTTTCCATGTCTTCTTCATCCCTTTTATTTCTGTCTCAAGTTCTCTTAGAAATTCAACCAATCGCAGGTAAACGGCATGTGTCTATTCAGACAGCGTCTTTGGGCAGGGCAGTAGCAGCGGTGGCCATGCCACCGGCTCGAGGATAGAGTCCCCCTCCACAATGACCCCCTTGCAGGGTAGAGGACCATCCTTCTCGTGGCATTCCACACACGCCAATTAGTGGGTCTGGTATGACCTCCACCAGCTGCGCCCGCGGAGTTGGTGAAGTTCTCTGGGGTTGCAAGAAAGCCCTACACGACACCCCCAAATTGCCGCAAGGGTTAAAAGAGTGAATAACTCGAAACCCTGGGAATCGGAAACAACTACAATATTCGTGTGTTTTTCAGTCGCTCTCTGCCTCTTTTAGCCTGATGTAGTGTTCCAATAGTACTTGCTAACCCCTGCGATTTCTCACGGCGCAGGACCAATAAATTATTCACTTGGCCAGTGGAAGCCATTTCACTTGGAATGTGAAACCCAGTGCTACGACCAGCCCGGAAGTGAACCCTTTTGTAACTCTTGACTGGACGTACGTAAATCAAGGGGGGTTACGCCTTGCAATCCACCATACTGGGACCTGTTTAAATGAAGATAACTTGATCCCCCTGGGACTCCAAAAGAATTTGCAATGAGGCCACCCAAGAGGTCAAGGGGAGATGCCAGTGAAAAATTCTTGAAGGGACATTTTAAGCCATTCTACTTGTAACTGTCCAGTACAGCAGACGTGAGCTAATGGACCCCAGAGAGAGGACTAGTTGCTAAATCAGAAATGAATCCTTGAGCGAGTAAGTGATCTAACAGTTAACCTTTTAAATGTATTTTCATTTCAGTGACACTAAATGTTATTTCATTATATACATGCTACTGAACTATTTCTAATGCATGAGTTTGCTGAAGTCATAACTAATCACTGATCTTCATCTTACATCATGGCGGAAATAAGACAGGGTTAAATAGTTGATGTATAATTTTGTTACTTTGGGGGTTACTTATTGAACCAAGCAGAACAGAAAGTGTATTAGTGGTCCTTGTACTTTTTCATAATGTTCTAGTGTTCTTTGTCAAGACTACAAACTTGATAAGTGTGTCTTCAGTCACATTTCTTATCTCTTTGTCTCATATTGGACATTAGTGTTTCATCATGGAATATTCTCTATATGTTGGCTATTTAGTGCATTTCTTAGCATATACCATGTTTAATGATTGAAGAACTGTTCTGATATCAGTTATATGAATTATATTTTCTACAGGAACCAGGACTTTTAAGAACGTTTACAATTATTTAGCTATTTAATGAATGTTACCACTTGACTGACGAAATGTAAGCTTGCGGTTCTCAAGCCTTTGAGACCAGGAACCCTCAACATAGATTTACTGCTCAAGGGGCAAAGATGTAAATCGATGGTTCTCAAACCTTGGCAGCAATGACACCCCAACATGATTACAGCAGCATAGGAAACTATTACCCTGTGGTTCTCAACCATTGTTGATAGTGACCTCAAAATTAAAATACTGCTCTTTGGGCACTAGGTGAACTAGTGGTTCTCAACCATTTGATGACCCCAGCACCAAACCTCCCAGTTTGTGAAAATCACTGCCCACATGTGGAAAACCACTGCTGTAAATAAGCAGACAGCCAGATAGAGGTTGAGAACTCCAGATACGCTATGATGTCAGTTAAGTAGGAGTATTTCATAGATACTATATAACACTTTGTATTGAATGTTAGCTATGATTGTTTTAATCTGATTTCTGATGGATGCTTATCGGCCATCAGACATAAGGAGATGATTGCTCTTGAAACACCACTAATGGGACTTCAATTGTTTCATCCTCCAGTCCAACCAGGTTATGAGTTGAGGGTACAAACCAGGTGACCATAAAACCCAGTTTACTCCTACCAACCATATCCTATCAACCAGTAACCCATTCCTTACCAAACATCCCATACCAGAGGGCTCAAACCTGAGTCATAGTCCCATAAGCAGAAGATGTGTTCAGCAGGGCTGACTTACTTCTTCCGTATCTGTGATGTGCACTGAGTCCAAGGAAGCAAACTCTGCCACCCTCTGAATCTATTGACCTGTTTATGCTACCTAAGTGCTGGAACTAACCAACCAAGAGAGGCAGAACAAACACCACCTCCGCAGCTACTAAAGTCCTGGGAGAGTTGAGTATAAACCCTACCAGCAATACAACAATAGAAGAGATCTCATGGTTCAGATGATGACCATAGTAGTTGTTTCTTTTTCTTAACAGAAGAGAATTTTTTTTTCATATTTATATGTAAATTTGAAGATGTCTTCTTCTTCTTCTTCCTCGTTCGCCTTCAGACCTCCACATTTATGACTCTAATAAAGGCAGTAGTCAACTCAAGGTTCCCGACATCGCCAAACAGTTTTTCGTTGACAGAAGTGGGTTGTTGCCATATGCTACTCCGTTCATTTCTGTAGGTTGGGCAGTACTGCAGCAGGTGTTCGACTGTCATCAGGCTGGTACCGCAGGTGCAGAGATCTGTTGCACCAATTTTGTATTTGTGGTATAGATGGTATCTCAATCTGTTGTGTCCAGTGCGTAGCCGAAAAATGATGACTGTTCTTTCCTGGATAGTTGATGATATGCATCATTTTTCAAATGGCCCAGGTGCTATCTTTCCCATTTGGACTTGAATGTAGCCTTTATAGTAGTCTTTGCCATTGCGTAAGTTGTCTCTATATCATTTTGTTGTAAGGCACCTCCTTCCTTAGCAAGTTTGTCTGCCTCCTCATTTCTCTTTCAAGGGAGATTATCAGATCTTTCAATCCTTTAGTTTGGTGGCTCTTCAGCGCTGATATTACTGAGAGAGCATCTGTAAAGATTACTATCTGTTTTTCTGCCTGTGCTTTGCATTCAATAAGAGTTTCAGCTGCCTGTTTCAGGGCTTCTGCTTCAGTACTGAAGTTATTACAGTATTTGCCAGTGGCAATCGCCATAGAGTGGATTATATTCTTTAATTTTATGAGGATGCCGGCACCCCCATTTTCAACTGCATTTTTTGCTGAACCATCAGTATATGCATGTGTCCAAAGCTTTGCTGGGAATTTTTGGTCAATATACTTGGTTGCTATACACTTTCTTTGTGTTTCTACCTGTGTTCCCTTACTTTCAATGCCTGGAATATCAGATTTTAACTCAGGAAAGCATCTTATTTTCCACAGTGGGATAGTTGAGCTTGTTGGGATTTTCTTTGCAACTGAGCTTGCTAGCATGGTATTTTTGCAAATTTTTTCTTTTGCTTGGGCCACAAAGTTAGTTCGCTTGAGCCTGCCTCTTCCTGGCCTATTCATTATTTGGAACATGGGGTGTCCTTCGAGTCTTTTAAATTTTTCAGCTTGTTGTAGGACTCTGCTGTCACGTCTATCCTCCATTGACGGTAGCCCTATAATGTTTTCCATATGGTTGATTTGTGTGGACTTTAGGGCCCCTGTTATAATATGTGCTGCTTGGTTTTGGAGTCTGTTTACTCTGTCAAAATTTGACTTTGCTGCCGTCAACTAAGCTGTGATGCTGTATTCCATAGCAGGTCTGACTCTGCCTGTGTACAGCTTTTTGAGGATGTTCTCATCAGCACCCCATGTGGTACCAGCTAACGTTTTCATGATGGCCATGCGAAGTTTTGCCCTTAGCTGTATTTTGTTTATCTGTGATTTCCACGTCTTTGGCGGCCTAGTGTGATTCCTAAGTATGTTGGTGTTTCATCTTCTCGTACTGCCTGCCCATTTAGTTGTAGCTTTGCTTGCTGTGGTTTATTTGACAAGGTAAAAATAGTGTGTGTAGTTTTTTGTTCATTTATTTTGAGCAACCACTTTCTGGACCAACTTTCAAGGGCTAGCAGTGAATCCTGCATGCGCACTCTTGCTGTGGTGATGTATTCTTCTGAAGTCCACATGGCCAGGTCATCAGCATAGATGGAGTTGTGGACATTTTTGTGGATGCTTTCTGTTATATCATTTATATATATAAGGAACAGTGTTGGGGAAAGGACCCCACCCAGTGGAACTCCATGTTCCATTGTAGTCTTTTTGCTTAACTGTCCGTGCACCTGCACTCTAGCTGTTCTGTTTGTTAGGTAGTGGCTGATCCAGTTATACATTCTTCCACAGACTCCATATTTAAGCATTTTAACTCTTAGCCCATCTTTCCAAACTTTATCACATGCTTTCTCCATGTCTACCCAGACTGCTAAAGTATGCTTTCCTTCTTGGAAAGCATCTTCGATTTCCTGTGCAATGTAGGTGACTTGGTCCTCTGTAGACCTATGTTGCCTGAAGCCTGCCTGTTGGTGCAGTAAAATTTGTTTTACTTCGAGGTGCCAACTTAATCTGGTATTGATCATTCTCTCCATAAGCTTTCCCGCGCAGCTTAGAAGGCTGATGGATCTGTAGCTGTTGGGGTCCATTCTGTCTTTGTCCTTTTTGAGGATTGGAAATAGTACTGCTTCTTTCCAGGCCTGTGGTACAATTCCACGCTTCCAGCTATAGTTCATAATCTTGAGGAGGGCTTTCTTGGCATTGGGCCCTAGTTCTTTAAGCATGTCATTTGTTACCCTGTCTTTTCCAGGTGACTTTCTTTGTTTAAGGGATACAATGGCTGCCTCTAGCTCTCTCATGGTGAGGTTTGATGTCATGTGCTCTTCTGGGACAGTTGGTATATTTTGGTAAAGTTCTTGCTCTTTGGTCATTTCCTGTTTTCTGTCAGGTGGAACATTTATCTGGCTCTCAAGTGAGAATTTTTGAGCAAAAACATTAGCTGCTTCTTTCTTATTTTGTTGTAGGGCTATTTTCTTATTTTTGCACTCCTCATCATTTAAGGCTTTGGCGAGCCTCCATAATTTTCTTCCATCTTTGTCGAGGTTAAGACTTTCTGTTGTTTTGATCCAACTATTTTTGACTGAACTGTTTAACGTTTTCCTGTATTTTGCAGAGATAGCTTTGTAGGCGATGTTTGCCTCAACTGTTTTGTCCTTTTCTGCTACATGTCTGGCCTCTGTTATCTGTTCTTCCAGTTCTTTTGTCCAGTACGGTTTATAATCTTTTCTCGCCCCTCGTGGTATTGATTCTAGGGCAGCTTTCAGAACTGCTTTATTAAATCTGTTAGCTATTTCTCCAATTCTTTTGTTTTGGGTGTTTATGAAACCACAGTATTCATCTGTCAGTGCTGAGAACTTATTCCAGTTGGCATTTTTGTAGTTCCAGCGGGGTAATGGTTTATGGAAGTGGAGTGTATGTTTCATATTAATCATTAGTTTGATCGGTTTGTGGTCACTGCCTGCCAATTGGTTGAGCACAATGCGTTCGATCTTATGATTGATGTCTCCTGTTGAGAAGGTCGATTGCCACCTTCTTGAGTAGAAGCTGGGTGTATCATCTGCTCTATTGATGAGTTGCAGATTTGAGTCACTCTCCCAGTGCCCTCTACCTCAATGCCACGTGTATCAGCCTCTGTGTAACCCCACCTTTCTGAATGGCTGTTGAAATCACCAACAACCAGGCAGTTGGTGCGCCTAATCTCCATTGTGGCTAGTGAAAGATCTCTATCTGGGGGGGCATACAGGTTGTACACTCTAACGGCCTGGTCATCTATCGTGATATCAGCTCCTATAATTTCTGCCTGACCGTTTGTAGCAACTGAAAGCTCTTTGCTAGGCAAGGAGTTTCTGATTAACATGAGTACTCCTCCCTTGTGTCCCTCTCTATCAAGCCGGAGGGTTTCATATCCTCTTACAGAAAATCTGTGGTTTGTGTTTAGGTGTGTTTCCTGAGTGCAGGCTATGTCAATTTGCTCATCATGTAGTTTTTTAGCGAGCGGTAGTTTCTTCTTTAGGACACCTTCAGCATTCCATTGGAGTATATTAAGTGTTCTTTCCTGGGTGTTTTGGCCAGTCGCATTTTCCCTAATGTTCCGCGCCCTGGCTGCACGATGCGGAGATAGGTGACCACCAGTAGCTTTGGGTGAACCCCTTCAAGGCAGGGAGTCCGGAATCTTCCCACCTGGCGGGACTCCTTGGGTCGAGCACCATCTCGTTGAGTCATATTTGTGTCTGTCATCTCAAGGCGGTTTGTGTTGCACTATGTTGTGCGCCTTGCATCCCAGTGCATCTGTCTTCAGCATGCATTTGTTCGGGACTGCTTCCCTAGCCTCTGGTTTTCCGTGACTTTCCTGCAAGGCAACAGTTGTTTTACATGAGAGTTGTCTCTCCTAGGAAAGCTGTCTTTCCGGACTGACGAGTCTTTCCTTACCGGGTTTGTGTTAAGTTGTCCTTCTCTTAGGTGGATTGTCAACCAAGACTATCGTGCTCCTCCTGCACTGATTTTTTTGCAGGGTTTACTCCCTGGCTTTAAAGAATAGATGACAAACAGTGAAGAATGAGGCAAGAAAGCATTTGTCCCATGAAGTGGGGGTGGATTGGTGCAGACCAGAGCATGTACCACTCGCCGGTGGGTTCTGCATCTACACCTATAGGGTTCCACCTACTCCTCAGCCCATTTAGTCTGACCCCTCACCAAGGACCTGTCCGGCTTGGGTGACCCTGCCAGGAGTAAAACTCCCGCCGGCATAGCTCCCGGGATCATTGGGGCACTCAAGCTCTCCAACCAACGGCAAGGTAGGCTTACATGTGGAGAGAATTTGAAGATGTGAAAATCTATATTTTTTTCTAAATTTAACATAACAGAGTCTGTTGTTTATTTTTTTCTTGTTACCTTTATTTGGGATGTATTTTGTTTTTAACACGAATCTACACCCTGGGGGCTGAGCCATAAACAAACTAACTTACAGTGGGTCGGGATATTTTAGTTAATGTGGCTGGACACCAAATCTCCTTTTTCAAACTTTTGTACTTTACATAGTCCTTTTGTAGGATTCCTGAGAAAGAATTTATTGTTCAGAAAATATCCTGTTTAGTAGCCAGAATTCTCTTGTAAAGTAAGATTTCTAGTAGACTATTTCCCGAGGAGAGGCAGTTTCTTCGAACTCATAGACTATCAATAAGACATTTTTTTATCTTTTATTCTTCCATTCCATCCAATCTGTCCTTCTCCATAAAATTATCCATCACACCTGGGGATTGCATAACAAGGATGAACTGCCTCTTAATGTTATCAGCAGGTTTTTCAGTGTGTGTTATTACCCATCAATGGTGAGCAACAACTGCAGCCCTATGGTCCACTGGGAACTTTAAGATGAATGGCGATGATGCTAACAAACATTCAGAGTGTGAGAGTGTTCAAATTGAAGGGTTTCCAGAAACTCTGCTCTGCACTAAAAGTTAGTTGCTTATCCTTTACAGGACGTGGCAATCAACCCCAGCTTTTATTGGCTGTTTGTGATTTATCTAGGCAATTTTTACGTTCAGTAGTTTGCCATTGCTTTCTGAACGGTACGGCGCTTATACCATTGTTAAAAATCCACACAAAGCGATCTGCTACCAAACCGCCTGCAGCAGGTTTCGAACCTGGTATATCTGGATTATGAAACTGCGTTCATATCCATTAGGCCACAGACGCCGACCCTCTGCACTAAACAACAACTAAAAGTGAAACATACAGAGATACTGTAGATAAACAGGTCTCATGTTCCTCAATCTACTTTTATTTTTGTTTTCTGGTACAGCCATCTCCTTTAAATAGTGCTTTACTAGCCATCACTCTTCATGAACTGGCATTTTAACACTTAAGTATAACTGTGAAGAGGTGCAATGATTGACGAATATCAAGTAGGTATGGAAGAAAAGACAGAATCAGGGGAACTAGGAAATGAAACTCTAAAGGCAAGAATTTCTGAATGATTTTTTTTTTCTAAAGACAAAAGGTTGACTACAAGAGAGGACTAGGATCAGGATAGATACTCTATTGTCTGGCCATGACAAGAATTGATGATAATACATGTCTGCAATGTCCAACATTAGTTTGTCAGATATTACTGGTATTGAATACTTGCTGTATAAAGTCTGTCAGATATTTTGGGTACTGAATACTCATTTCTTAAGAAGTCATTTTAAAGACTTCAGTTTTGTTGAAGGAAAGTATATGTATTTGAATAGATAATTTGCAAACAAGTAAACACATATTATTATGAATTCTATCTTAGTATTTTCAATTTCTTTGTCTCATTTTCTCAAGGTCTAATATTTAGTTAGTAATCATAGCTTGTATGAACTATTAATAAAGGAAAAAGTGTATCTGCAAAGATAGTTATTATAAACATTGTCAGCTGAATGTGCTGGCTTAAATTATTACAATAGTTAAATCAACTGGTTTAAAAAAAAAATAAACTTAGACTCTTGCGCTGTCTTATAAGTTCCTTATTCACTTTGGCACGTGAAACTTGGAATGTGATTTCACATTCAGAGAGAAAAATACAGGTTTTAGAAATGAGGTGGGAATATTTTACTTACTTACTTAGTCGTTCCCCTTCTACCGTGAGGTGTAGAGGTTTGGAAGAGAGAGCGCCAGACTATTCTATCAGCTGTCTTCTTCATGGCCTGGTTCCATTCTAGTCCTCAATCCTTCAAAGATTGTCTAATGTTGTCCTCCCAGCGGACTCTGGGTCGTCCTCGGGGTCTGGATCCTTGGCTCTTTGTTTCCCATGCTTGTCGTGGTATCCGATCTTCTCCCATTCTGCAGACATGGCCAAACCATCTTAATTGGGACTGTTCTACTTGGGTCTGCAGGGGGTAGGATTTAAGGCCTTGACGTATCGTCTGGTTGCGGACCATGTCTCTTCTTGTTACTTCAACCACCTTCCTCAGATATCTCATTTCTGAGGTTTGGATCTGGCTTTTATGAGTTGTAGTCATTGCCCATGACTCGCATCCGTATGTCAAGACTGGGACATAGGTGGAGCGGTATACAGCCATCTTCGTTTTCTTACCAACCTCTCTCTTGCTGAGGAATCCTCGATTTATGGCCTGAAAAAGTCTCCCAGCTGCTGCTTTTCGAGTGGCCAACTCTTCTTTGATGCCTCCCTTTCGGTCTATAATAGCTCCGAGGTATTTAAAGTGATCGACCTGCTCCAGGACCTGTTCTCCAAGCTTAATCTGATGTCTTCTTTCTTCTCGTGATATCACCATGGATTTTGTTTTAGAGCTACTTATGACCATCCCTCTCTTCTCCAGCTCTTCCTTCCAGACTTGCAGGTTGGATTGGAGATGTGCCTCTGATTTAGCAATCAGGGCAACATCATCAGCAAATGCCAGCTCCGAAATATAGACCTGTCTCATCTTCCAGTACCCCACTGAATACTTTCTTGTTCTCTCCTTACATGCCTTGATGACATCGTCCATAAGGAGTATGAAGAGGTAAGGTGATAGGATATCACCTTGTCTTACACCAGTGGTGGTCCTGAACTCTTCCGACTTATGGTTTGCTGTCCTCACATAATTTCTGCAAGACTTGTAGAAGCTCTGTATAGCATGAATCAGAGGTGCTGGAATATTCTTCCTTGCCAAACAGTCCCAAAGTTTGCTCCAGGGGACCCTGTCAAACGCCTTTTCCAGATCTATGAAACAAAGATGCATCTCACTCTTATACTCAAGGGCCTTTTCACTCAGCTGTCTGAGTGTGAAGATTAGGTCTTGAGTACTTCGGTTTGCTCGGAATCCGCACTGGACCTCATCCAATTGTGGCTCAGCTAGGCGTCGGAGTCTCTGCTCTAGGATTCTAGAGTAGATTTTACCAGGGACACTGAGAAGGGATATGCCTCTATGGTTTCCACACTGTCGATTGTCACCCTTTTTGAAAATTGGTGTTATGATGGCAATCTCCCAATCCTTTGGTATTGTCTTGTTGTACCACGCTGCCTGTAAAACCCTTAAGAGTAATAGGTCGCCTGATGCTCCCATGAACTTAACCATTTCTGGTGTTATACCATCATGCCCTGCTGCTTTGCCCATCTTGATTTTCTCCAGTGCTGCCTTCAGTTCTTCCATCTTTATGTCATCTTCACCATCATTGGTTTTCTCTTCTGTGCTAGTGTTTATCATTTCTGATGCTTCACCATGCTCACCATCCAGGAGTTCTGAGAAATATTCTTTCCATCTTCCCATTACTTCCTTCGGGGCAGTAAGCAATTTGCCTTGCTTGTCCTTTATAAATTTGAGAGGGCATTGTTTTTCCTTCCTCATGTTCTTTAGGGTCTTATAGAACAATTTCTGGTTTTCTTGTGCATCTTTTTCTAGCTTTTCTCCAAATTCTTCCCAGGACTTCTGTTTTGCTGCTAGCACTTTATTCTTTGCTTCTGTTCTGAGTGTCACATATTCTTTATATTTTTCCATTTGTCCTGTTGTGTTTTTAGCTCCTAAGTATTGTTTCCATGCCATTTTCTTCTCTCTTATTTCTTTTTGACTTCCTCTGTCCACCAAGGTGTCCTCTTTCTCTTGTTCCCAAGTCGGACTTCACCGCATGCTTCTGCAGCAGCTGTCTTTATGATATCCTTGAATTTAATCCAGAGGGTTTCCAAGTCATCAGGTCGTTCTTCTGTGTTGCTCACCGCTGCAGCAATAAGCCCCTGATATCTGGTCTTAATTTCTGGCTCTCTCAGCTTGTAGGTCCTAATGCTCATTTCTCCTGCTCGTTTACTTGGTTTCTTGCGCGATGTTGGGCAGTTCCTAGGCTGAGCAACTCTTTCAGTTGTTCTTTTGATTGTTAGCAGGTAGTGATCACTTCCAATCTCTGGCCCCCTCCAGACTCTAGCATCTCGGACATATTTGAATGAGCTTCTCCGAACAATGGCATAGTCGATCACTGACTTCTCATTCTTTGTTGGTTCACATCTAGTGTATGCATGTATGCGCTTATGGGGGAACTTTGTGTTTGTAATGATCAGGGAATATTTTACACTGATAATATATTATAACAAATCAGCAGATTAGACACACCATTAGAATTGATGTAGTACCATATGATAACCATCTCACAACAGTAAAAGGTGGAAGCTGATATGGTATGGCTGGCTACATATCAAGATCAAATGGGCTACCAAGATTTTCCTTCATGGCACAGTACCAGGCAACAGAAGACGTGACAATGGACAAATCAGCATATAATGGAATTACACTGGCAATCAATCCAGCAGTCACAGCGGTTGAAATGAAGTAGAGCAGGACATATGTCTAAAGTCCCACGTTGTTTGATTAAGGTTTGGGTTTCATTACCATCACTTTAAATACCTTGGAGTTATCATAGACTGGAAAGGAGGCATCAAAGAAGAGCTGGCTACCCAAAGAGCAGCAGCTGGGAGACTTTTTCAGGCAATAAATCGAGGATTTCTCAGCAAAAGAGAGATTGGAAGAGGATGAAGATGGCTGTACAGCGCTCCACCTATGTCCCAGTCTTGACATATGGGTGCGAGTCATGGGCAATGACTACAACCCACAGAAGCCAGCTCCAAACCTCAGAAATGAGGTATTGGAGGAAGATGGTTGAAGTAACAAGAAGAGACATGGTCCGCAACCAGACGATACGGCAAGGCCTCAAAACTGCAGACCCAAGTAGAACAGTCCCAACTACGATGGTTTGACCACGTCTGCAGATTGGGAGATCAGCTACCACGACAAGCATGGGAAACTAAGAGCCAGGGATCCAGACCTCCAGCATGACCCAGAGTTCGCTGGGAGGACAACATTAAACAATCCCTGAAGGACCGGGGACTAGACTGCAACCAGACCAGGAGGAAGACCGCTGATAGGACAGTATGGCGTTCTCTCTGGCAAACCCCTACACCCCAGGATGTGTTGTCACTAGGGTTGGTGTCATCCAGTGCAGTAACTCATGATGTCACACCAATGGACCTTCTCCCGTACCAGACCATACAGAATCCTTAGTAATGTTTTTGTACTAATGTTACTCGTAAATCGTAATTCCCGTATATGACTGAATGTAATGGCAATAGTAGTGACATAAACAACTAGCAAAATTAAAATTACACTTTTAAATTACAATATCATACGCACAGCCTAAATATTTTTTATAAAAAATAATAAATTTCTGCTGAAACACTGCACAAAAATTTTATAGACAGTCATTTTGGTGTCACCCCCTCTGATGGTGTCACCCGGTGCGGTCCACACCCCCCTAGTGACGCCACTGACTCCAGGGTAGAAGAGGAACGATTAAGTAAGTAAATAAGTTTCATTACTGCTTCTCTGGATTCTTTTTTGAGGCCTTATCAACACACGGCCCACTGTTGTTCATTTCAACCAATTCGGGGGCCAGTTATGTCACCCACGTCGTTAAGATTAGGGTTTACCCCTTATTACTGCATTTATGACTTCTAACTTAATGCCGTATTAGAGTAAAAGACTTTATTGGCCGCCGAATAAACAGACATTTGGGCGAAATGGGACACCAGGGCTACGTCCCACTTGTTAATTTCAACCGTGGTACCTACCAGACAAGGGCTCATCGTTTGTGATGCCCCAATCACTAAGTGTTATGCGACAAGTCAAGCAGTTATTACATGTGGTTATAAAACACTATGACTCAATACCATAAAGGTCTCTGTAATCGTTAACAGAAGCATAAACAAACAGCATCACTAGCAAGGAATAAACTACCGGAGTAAATTAATAGGCCCTACTTGTATATTTGTATCACAATGGTGAAATTGATTTGACGCATTCGCAGATAATGTAGAACAACGGAAAATCACGCAAGCACTCTTATTGTTATTTCGAACTTTACGAACTTACAGCAACAAATCCCATATTCAAGAAAACACTAAAAATTTAGTAATGAAACTTGTTTGCACGCGGTACGATTCCTTTTTCACTCGACACATTACTGACGCTGAGTGCAAATAAACTTTTTCAATTTCGTCTATGTTATCATTTAACAGTTTTACATGAAATATATGGCGATGATTACTAGACGTATGCGATGACATCCGTTCTTACCAATTACTGTGAATAAATTAATACAACTGATACATTAATTTCGCTACATAGCAACATGTAAACAGCGTTTCCCCGTGGTTTGATTTCTTTCGTTTCGTTGTTTATTTTTACCACTGTTTATATGCAGCCAGCTGATCTAGGGTCAAGGTCGCTTACATCAACAATCTTTTCGAACATGATGTCATTGAAAGTAGTAATGGTGCAGTGAAAATTGGGGTGTAAGGTACCAACAGGGCGCTAGGACCTCACGGAGAGTAACAACCATATCTTTAATGGATAGTCAAAATCTTCTCTGGACCCCATTTCTTTTAATTAAAAAAAATATTTTAATGCACTATTTTGGTACCGGTACAGTATAATCCCCCCCCCCCCCCCCGTATCTACGGCCCTGACCGGTACATATTATTTGGACTTGAAAACACTATAAATCCTAATTATACCCCTTCAGAGGTTTAACAGTATAGTTATCATCATCAATGTAAAAAAAAAAAAAAAAATAGGCATCATACCTCTGTCCAGTTATTAAACAGAGTAAATTAACGCTTCCTAAACCGTACGTGTATGTGTGAAATAAGAAAGCACATACATTCACACAATGTTTTATTTGCTCTGTTTGAACTGAGTGGAGTGGGGAGATACCATATTTTGATATCGGAAATCAAAATTATTATCCTGAATTAATTCCACTATATATCCTAATTCTAACCCATTAAAAATAATAATAATATGTACGTTTTACCCCCTTAATCCTAAAATGTTAGTCTCGTCATACTTGCCATGGTGAAAAACGACAGCAAAAACGGGGATATGAAAGCTTGAAGTCTTTGGGTTAATATGTAACTGGCTTTTATTTGTCGTTAGTAATATGTATATCTAGTACTAGACCTTCACTTTCCCGCTAAATCCCCACTAATAAGTATATATTAATTGCTGTTCTTGTTAAAGGCGTAAATAAATAAATGTTAAATACATAAGTAAAAGTCATATGACTCAACGAATACAGCTTGTGTACGGCGGTTAATCATTCCCGGCAACAGTGTTATCCTGACTAAACAACATGAATGAAGTAGAGGAAATTCTTTGCTTCCCTTTTTGCTACCTACGGAGCACGGAACCACCATTGTAGCTGGTCTCCTTGCAGGAAGCTTGCAACAAAGCAGTCACGTGCTCCTGCAGCGGTTGTTGCTGTTTCATTCCGTTTTGCTTGATGAAGTTGCCAGTCCGTGCACAACCTTATTGTTAAGGATAGAATTAATATGTTATAATATGTTGCTACACGCAGGCATATGTCCATTGATTTGAGGAGATATAGCTGTCTGTAGTGAAAGTAATTTTTTTATGTACGGTACGATTTTTCACTTATATTGAACGCCGCATAGTTTGTTACGTCACCAGTCACTAATGACGTAATATATCACGTGTTTTGCATTCTAACGGTCAGCCGTCTTGGCCTTTCGTATTTTTGAAGTCGTCAGGAGTAGACGTACATTTTTTCAAGCTCCCAAGATTGTGGAGACTTTGATTCTAACATTTTGTGGCATTGTTATCTCGGAGGCCGCCACGTATTTGTATTATGCCGGATGGTACCTTAACTTGTCCAGAAGTTACTACCATGTTCAGGGAGTATTTTTATTAAGAATAATGCATCTAAGTTATTTCTGCCGCATTGCTTGGGTTCTTGTGATCTACACGAACCTCTAGACACAACGGCCAGAATTGAAGGAGAGGAGATAATTGTATTTCATTACCCTGCCACGTATTATGATGCCTATAATTGTGATGTATGGACTGAAGACGATTTGTTGTGAAGAACTACACTATTGAAACATGCTTCTATGCCACATGTTGTTGATTGATGAAGCCAATTTTGATGAAAATAAATATGTCGCCATATTTGCTGTGGACCTGCCAACTTGCCGGCTCATGTTTTGTCTATCAAGTTTTGTTCCTGAGTAACTGTCCATATGCATTCGTGTTTATATCATGATCAGCTGCAGACCCAAGTAGAACAGTACCAACTGAGATGGTTTGGCCATGTCTGCAGAATGGGAGAAGATCGGCTACCACGGCAAGCATAGGAAACTAAGAGCCAGGGATCCAGACCTCCAGGATGACCCAAAGTCCGCTGGGAGGACAACATTAGACAATCTTTGAAGGACCGAGGACTAGAGTGGAACCAAGCCAGGAGGAAGACAGCCGATAGAATAGTATGGCGCTCTCTCTTACAAACCTCTACACCTCACGGTAGAAGAGGAACAACTAAGTATGTAAGTAAGCATGATCAGCTCTATAAGTTTGACTGACTGTATTTATAACATTCTAAGTTCTACAACACTTATATTAGGCGCCTCTTATGACATGCATGAGGGAGCAGCAGTCTTGTTCTTTCGTTGTCTGCACAGCGACATCCGGGATCTACACTTCATCACCTTTCAACGCCCCAAGGAGCATAGATCTTCAGCAAACTTATAGAAAGTCTTCCTGTCCCGTGCCATCAGCTCAAGGACTTCTAGTTTCTTCTTTATCCCTTCATGTCTGTCTCCATTTATTCTTTGGTCTTCCTCTATCTATCTTACCCTGGAGATTCTAGAGCAAGGAATGCCTTGTAATGCTATCATCAAGTTTCTTCAACGTGTGTCTTATCCATCTCCAGCGTCTTCTTCTCGTCGTTTTTCCCCACTGGCGCTTGTCTGGTTAATAGTCATCAGCTGCAGACCCAAGTAGAACATCCGATTACCAGCAACGCGCTGTGGAGCGTAAGGAGCACGGCGAGGCACTTAGAAAGCCCTGGTCATCCACTGCACCTGACTTCATCTCCAGTCGTCTTGACTTGTCTTGCCACTGGATTCAGATGGACCCGGGCGAGAGAGCTCCACATTAGTGATCTTATCAAACCACTTTAATCCTTCAATTCTACGCAAGCGTCAATTAATAAATGTCTGTAGCTTTTTGTTTGTTGTTTTTGTTCTCCATGTTTCAGAGCCATACAATGTGACTGACTTGACATTTGAATTGACAACTCTGATTTTTGTGTTGGACCTGATTTCTTTTGATCTCCGTATATTTCCCAATGCAATTGAAGCTCCGTATAGCCCTTTTGTATTCTTGTTTTGATATCATTGTCTGTCCCTCCAACTGTGTCTATATTGCTGCCGCGGTATATATATGATCCTACATCTTGTAGTGGTCTTTCTTCCTGGAAACTGTCTGTCCCTCCAACTGTGTCTATATTGTTGCCACGGTATATATATGATCCTACATCTTGTAGTGGTGTTTCTTACTGGAAACTGTCTGTCCCCCCGACTTTGTCTATATTGTTGCCACGGTATATATATGATCCTACATCTTGTAGTGGTCTTTCTTCCTGGAAACTGTCTGTCCCTCCAACTGTGTCTATATTGTTGCCACGGTATATATATGATCCTACATCTTGTAGTGGTGTTTCTTCCTGGAAACTGTCTGTCCCTCCGACTTTGTCTATATTGCTGCCACGGTATATTGTTGCTGAGTTATTTGCCGGTTGAAGATCATGCACTGAGTATGGTTACTTTAGTGATCTCTTGTTAATCGTGCTTTGTTTAGTATTACGCGAATTAGGGTGAAGGTGTTCATACAACTCAGTAGCATGGTATGAAGAAGTAGTTCATGTAACTTGAACTCAGCAACATTAATGAAGTAATTAATGCCTTCAGATTGAGTCCGTAATATTTAATCACATGTACACACAGGATGATCATTTCAAATAGGAACAGAACATGAGTCCTTATAAGTCATGCATAAATTAATCAATAACGTAGACTGCTGGTTTACGTGTCAATGTCCGTTTAAGGATACAATGCAGTATTGTCGTCAGAACATCACAGCTATATGCACGCGCAGCTAGACATGGCTACCTGCCGACAGTGAGACTGCGAGTCTGAATATTTCATACGAATTTGACGATTATTCTCCTCCTTCTGAGGATTCTAGTTAAATACTAACCTCCATAAATTTTCCTCTCATATAGAGTTCTAGGACTGACCCTGGTCCATCAAAATGCACATATAAATGGCTATATCATGCCATTGAATTGGAAGGTTTCAAAAAACGCAGCTATTCAGCTTGGCGGTCAAGTAACAAAGGTTAGCGTCTCCTAGTTACCGACTGTGTCCTAAACAACGCTAGACACGTCATAATCGATCGTGTATGGAGCGTTCAATAATTGAAACATCTATCGCAATATATTAAATGTCTTAACCTTTACATTTGCACGTCCGCTAACCTTTAGCAGACGGCGTTAATATCATATACCGTAACAATTCCCTGTACACCGGGGAAAAAAAAAATCGATAGATTTTTTTTCAAGATCTATCCGACTTAACAATTTTTCAAAAAATTTAAAAAAATGTAACACAATATGGACATATGGCCGACGATGTTCTGAGTAGAACCGTGTCGCGGTCATGTCAACTAACTATTTGTCATAGTCATCTAACATTAATCACATTATATATCAATATTATACATATTATTATATCAACTAAATAAAATGTCCAATGTTAATAGTGAATGATAGAATTAAATTAAAGTAAGGTCTGTCGTATTAGTATGTCATATAGGAATTAATTTGACTAATTAAAATTAAATTAATTAATTAAACTAAGAGTTAAATTATTAAGATTCTAATGTAACACGATGTTATGAGAGAAGAAAAGACAAAATAAGTGAGAAGAAATAGAAAGAAATTCGAATATAAGTTTAACTTAATTGTGTGTGTTAAGTGTTAGTGAATAATAACTATCTAATTTAACTAACTAAATAATGTATAGGTACATTAAAAAAAAATATTAATCTAATACTTGTGTGAGATTTATTTTCTCTTTTCATAATTTCTTCTTTTTATATTTCGTTCTCTTTTTTTGTTCTTTCATTTCATTTTTTCTCACATTTCATTTTATTGATAATAGTTCAATTAAGAAGTTAAGTTAACTAATTAATTAGTATAGGATATGATGATCCATCCGTAGTCTTGATCCTGATGAATTCTTTTAGGCAAAAATGTTCAAACGTTTACGTTGGAAAGAAATGTCATTTATCCCAGCATCCAAGAATTAAGTGCACATAGGATAATAAGTTCGACTTGTCGTCAGATATTGTTCCATGATTGTTCAACGAATATTCATATATCGTGTATGGACGTTAGACGAAGTTTCAATGTCAATATGTATACCTTGATTGTCTTTAGTTCAATTCTGTGATGCATATAGTGTTTATAAAGTTTAAATTGAAGGCAAGGTTAGTTCCTTTATAGTTGATATGTTTTAGGAATGTTAATGTTGATTATTCGTCGTCAATAGGATTACGTGACAACGCATCCGCCACAATGTTTTCAGTGCCGGAATATGTTCAATGGAGAATTCAAATGGCTGTAGGATGATTGCATATCTGGCGAGTTTTTTGGCTCTTATGGTTAGATCGACGCAAAGATGCTACAGCACGTTGGTCCGTCTGTATGGTGAAGGGAGCACCAAGCAAGAACTTTTCAAGTTTAGTTATTGCCCATATCACTGATAAAAGTTCCTTGTCCACTGTGGAATACTTTGTTTCTGCCGGCTTTAGCTTTCTTGAAATATATAAGGTAGGATGTAGAATGCCATCATGGTTTTGGAGCAGGCATGCACCAATGCCGTAGTTACTAGCATCTGTTCGTAAGAAAAATCTTTTGGAAGCATCGGGAAGTCTTAAAATTGGTTCATGCGAGAACAAATTTATAATTTTGTTGAAAGTTTCATTGCATGTACCAGTCCATGTCACCTTCACCGGCATGTCTTTTTTTAACAATGAAGACAATACAGCCGTGATGGATGACAAGTTTGGTATGAATCTACTGTAATATTGAACAAGTCCTAACAAACTCCTGACCTGTTTCTTCGTCTGAGGAACTGCTATGTTTAGAATTTTGGAGACTGTACTAGGTAACGTTCGGATATATCCCGATCCAATGATATGTCCCAAAAAGGTTATCTCATTACACGCGATTTGCACCTTTGTAGGTTTAGCAGTTAGATGATAATTCCTTAGAGTGTCGAAAACATATCTAAGTCCCGAAACATGTTCCTCAAACGACGAACTAAACAAGCATATGTCGTCAATATATGTAATAACGTCTGGTCTACCTGATAAAATTTGTCGCATCAGGCGAATGAAGGTAGCTGGCGCATTAACAAGCCCAAAAGGCATCACATTCCACTGGTATAGACCTTGTGGAGTGGAAAATGCGGTGTAGTACTTAGCCTCTTTTCGGTCATGGTATGGGCAAGTGTGGATGATGGGTTCGCTGTCAACTATAGTCTTAGCATTTAATTTTCTATAATCAACACATAGTCTAATGTTATTGTCCTTCTTCCGGACAATCACTAATGGAGAAGAGAATGGCGAATTACTAGTCTCAATGATTCCCAGAGACAACATCTGTTCAAGTTCCTTAGTAGTTTTAGCAAGGAAATGTAAAGGAACAGAATAGGGATGTACACGAATAGGTGTATCATCATTGAGAGTAATGTCATGACTGATAGCGATAGTTGCGACCCGGGGACGTCGGTCAATACTCATCTGGATAAGGATTGTAATAAGATTAGCAATCTGTAGACGCAGGTTGCGGTGTAACCGTTGAAGAGATGGTTACATCCCCGCCAAGTGATTCAGTAGGTTGAACTTACTACTGGTACCGGTAACGGTACTAACGTGTTGACCTAGGAAATGGTAACAGATTCTTCTTCCTGGATGAACGGAATAAGTGTTGAAATAATATGTTTTGAACAATCTAGATACTGTGGAGGTCGGGATCTAGTTCATGAATAATGACTGTAAGTGTTCAGGGACGAGTAGCTTAGCTAGCGGTTTAGCCTGAATAAATATTCAAGGGTATGTCAGGGGCTAGGGGGGTGGGGCATCTCAAAGTTCACATGATAAATATTGGATTTCATGGGGGGGTTCAGGAGACCGTTGTAATCGCGATTGCCAACTTAATTTGAGAGGGGGATATGGTATATATATGTTAAATATATTCTAGGATTTTGTGTCCTATTTGCGATGTAGAGAGTGAGACGTGTTCCACGTGTAAGACTTATAAAGATAATAACGGGATGACCAACTAAGGAAAGAAATGGATGACTTTTGGTCTAAGAGTGATAGATCTTCAAGGAATATACACAAAGAAGTGTGAGAGTGAGACTATTTTCTTGTTGTGGCGCCAGCATCATATCTAGGGTTACTGTATTGTATACTTTCGTAAGCCTGTAACTCGGTGATAAGAAGAATCTTGATACACACATAATCACGTGTCTCCTTACCCAGACGAGCGTATTAAATCGACACATATCAGACGACCGTACATGAGTGTAAACTCCATCGCGCTGGTCTGTTCGGCACCATTCGTCATGATGTCTAGCGAAGAGCGATTACGAAACTTAACGTTGTGCATGTTATAATCTAATAAAAAATTCTAAGTACTCTCTTATATATGATATTTTTTTGTTTTTCTATTCTCTAGCATTTATCTTATATAGTTTGCACTAGGCTAGAGCTCTCGCGTACAAGTTAATAAGGAGACAACGCGAAAGATCATCACATATAGAAAAAGCAAGACTTCAATATCAATATGAATTTCGCTATCGTAAGATCATTAGTCGTAAACTAGAGAGAGTTAACAAGACTGAGAGTGACTCACTGACTATGCGCGCAATGTACCTCATGGCTCACGTAGCGATGAGAGCTACTAGTCAACTAGTACCAAACGCATTGTCCACCGATCACTCATGCAAGCGACTCTATTCCTGAGATGGCATATAGGGGCTCTATGGATCGTGCCGCGGGTAAGACGATCATGTTAGCGATTTCTTGTAACTCCAACATCTTAATAGTTATATGACTTGGCAGAATTTCATTCAGTTACGAAGAGATAAAGGTATATCCATGCCTATGAAAGTCCAGGCATCCTAGATCTATCGACACTTAATTTCCTAATTATATCTTGCCATCCGTAGCGACATGAGACGCTGGTGGGATTTAGTCAAGTCCGTCTGAAATAAGTGGGAATGAACAAAGGTGTGTTCAAACGGGACAGTACGTGATAGATGGTCTCGACACACGAAGCGATCTTCTCTGAGCTAGAGAGTAGTCCAATTGTATTCATATCGTCCTTACTAATCGAAGATTATCCGGTGCATAATGGTAACTGTGGCTGACAAGAGACGTATGAGGGTGGTTAGAACAGCATTTGAGTCCGCCATAACGATGTAGTGAGTGATAATCAATGGTAGGGCACATAACAGAAGGAAGCATAACAACACCGTTATGATCAATGAAAGCATTTTTAGCTAAAAGAGAAATGTCCGTGATAGCGATTTTAAAATCATCGCCGTCAGCTATAGAGTAATCAGATAATATCATATACAGTTGATGAGCTAATCTTTACTTCCCAAATGTATCAAGTTTTTCCTGAAATGGAACATCGTAGTCGTGGATTATACCTGTAGTGAATGCACTATTCCACGAGAAACAGATAACTGAACAGAGAATTGGCCGGACTGCAAATTAACAAGATTCTATGGCAAGCTTGTAATACTAGCCATATAAGTAACACAGTCCTTATAAAGATAGCTCATGCTAATTGACATAGTCCATCGTTACAAAGGAGCTGGGAATGTACTCAACGATTTGCCGATAGCTCCAATTGGTTGTTCCATGCAGCAACTATGTCATTATATGGGAACTGAGCTTCACGGCACCTGGGAGAGTACTGATTAGTGACTAACCGACAGTCCTCATATTGACGTATCATCAGGTAGACGTCCGTAGTATTCTGTTCCTGAAAGACAAGATTATGCTGAGATAATGTAGTGTGCGTACCGGAATCCATTTAAATGAGATTCCTATGGCCAATCGTGTTAATCAAGAATTCTCGAGTAAATCGTTGTGGACTATTCTGTTCCAGTACATTATTTAGACTGGTTAGGACTGATCTAGTGTATATATTCCGCAGATCAGAAGCACTAGTGCTTAATCTTTCTGGCACTTCGTGGAAAACCATAAGAACACATTGTTGGTCAAACTTTATGCCACATAATAATTGTAAATATGCAAACACATTCGCTTAGATGTCTATGAAGACTGCCTGAATTAAGTATGAGTCATTGTCAGGTGGATAATGAGTCTCATACAGCGAATTTATTTAATTGTTGTAGGAAATCTGCCAGAGTAGATAGCGCCTCACAAATGCGTAACATATTAACAGTGGGTTCGAGATGAGATGTAAGTTCCACTTATTCAATGAAGTGTAATGCGAGTTACGATTAATAAATGTGTGTTATAATGTGATCGCATGGAGACCGCGATCCCTCAATTAGTAGTTAAGTCTGAGAACCATTATCTCTGTGACTCGAGCTATGTTTCCTTATTGAGATACAAAATTAGTCTATCGGCGACCTTATATATTGCAAGTCACCTGTGATGAAACTATCATTGTAGTGTTCATAAATGCTGACCCATACTGCGAGGTGGTGAATCATTATTTACTGTGCGGTGAATAATTTCTATTCAATCTGTAGATCTATAGTGACCTTTCTGTTGGAACCTCATTATTCGATTGTGGAGGCATTATTATGAGTCCCAGTTCTGAATGTAACTCTTTGTATGATTATCTTCTTGTGAGGAGCCTACTAATCTGAGACCCATACACTAGTGATGTACCTGAGTTTATCTGTTTATTTATGGACATGTAGAAGGTGCCATATTGACGCCCACATCGTAGAGGAGTTCTTATGAGGACATAAACTTGTTGAATTCGGATGTGCCGAACAGTAAGAGTATATTAAAGGAAAACTATTTTTTCTAGACTCACGATCGATCAGAGTTACCGATGAAACATGATCAACGAGCTCCTATCATAAATATGGCAAAAAATGGCTTGCTTAACCAGACTCGAATAATAACCTTAATTCCCGTACGGAAGTAGTAAATCAACACTAATTTGTCAGTGTAATGATTTAGATTGACGTCTGCCAGTATCCAACCCATAAATAGTTTAAATGTATTGATAAGTCTTATGATTCGTCTGGCATAAATCAGAACTTTATGTGTAGATGCAGGTAATAATTCCTCTTAAATATTTTGAGCTACAGTAGTTCCCGATCAGCCCAAGTGGAGTTGAAAACCTTTCGTAAAATAGGCGCTTCAACGTCAAGTTACTTTACACGTTAATATGCAGCTTGCGGGGAGGTACCTATTTGGGAGCCTGACATGAGCAAATGCAGGTTACGTAACATTTGAGAAGCCGAAGTGGATTCATCAGCGAACCAAGGATATCAGACAGATTTGCTACTTGAAGTGCGCCATAGACTACTATCAGGTCTAATTTTGTTATCTGGCTAAGTCCAACATGTCTTCTATTCTCAATGGCAAATCTTATTATACGTTGAGACTCAATACGATGCATCTTACAGGCATCATGACGTTATTATTTAAATTTGCCAGAACGTGTGGCTAAAGTATCTATCGAAGATATTACGATAGAAAGGAATATTCTCTATGTAGTTTTGGGTCGCATTATGAATTCACATATTGTGAAACATTATTTTATAGGTCAAATTCATACTAATTATTAGAAGTGTTTTGTAGTCATTAGGGCTGATGTACGATGCATTTGTACATTAGTATTCTGTCACAATTTTGCATGACAGCACTTATGTGCCACGTATAGTAGATTCTAATTGGATTGTAACAACAATTTACATCGCTTTCAGAGTCTATAATTCTTCTTGTATGTCTGGCGAATATTAAATGTTGCCAATTTCACCGGATTTCGTACTTTATATACTCTTTCTTATCCATATGCACGTATGGCGACAATTTGACTAGCTCCTTCTAAGTCGATTTATTCTCAGTAGTTATCTATAGTACAATTCTGCATTTTCTGTAAATAATTAGATTGATATTAACCTGTAGGCGTCATAAAAATCCCCAAGCCAGTTCTTTTGGTTTCTGCTTAGCTATTTATAGACACTAAATTATTTAATCTAGTGCTTTTACTTATCTAGTTCTAACAATGGCTATCTTTGTTTCTTCGATGCATGTTTATCCATTCTGGTGAGTCCAGGGTGACTACTGAGCTTAAGTTCTGTGAAATTAATGGGGATTTTTCAGCTACACGGGTGCAATGGCTATGGAGGACAGGTTGGAGTTGTATAAATAGCTTGGGCTTATGCTTTGTGGGTGTGCATATTGAGGTGACAAGCATGTAAAGGTGTGTTTATGGGTAGTCATGGACAGATTAAGCGCCATTGAGACGCTTAGATAGCTACTCAGAGAAGAGAGAATCTATCTGGCCATAACTGCATCACAATTGTGCTTACAATTCTACCAATTTTAACGAAATGGTCTATAGTAAGCATTTTGACTTTTATCTGTAAGTAATTATTGATAAGTACTGATTAAAATATCAGTATAAGCTTCAAGTAATTATTATACTTACTCAACTTAAAATATTTTATTTCAATATAATATAACTCACAATAGTACGAACTCCTAATGTCTAAGTTCAACTAATAGACAATATTTTTGTAACAATATTGTATCTAATACGAACTATATCATTAATATTTTTTTATGATAATCTGTTAACTAATAATGTAATTACATCAACACAATTAAGCTCAATATCCCAATAATGTTTTGGGTATGATTCCCTAGTAATTATATTGTTCAATGTACTAAGTCACTCTCTTAGTACCAAGAAAGTATATTAAATAATATACAATGGGTCTATTACCTCAAAGGTAGAATGACTATAAGATTATATTATTTTGGATCAATATATATATTATATTATTATGCCCTAGGCATCTCTTATAAATTGTAGTGCTACTTTCTTGGACTATCACTGCATAATTATGCAGTGTCCCATATTAACCTTAAATATCAGAAAAAATTAATTAAATTAAATTACAAGTGTATTATTGCATATAATATCATATTATTAATGTAGTATTTAATATATATCATGAGGACAAACAAAACAATGATGCAACTAAAGGGTACAAACAATGTCAAGACGCAAACAAGACATTTCACAATTAAAAATGAATTTATGAACTAAATAAAACAAGCGGAAGTGTCACAAGCCAAATGAAGGGTCAAGGTCTGACCCGAGGTCAACTTAATATTCAAAGTACACCAAAAAAAAAATGACTGCAAAAAATGATGACATCACAGGACTCATAACGGACGACCATTTAACAATCATCAAATAAATGATAGTAAGAGGAGACTGGACGAAATAGTTAACGAACATGATACAAAACTGAATAAAATTGTCAACTTAGTACACATACTCTCCGCCAGTTATCTACGGAACGTCACAGCTAACCCAAATCGTCAAACGACAGCAGATTTGGACAGACAGTCCAATGGCAAACCTCAATGGGGCTTCCAAAAGTGCAATCGTTTAACTGCCCTAAGAAACGACCGAAATCAATTCAGGCATCGTGAGAGCCACAGAATCTAATTTCGGTTCATCCTCCCTACCTCCCCCTCATTAACAACAAATTAACACAACCCAAAAAAATACATGAAACACATTCAGAAAAGACATGCCTATGCAGGCAAAAGGCATGGACTCAGTATTACAGTTTTGCAATGACGACAGTATTAAAACAACTAGACTTATCTTTTCCGTTGCTTAGATCAGTGCTAGAGGTCGTCAACAGCTAGGCTAATGCCCCTGACTGTCTGCTCCTGTATCCATATCGTGTGGTTTGCTTCAAATGGCTCATGTTATTTCCCCTGGTTTAGACTTAGAAACGACTTTGGTTTCTCCGACAGATCACCTACACGACTTTCAGTGACGTCACGTTGTTAGGCATTAGAATGAGTAAGACGTCATCTTCAGACTGGATCATGTGATCGAAACTTGATCATAAATATTATGGTAAACATGTGCGTAAGGAAACAGAAGTTTTGTTTCTTTTTTTCTGTCGTTCCCCATCATTGGCCACCACTTTGTTGCTGAGTTATTTGCCGGTTGAAGATCATGCACTGAGTAATGGTTTACTTTAGTGATCTTATCTCATTTTTAATCGTGCTTTGATTTTAGTATTACGCGAATTAGTGGTGAAGGTGTTCATACAACTCAGTAGCATGGTATGAAGAAGTAGTTCATGTAACTTGAACTCAGCAACATTAATGAAGTAATTAATGCCTTCAGATTGAGTCCGTAATATTTAATCACATGTACACACAGGATGATCATTTCAAATAGGAACAGAACATAAGTCCTTATAAGTCATGCATAAATTAATCAATAACGTAGACTGCTGGTTTACGTGTCAATGTCCGTTTAAGGATACAATGCAGTATTGTCGTCAGAACATCACAGCTATATGCACGCGCAGCTAGACATGGCTACCTGCCGACAGTGAGACTGCGAGTCTGAATATTTCATACGAATTTGACGATTATTCTCCTCCTTCTGAGAATTCTAGTTAAATACTAACCTCCATAAATTTTCCTCTCATATAGAGTTCTAGGACTGACCCTGGTCCATCAAAATGCACATATAAATGGCTATATCATGCCATTGAATTGGAAGGTTAGAAAAACGCAGCTATTCAGCTTGGCGGTCAAGTAACAAAGGGTAGCGTCTCCTAGTTACCGACTGTGTCCTAAACAACGCTAGACACGTCATAATCGATCGTGTATGGAGCGTTCAATAATTGAAACATCTATCGCAATATATTAAATGTCTTAACCTTTACATTTGCACGTCCGCTAACCTTTAGCAGACGGCGTTAATATCATATACCGTAACATATATATATATGATCCTACATCTTGTAGTGGTGTTTCTTCCTGGAAACTGCTCGGGGCAGGATTTTTTTAAAATCGAAGTAATCTGTTCAGCCCTTGATGGGTAACTACTGCCATGTTGGACCGGGCACGTCCCGGGGCCCCCGGGCATCGAAGGGTCCCCGAAAAATATTTGTCAGAAGGGACCCTCCCCTTAATACAAATCCTTTTAATTTCCTTTGCTCATGCGTTGAACGTCCTGTTTCTCATTTCCATTTTAGAAAAATTTCCTCCCTACTTTCAAAAGTTCAGAGTCCTTACCTGACTCAGTTTCTGGCGAACCGGTGTCGCTATCGTTGATAACGTCATCTAGCAACGGTTTTGAGAAAAGTAACGTTGCTGCTGTTGAGAAAAATATGTTTGATAGCGATTTTTTGTTGCTGCACGGATGAAGATATATATGTGGAAGAAGTGAGTACCAGCTCGATGCTAGCCTAAAGATATCACAAGAATTCTACAGATAAAGGTCACTTTAAGAATGTTCTTATAACAGATGATAAAAGATTTATTATTTCAACTGATCTTGTCGACCAGAGGAACCGTTTCCCCAGTGACAAAGAAACAGGTTTTCGCTTCTCTACCTATTTTTTGTTTGTTATGAAACAAAAAATAAAACTGGATTGAACATTTCACGGAGTTGGCTGTGTTATACAGAATTACTTGTTTATGCTTACTGTGAGCCATGTTGGTTGTTTGCTGAAAGAAAGAACTCACATTTTCAACCAGCTTGGGTTGATGGGATAAGAAAGTAGGGGATACTGAGTGACAAAATTCAAGATCACGAAAGCTCTGGAATTCATCATAATTCGTGTGTGATGTATGAATTTTGGCGTCTCAGTAAGACTGTTGACTAAGACCTCGAAGCGCAAGTACTCAGGGAAAAATCGTTTTAGTGCGAAGTTTTTGACCGATTCATAAATGTAAAGCTTACATCAGCCACGTGTAATATTCCATTTAGAGGGCAGTGAAGTAATTGGGGGGGGGGGGGGGGGGGGGGGGGGGAGAGAGAGGTGTTGATGAGGTCGAAATGGTACATTTTTAAAATCGATTTTTTAAATTGCTTGCTATGTATGATTCTGTTCTGAAAGAAATGATTTTGAAACCTGCAAGATCAGTTCGATACTATAGTCCTCAAATTCAAATAGATCTAATCGATCTCCTGTCGGAGACAGTAGAAAACGGAATAAATGCTGACATTAAAGAAGTACCATTTTTTTCTATCGTAATGGACACAACTCAAGATATTTCGAAAACAGGTTAGCTGAGTCATCCCATCAACTGTGGTCACCTGCCCAATTGTAGTCTCAGCCTCAGCTATCCATGGCATCCTTCTCTTTATTCTTGCTTCCATGCCATACAGGGGGTGTTTTTGTATGTGATTATAGGCGCTTGCCTGGACCATCGCATATCTGGACCTAATCAGCTGTAGCAAAGTTAGATTTTGCTGGGGAGGTTATGATGGTATCCTAAAAGAATGAAATCCGTGTATGTATTAACCGTGTGAGGTCAAGCACATGTAGGCCCCTGACTCTATAAATGATGATGATGAATTATGTGCAGGGAACCTAACGCTACCTCCCTAGATCTCACACGGTCACTATTTCGGCTCTAGTGTCTGGTGTATGATGTACCTAGTGTCTAGGGGAGAAATGAAATGATGGTACACAACACAAAAACACTTTAAGTTTCTATGAGGAAGTGAATAAAACCTGTGGTTAAGTTTTTCTTTAAATTAATTTTTTTTTTTTTTTACAATTGATTTTGCCTGTCCAGTCATATCGTTTGGACAGGTCTTTGAAAATGAGGACAAGATAGTTTACATAAAAGATTAACTAAAATTTTGTGTGGACAATCTGCCCAAATAACTACAATGTTAATATATGTCTTTCCTGTTGGAATGTTCACAGTTTACTACTATATTCTTCTAGAGGTAGAGAGTACCACTGTGTATGAGGGGCTGAAAAATGTTCATCATACCCCACAAAAGTCCTGAGTATTGACTTTGAATTACCAAGGTTATTTAAACCGAAACTGTTCAGATGTACCCAGGTCCTTAAACATATCACCTGGGGTTTTCTTGTTGAAAGAATAAGATACCTTTGTGTTGTTGCAGAAATATCGATATCACGTCACACGCCCAAGCTTCCTTGCTGTTTATCTCCTGACAGCCATGGAACGTAAAGTTGTTGGAGACTTCTTGTCTTTATCGTCACTCCTCGGGTTTCCTGTCACCAGCTGGCAACAGAAACGAAACCTCTGCAACAAAAGAGACACCCTGGCCTTTACATTTGATCACTTATATTCTTTTGTTTACCTCTTTATTTAATTTCATACGTGGTATTGGATTAAGCCAACGCGTGCACGTTTTCAGGTGCACTCATCCCCTAATTTTTCATGACTCCCACCTTGCTGTGACCACCCCTCAGGTCCTATGGCAGATACGCCACTGTCAAGCTGTTTACATATTTTTCCTCAATAATTATAATGTGGGGTAACCACATTTCCTTTTATAATTATTTTTTCTCATCTTTTTCTTTTTAAATATAAATGCTTCAGGGCATGTATGAACAGTGGGTTCCTTGAACACGGAGGCCTTACTAATATACTCTAATGCAATAATATTCAAACATAATCATGACAACATACATTAGGTTAGATACAATTTCAACGTGAGGACTTTGCTCAACAATGTCCTGCTCCCGGCACGTCCTTCACTTTTTCCCCCAATAGCAGTATCTAAACTTTGGTTAATGGGAATTAAACATATTAAATTCATACAATGCATTCTTACCACAAATCAAGAAATAATAAACAAATTGACGCTGACAGAATTTTTGCAAAGAAATGGCCTCAGTTTCTTCTGCTTCCGTCCAGATACTGTGAAATACACATATAGATTATTTAATTTATTTTTAAATTGATCACAGCTGTTCTCAGCGAGTAATCTGAATAAAAAATACGAGTTTAACTGGCAATGAGTAGTGAAAGCTTTTTGGCTTAATATTTAGTAGCACTGGCCAATCGAAAGCTTGCGACTACCAGAATTCAAATGCAGTTTTTGAAAACTAAAAATAATTCCAAACATACTCTGCGTCTGGTAGTCGATTGGCCAGTCCGCTTTAGTTATTGCCAATGCTCAAAACAATGTTAGTTTTTGGTAACAATTTTCCTACCGCTCCTCTCTCCTCCTATTACTCTTGTTACCCAAGCTAATTTGAATTTACCTCAATGCCTCCTTCTAAGCCGTGTGTCCCCCACTAACGGTTAAGAAAAAAACAAGCAGGAACAACAGTCTGTCTGGTCGTGCGTTCGTAGACATTTAGTATTTTCTCAACAATTTGGGTAATACTGGGACTATCATATTATTTAAAACACATTCTTGCTCAGTGAATTCTAAGCTATACTACCATATATTTTTTATGTTCAGTTTCATTATGGTTTTAGGTTTTCAATTTTGTCCCCGGTCATCGTCAAATAAATATTTTACACAAGACGGCCATCTTCCCCTCTCGCTAGCATGTATTTTTCAAATAAATAACTTGTTTTTGTGACGTCAGAAACATTACCGCGAGGAGGCAATAAAATTGTCTGCGTGTTTTGCCTCTGTTGGACTTTTTCCAGCGTGTATATATGCATGGCGGACTATCAAGCGAAGTGGGGTGTTGGCGTGGCGGGTTAAGAATTGGCGTTAATAATTTGTATTGTATCGTGTAACACTACCAAAAAATGTAAGGATTACTACTTATTACCAGCGTTAAAGTTGACAGAATACGTTAATTCAGATAGTTATTTTGCGGCACACTTCCGAAAAATCGTTAATTATAAGTCTAGGTTGCAAAATGTATGCAGCAGATCTGGCAAAATGTTAAATGTTGGTAGTACGTTTTCGAAACCGAAACCAAAACGCGTGTTAGATTTTTACCGTGGAATCGTTCTATAGGCTTTAGCACTGCACAAAAGGCAGCGTTGCTGGCGTGTGAGAGCATCACCGTCAGACACAATAGGGCGGATTTATATATTATCATTTTATGACTAAAATCTTACTGAAATGAGCGATTATTCTCGCAGATTTTACTACATCAGCAGCAATCCACATGTACGGTACCTTATCGCCACAATCGAGGTATCTCGCGTACAGCCTAATACTATACGCATCCCTTCATTTTGAATTCGTTAACAATCGGTCACATTGCAACATTGACAGCGTGAGTATTCCCAGCCCATACTCGATTACTGACATGACAAGCTGATGACGCAGGAGACATAGTATTACCTGATCCAGGTGCACAGTGGCCATTGTTTTTAAGTGCTACACCTCAATTTCACTCGTGTACGATTAGCTCAACATGGTACTTGTACAATAGCCCGAAATCGAACAGTATATGTGTGTTTATGTGCGTGCGTGTGTGTGTGTGTGTGTGTGTGTGTGATTTTCCATCATGGAAAATGGTACGGTAACAGAATGTTGTATCTCAGAAAATACAAAAATACAACTATTTTCACCGCAGAGATTGTGGTCATACTAAAAGCACTAGGAAATCGTCTCTAACAACTGTTCCCCAGAAACTGGCAGTTTAAGACTTTCAGTAATTCCGGGCTCTATGAAACTTGCGAGAATGCTAATACACGCATACCTCGGAGATATTGCTGGTTCAGTTCCAGACCACCGCAATAAAGCGACAATCGCAATAAAGCGGGTCACATCCATTATATTTTGCTTCCCAATGCATATAAAAGCCTAAAATCATGTTTACATTATGTCTATTAAGTGCGCAATAGCGCTAGGTCTAAAAAAAAAAAAAAAGTACTGTAAAGTTAAAAATACTTTATTGCTAAAATATGCTAATCCTCATCATCTGAGCCTTCAGCGAATCGTAATCTTTTTGCTGGTGGAGAGCCGAAATCTATCGGAAGAAGAAGGCATGCTCTAATAAATAAACGTGAATAATTTGTAAAAAGCGCAATATCTGCGAAGCGCAATAAAGCGAGGTATGCCTGTATTTGCATACTAGCAGATATACCCGACGTTGCCCGGCTAAAATAAAATAAAAATAATGTAACTGAACTTTTAATATATCCCCTGGTTACGGTACTTCGGAGCCACCATTATTATCTGAGCGACCAAGACCAACCCGCCACGGTTAATTCTCGGATTAACCCAATGACAACTATACATCTCACCTCCAGCATATCTACTCCAATCATACTCCATTGCACCTCTCACGACCCCATCTAATTCAATCGTTTCCTCCGCCATACCTCTCATTTCCAGCACATCTACTCAAATCATGTCCATTTTACCTCAACCTCCAGCACATCCACTTCAGTTATGTTCTCCACGATACCTCTCACTCTTAGCACACCCACTCCAGTCATTGGAGCGAGTAGAGATTACGTGAAGATAGAAGGCGAACTGGATGATTTTATATATATATATATATAGTTAGTTCTTCTTCCATCCTTAGCCACCGACCGTCAAAGCAGTCAGTGGCCATTACGCCTAGTGGCGTCTTAGGGCAACAGCAGATAGGTTTTCTTTGTCATTGTGTTCCATCACGCCTATTGGCGTCTTTAGGGCAACGGCAAATCAATCCATTTGCTGTTGTTTCCGTAATCGAAGTGACTGGCAAACGGGTGATCAGCCCGTTGGATATAGTTAGTGCAGGTTGGAATATGAGCAAAGATAGTGAGATTGCTTTATGCTAATATTGTTGCTGATGCACATATACATTGTGCTTGTCTTAAGATTCATGGCCAAAGCGGCAGTTTGCCTATGTTATTTGTGTTATGCTAAAGTTTGTGATATAAAGTCGTCGGATATCGTGCCTACGTGTTGGAGTTCATTGAGTTAGCATTAGCTGTGAACAACGAGCCATGTCTGTCGCTCCAGGTGTAATGCAGTATATATATATATATATATATATATATATATATATATATATATATATATATATATATATATATATATATATATATATATATATATATATATAATGTTTTTTGCACTAATGTTATCGTAATTAGTAATTCCTGTATATGACTGAATGTAATGGCAATAGTAGTGACATAAACAACTAGCAAAATTAAAATTACATATTTTAATATTATATATTTTTTTATTATTATATAATTTTTATATATTATATATACGATGTAACCAATTTCCATTTCAGGGTATATTAACAGCCTGATGTCTAAAATCTTCTGTAAGATCATCTCTGTATTTCATCCTTAGTGCTAGTGGGTCACCAACTCCACAAGTTCTAAGTAGAATGTCATCTGATATTTCTTGCTGTGTTTGATAATGAAGACTATAAAAGTAGACGAATCAAAAGAATTGCGACCCCTGATCTTATTGAATCCTTTTTTTTTTTAAAACGGGAAATCCATTGATATATTGACCAAAAATTGATGTTAAAGGAAACAATGCAATTAATATATATATATAAGTATATAAACCAATAAAACGGTATTGAATCAGTTCTATAAATTAACGGTTCACATGAAACGAGGGACGTTTCTGGTTTTACCCTTCGTCAGCCACAGTTACAAACAGGTGACAAAGACAAGAATTACATATAGGTACTTGTCGTAAATTTATTTTGAGAGAAAGAGTCTTAGAAATAGTGGTCCGGTTTAGAGTGTAGAATGATGGTGAACAGCTCAGTGATAGAAATGTAGAGAGTAAATAGTTGCTTCACAGAGTGCTGGAGGAGAGTAAAGACAGACTTATTTACGACAAAATCGTTTCTCTCAATCTACTCTTCAGGCTCTCCTGGTCAAACAATTATTTGCCAGTTTCTAGACACACACCTGCTCTCACACCGATTTGGCGCTTCAAACACACAGACGACGTGGATACAACTATCTTAAACAAATAGGGGAAATTTTGGGCTTTGGGTATTCCAACACAGTAACGATTAAGTTTATGTTGTTTATTAAAGTTAAAAAAAACAATCACTACAATAATCATGTGTTTACATCAAAAATTATCATAAGTACAGAAAAATGCAAATAACAAGGTAGGGAGGGGGTGAAGAAGATTGGTATCGACTAAGCCCATCCCGCTTAGTAGACAAAGATAAAACCAGTCCAAAGATAGATAGTTATCAGGAACATAGGTACGTTAACCTATCAGTGAAGTTAATTACTCTGAAAGAGGTGTTTCAAAATTAGGTATGGGTGGTAGAAAGAATCCTGTTCTTCCCAATTGTTCTTCCCTTTACTAAGCAAATGAAAAGGAGGGGGTTTTAAACAGAGTTAACAAATTATCAACTATCCCACTTAAAGGAACAATGCAGGGTATACAGAAAATTATATTACCAGGTAAGCAAGTTAACAAAATGGTTACAAAAAAAAGATTAAATTTCCTGTCATTCATACACACGCGTGAGGATCCACACTCATATATTCACACACTTACCGATTACAGCATCAGACACTCCAATAGAATTATATAAACAGCAATTACACTCTTGACACATGAAAAGGTCTGGTTCTTCCGTGTCCCGCCCCAGATGTTGCGAGGTTTGCTGATAGCAACTATTCTCACTTATCGCCGGACTTGAAGCCTAAGAGTTATTGTGTTTTATTATATAAAAGGAGTCTATGGGATGGCACTGACACAGTTCGACACAGGGGTGAAATGAAGTGGTCTCTTTAATCTTCCGCTATGGTAAAATTCCTTCAATGCGTGATGATAGTAACTGACCGGAAAGTTTATTAATCCAGTGAGGAAAAACTTAAGTCGTCACAGTTTAGGAAAATATGTACTCTCTCACAGTAGGGCAGTAAATCAAGTATCGCTACTGGCACGGTTCAACTTCCAGTTTATCTTACAGATTTGTAATTTTAATATGATGATTGTTCTTTAAATAGTCTTGGGTAGGCTTTCTTTCATGTAATTATGATAGCTAGGTCGCATTGAACTGCCACAAGATTAAATTTAAAAATGTTTCATCAATATGTCTGGAAGTTTTTTAAGATGATTTCTTTATTGCTGGGATCGCAAAGGTTACGATCACTCTGTATGAAAGAAAAAGACATGTAATATACCGAAAAATCAAATAACATTCTAAAGCGCGATGAATTTCCCGTTAAGACTATATATATATATATATATATATATATATATATATATTTATATATATATATACTATATATATATATATATATATATATATATATATATATATATATATATATATATATATATAATATATATATATATATATATATATATATTCACGTATTTAATTATGTATTTAATAAACACTGCGCGAGTTCTAATAGTTTAAACACACATCTATAACTATAGGATTTAACTAAATTTATTAATTATAAATTCCTTCGCGACTTTAAAAGTTAATTACAGCATTTAAGCATCTATTATCCTTTTTGGAAATAATATAGCAGATATATCATTACATTTACAACTGGAACTATTGAGATGGTTTAATTTAATAGATTTAAATTAACACAAAATCCAGTGAAATAGAATGAATGAACTAGACCACTGATCACTTTACACAATATATATATTACCGTTTTGCACAGAAATAGAATTCACTGCAAATATATATAAAAATCCAGGGGATAATCTAGCAGGATTTCAAATATAGCTAGTGCTTCTGTAAAGGTCTGGCCAACGAATGATAAAGTGTATTTCTCCGCTCGCTGCTGCGATCAGTTCTGTGTTTAACACCGAGATGCGAAATACCTGCAGGAACTTGCGTCGCTCGTTTCAGGGACCACTACTGTCTTTGATCGTGGCGCTAGTCTTTTCTGAAATCCCCCAGTCTGTGTCTTTCATCGTGGTCGCTACTATCTGTTTGATTCTGGCGCCGCCCCCTCTGGGCAAAGTTAATGAAAATACTGCATATGATTGCTCAAGAGATGTCCATGGGCGTGATTTAATCTCTCATTAAATCAATGCGATGACCAAATGAACGGTAGATAAACTGTCCACATATTAATCAGCAAACGTGTGGAACGGTTGCATAGCTAATGAGTCCAGGTGAAAAAAAATCCCGTTTGACGAAAGGTTACAATATTCGGGGGCACTGATGTTATCCAAGGGGTCGCTACGAAGGTCGTACTATATCATCCAACACTTCAGGGTCGGCTGAGTTCGTCTGTCACAGTACTACAAAAACATACGATGATGAGAAACATACACCAAATGAGCGATACAAGCAGATGGAAAAAGTAAACAACCACAGTGATGAGCGAAAAAAGAACAATAATAATGCAAGAAAATCGTAAAACCTGAAAGAAATACCGAAACAAGAAAGTAAATAATCAACGAAACGAAAAAAAAGAGAATGAACAAAACTTTGGACCAAGTAAAAGGTCACTTAGCTAGATCCGTAGATGCTTGGAATAGAACACCAGGGTAGCTTGTCCAAGAAATCGTCTAAGGAAGTCTATTAATGCAATTAATATCTAATTGTCATTACCAAAAAAACATCGCATCCCCTGTTTCTGTAGGAGACGAACCAACAGACGTTCAAACATATAGATTAGATATAATGTTCAGCTTTATTAGCATGGTTACCTTCACGTGTTAACATAGATGGAAATAAAAAGGCAGATAAAGAAGCCAAGAAAGGCAAATCGACTAAAAACCGAATAAATGAAAGGACGAACAGATCAGCTTTAATTAAGTAAAGCTTAAGTAAAAGAACAAAAACAACAGATGAATGGACTGTAGGATAGGACGAAAGTATAAACGGAAGACATGCAAATAAACTGTTCAAAATTCCAACAAGAATATGTCAAGTATCCAAAGAATCAAAACTTCGCAACAATTAAAAAAAAAAAAAAAAAACTAAACAGACTCCAACTGGAAACAGACTATTTCAGAATAAAAGAACCTGACTATGCAAAATGCACACAAGACAATACTGTAGAGCGTTTCCTATATAAGATACTGGAAACATGAACAACACGGAATACCATATTATATTATTTAAAGGCTTGCATTTTACCTATAAATTCAGAACAAATGTTGAGAATAGACGGATCTGGAGAACTGCACATCATGGTTAAACAGTATTTCCTTCATTCGTTGTCTTTTGCGCTCCTTACGGAGCATACAACCACCACTGCAGTTGGTCCCCTGGCAGGAAACCCGCACTAAAGATTCACACGATCTTGCAGCTGTGGTTTTTGTGGCAATTTGTTTACGTGATGAGGTTGCCAGCCTCTTGTGCAACCTTATATTAGTCGCCACCTACGATCTGCCTGAACGTGCAGTAATCCTTTTCTTCCTTGGTCTCTTCAGAGACCCCCCGGGAACTAAACAGTATTTAACGAGAACAAACATTCATACATAATAATTACTGGGGGTATGAGGGGACAGAATATGTCTGGTAAGGTTCTGGTAATATATATTACTGGTGACGAATACAGAGTAATTTAAATATCAACCAAAAGACGCCAGACTTTCAGACCATTTTAATATATTTTTTTGAAACACCAAAAACCAGCATGAGAAGACAACCCTTTCAGGACAAAGGAAAGAAAACAAATGCATGCACACGCACATGCACTTTGGAAATATTAACTAACTTTATTTACAGTGACTAGGCAGCTCTCCACATGTAAGCCTACCTTGCCGTGGTTGGAGAGCTTGAGCGCCTCAATGATCCCGGGAGCTATGCCGGCGGGAGTTTTACTCCTGGCAGGGTCACCCAAGCCGGACAGGTCCTGGGTGAGGGGCCAGACTAAATGGGCTGAGGAGTGGGTGGAACCCTATAGGTGTAGATGCAGAACCCACCGGCGAGTGGTACATGCTCTGGTCTGCACCAATCCACCCCCACTTCATGGGTTAAATGCTTTCTTGCCTCATTCTTCACTGTTTGTCGTCTATCACGCCCATGGCGACCGTTGCCTCAATTGGCTGTGTGTGGTGTACCCGGAAACGGGGCCTCCCAGTACTGAGGCAAAGTTAAGTCCCCGATGTCACTTATCGGTGCAGAATTGAGAGAGATGGCTGAGCATCACAATCCCTCCTGTGTTGCAGCATGATGAGAACCCAGCATTGCACACTGAGCTTGGGGGAATCACTTGGGCACCAGACTTAATACTGGCTCTTGACTGGATGGCCGCATGCAGGAGATTTCTACAATGGAGGGTTGGCAGGTGGTGGGTATCGGGAAGTGGCTCTGTGCAGGACGTGAGGATTCCTTGGGAGAGCCCAGAACCAGAGCACAGCATTGTGCAAGCTCTGCATAGTTGGAGAGCCCCCTGGATGACGGGGAATGCACAGTGTGCTACCCCACCTATCCCCAACTGCTAACTTAGAACCAGAAGTGGGGTCCTCTGTATGCGTGCCAGGCCAGGATAAAATGCCTGGGAAAGAGACTGGAGCTCAGAACTCCCTAACTCAAAGTTGCAGGATGGCAGAAAAGCCACGGGAAAGACAGGGCTATTTTGAAGATAACGCAACCATATTTTCACCATACGAGCTCGGACGCCGCCTCGGTAAACAAGGTCCGCGCAGAGCAGTGACACCCCCAGGCTGCTTGCGAATAGTCTACTACTGGGAACATAAACAGATTAGGGATGAGCCCACTCTCCCGTTGAACAGGTGCTAAAGTCGTAGATACTGGGCCAGAAGGCGCACCGGAAACCACAGTATCATGCAACTCGCTTTTTTTTTTTCTATGGAGAGTACACCGTCAAATAAATCTCGTTCTGGTGCTCGCCCTGTGGAGCTCCACCAGGCAGGTGCAGTGCCGGGCTCTGAGCCTCGACAGAGCCCACCCTCAGCTACTGGAGGACCCTCTAGACCGTCTTGTGGAGTCAACAGACGGCGGAGGAGAACTACTGACCAAAACAAAACAGAAAAAGAGAAACCCAGAGTGCCACTTGTCATGATGCACTGGAATGCAGAGGGAGTGAACAGCAAGCAGGCTGGATACAGCAAAAAGACAGAGCTGGAAAACATCTTGTATGAGAAGCAAGTCAGTGTTTGCTGTATCCAAGAGACTCACTTGAAAGCAGATCAAACCTTTAAAATAAGGGGATATCAATGCTTCAGATCCGACAGACAAGATAGACGAAAAGGAGGAGTACTTACTCTTGTAAGGAATAACATTCCTGCACACGAAAGGAAAACCTTCATGGATGGAGCAGAATATCAGCTGCTGCAGATAAAGGTAGACAAGATGGAAATAGAACTCCTGAACTATTACTGTCCGAACAACAAACCCCTGAGTCTCAGCTCTATACAGGTACCAGCCACCAACTTTATAGCAGTTGGAGACTTTAATAGCCACTCCCAGAGCTGGGGCTATAACCATCTGGATCACAGAGGTGAAGAGGTTGAAACTTGGCAAGATGATCACTCCCTAATCCTAGTCAATAATGCCACAGATACTCCTACCTTCTACTCCAGAGGATGGCACACAACCTCAACACCAGATCTTGCCTTCTCCACACCAGATATAGCTGGATCTATTAGTAGAGAAGTAGGAGACCAACTAGGGGGAAGCGACCATCGCCCAATCTTTCTTACTGTCCAGAGTGCAACTCTCAGTACAGGCCCAGCCATTACAAGATGGAACTACAAAAAAGCCAACTGGGGTTTATTCAGGCATCAGGTGAACACGCTGCTGTCTACCCTCAAGGTACAGAACAGAGACATTAATGAAGTGGTAAAAGACTTCAACAGATGCATACTACAAGCTGCAAAAGAAACCATTCCCAAAGGATGCCGGCGTAACTACATACCATACTGGTCCAGCACACTCCAAGAACGTCAGGAAGCTATGGACAAGGCTAGAAAGGACGCAGAGTCTCAGCCTTCACTTGAAACTCACAACAAATGGAAAAAGGCTGTAGCAGAGTTTCAGAGAACAAAGCTAGAAGAAAAGCGGAAAAGCTGGAGAACTAAAACGGCATCGCTGAACCTTGAGAAAGACGGCAGGAAACTTTGGAGATTAGTCAAGTCTCTAAATGAAGAGCATTCCTCACCAAGGCAGACTATCACATTGGATGAAGGTGGCAAACTTTTCAGAGGAAAACAAGCTGCAGACTTGTTTGCTAGAAGATACAGTTCAGAAAGCAACTTACCCATTAACATAGACCATCAGAGAGAGATAAGAAAAGAAATACTGGCAACCATGGGACAGACAGATACTCCTGCCCCAATGAGGGAACCCATCACACTAGGAGAACTACAGAAGGCTATTTCCAAGCTTAAGTTTCAAAAGTCACCCGGCCCAGACAAAATCAGCAACGAAATGCTAGTAAATCTGAGCTCAGCAGCAAAGACAAAACTGCTTGAGATATTCAACCACAGCTGGTTGAAAGGAACGGTACCCCAAGTATGGAGAGAAGCCATCACAATACCCATACTAAAGAAAGGGAAATGTAAGACCGAGGCTGCAAGTTACCGGCCAATCAGTCTCACAAGCTGTGTTGGGAAGACTATGGAGCGAATAGTCAACCACAGATTGAAATGGTATTTAGAGTCTGAGCAGATCCTGGTGCCGGAACAAGCTGGATTTAGAGAATGCTACAGTATAGAAGACCAAGTTACTTACTTGTCTCAAGCAATAGAAGATGCCTTCCAGGAGAAGAAAAAGGTCCTAACGATCTGGGTCGACTTCAAGCAGGCCTTTGACAAGGTGTGGAAAGATGGCCTCATTGCAAAACTTAGGAGAAGTGGAATCCAAGGCAACATGATGAAATGGATCCAGTCATACTTGCATAACAGGAGAACTAGAGTCACTCTTGACGGTCTGCAGAGCAGAAAAGTGTTGCTCCATCAGGGGGTACCTCAAGGAGGAGTAATTTCCCCAACACTCTTCCTTGTTTACATCAATGACCTGGTGAAAGATCTCCCTGCAGGAGTTAAAGCTGCCTTATATGCAGATGACCTAGTACTCTGGTGCGCTGATGAAAATGTCACCACAGCAAATTATAGAATGCAGCGGGCAGCAGACATGCTAGTGTCATGGGCAGAGAAATGGCTTATCACAATAAACACAGACAAAACCTCCACAACACTGTTCTCCCTCGCCCCCAAGGACAAATCAGCTAACATACACCTAGGGACAACCGTGATCAAGGAAGAAAGCTACCCCACCTATCTTGGGGTGACATTTGACCAAAGGCTTACATGGAATAAGCATATTGAAAATGCAGAAGGAAAGGCCCGAAGACGACTAGGCATACTCAGAAAATTAGCAGGTACCAACTGGGGAGCAAATGAACGAAATCTAAAGAAGATTTATAATGGAGTAATAAGACCACACTTAGAGTTTAGCTCAGCAGCATGGTCATCAGCTGCTAACTCACATCTGCAGTCTTTGGACAAGGTGCAAAATCAAGCTCTCAGGCTCATTACAGGAGCCATGAAAACTACACCAATAACAGAGATGCAGAAGGTTGCTGGATTACAGACATTGTCCCATAGAAGAGACACAAAAACCATGATCCAGATGGAAAAGTACAACAGTATGCCAATGCACCCAATGAAGGCAAGACTAGATGATCTGGCATTGGGACGTCTAAAGCGTAGCAGCTTTGTGCATCGGGGGAAAAGACTTATAAGACAGCATCAAGAAGACCTATCCATGAAGACAACACCACTGAAGCCCACCCTATACCCTGTACCATGGGAGCAGGCCAGCAGTGCCCTCCAAATTAATACAACAGTCAGTGGTCTCACAAGTGGATGTGAGTATAATGATCTGCAAAAAACGAACTGCTACATTGAGTATGATCCAAGAAAGCTATCCCGATCAATCATGGATACATGCCTATACAGATGGATCAGCAAACTAATGCTGTTAGGAATGGAGGTGCCGGTATCTTTATCTCATATCCTGACAACCACTATGAGACTAGGCACATTCCCACTGGTAAATTCTGTTCCAACTATACAGCTGAGGTTCAAGCTCTAGAGCAAGCTGCAAATATGATTTATAACACCAACTCTGACTGCCACCAGGTAGTCATCCTCACAGATGCACTGTCTGTCCTGCAAGCTCTCAAGGGTGGTAAACTCCCGCATCTGAGAAATGAACTAAACAAGGTAGCTGCCAAAAAGAGAACCATACTTCAGTGGGTACCATCTCATTGTGGTGTACCCGGAAATGAAAAGGCAGATAAACTTGCAAAAATGGGAGGAGAATGTGAACAAGAAGATAATGAAGTCACATACTTTGAGAAAAAGAGAGCTATCCAGACTATCAGAAGAGAACAGAACCAACCCAAAGACGACTATCACACTCTCGACCGGCAGGGACAGACAACTATTTTTCGACTCAGGACAGGGCATAACAAACTGAATAAACACATGCACAAGCTACGATTGTCTGCTTCACCACTGTGCACATGTGGATTAAACGAACAAACTGCTGAGCATGTTCTACAGGACTGTCCTCTGTATGACCAGTTAAGAAAGATATACTGGCCCAATGACTCAACACTAAACTCAAAGCTATATGGAGTTAAAGAGGAACTTCAAACAACAGTCGAATTCATCATGAGAACTCGTCTGACGGTGTAATCATCAAAGATGCGATCGCAAGAAGAAGAAGAAGACTAGGCAGGATAAAAAAAACCACCCACTATCAATTATTGGTAATTGAACACAGTACAGTATATTGAATTAGAGACGCTTTATCCTAATTATACCATAAGAAGTTGAACGGGATATTTGTCTTAAAAAAACAAAAACTGTTCACGCACTAATATGTTACAATTACGTTACACCATCATCAATTTTCTTGTTTCACCATATGGAGTGGGGAGTGTGTGTATATGTTTTTTTCGCCTATGTCCAAAAATATCACATTTTTCATACCGATACCGTACTTGTTTTGTTGCAAGGAAAAAAAAAAAAACAACGGAAAAAGGGGGAGGGGATGAAAGCTTTGGGTTCATGGGTTAATATTTAATTTACTCTTAATTTAAGATTAGTAATATGTATTACTAGATCGTTCTTAGACTTTTACATCTTTATGGTTTATTTACTAACTACTGTATTGATTTTTGTTCTTGTCAAATACTGTTTGACTCTACAGTATTGTACAGCTCTCCAGGTTTGTTTATTCTCAACGCCTGTTCTATAGTTATGGGTACACACCTGTAAATATCTAATCTTGGGATTCTCTGTTGTTCATATAGGTTACATTTTAGAAGAAAATGCGAAACTCTTCAGAACAACATAAAGGACACTGTCCAACGTTTAATTACATTCCAGCTGCAGTGGAGAAAGGGCAACTCCTTTGAACTCGCCGAAAAGTTGTGTCAATGTTACGTGTCATTAATTGTACATGGCCTCTTGGAATAGATAAACCTAAGTTCGCGCCAGATTTGCTAAGAAAATCATTAGAAAATTTAACGAAACTGTATTAAGTAGCGAATCATGCCGCTTTTGGGCAAGAAAGTCTTTGCACTTGCAACCAATACATCGAATGGAGAAACTGAAGATGCTCCATACTTGATTCCACATACGAAAGAACGATTCCAATCGAAGTCGTATCCTTTTAACCAGTGTTATTATTAGGCTACTTGTTTGGTTTAGTTATATAATGTATAGGCCTACTTTTACAGTAATAACAAACATGTTATAAGGTGATAAATAATGAAATATGAGTTTACGACCAAACTGAGATAAGCGAAGTGCGTTTCTTTGCTTGGTTAAATGCATCATTCATTCATTAGGGACCGAAGACGCAGCAAGAGAGATGAATGCAGTCAGCGACTCATAGCTTGACTGCTGCGTCAGGGTCAGCGAATCAGAGCTGACCAAGACCTTATTCCACCTCCAAGTGGTGGTCCTGGAAACAGGCTGCATCACTGCAGTCTGGCCGAGAGAGTAGGGATCGAAGAGGGAAGGCAAACCTGGTCCCAAAACTTGCCGTGCTGAAGTCGGATGTGTCGGGCCGAAAGACGCAAATATCGCATCTTCGCTGTAAACGGCGGCACAACGCAACCAACGTCCTTTTCAGGACGAACGAGGAAGAAGAAGATTCATTCATTACCCTCTAGTGATTGAAATAAAAAAAATGAGGGAGATGTGTATTCAATGACATCCTAATAAGTTGCCCACGTCGTTAGGATTTCTAACTTCTGCTCCTTCTTCCTGTGTCATTTAATTGTTTTTATAAGGTCATATTGAACACATGATCTTCGTACACTCTCAGACGTCTACTTGAATCTTTTCAAAGAAAGCAGTAGTCAGTTACACTGATCGGTAGTTCCTATCTTTAGCTTGTTGAATAGATGGTATCTCATTCTGTTGTGGCCAGTGTGGAGTCTGAACATTACCACTTGTTCTCTTCTGTTGAGCTGGTAGTATGCTCTACAATCCAATTTTTTCTGTATCTGATTCTGACAAAACTCATTGCCTCCTCGAAAGTTATGCTTGTATCAGGCTGAGGTAGATTTCCACCTTCTTTTACCAATCTGTTAGCCTCTTCATTGCCGGTGATGTTACAATGAGATGAGATCCATTGGATCACAACACTTTTGAATCGTTGACATAGTTTGTGGAGCACTATTCTGAGGTCATCCAGGTCTGTATGTATTATTTTGGCTTTTCAACATTGCAATTACTGACTGTGCATCGGTAAAGAAAGCAGCGTGTGTCTCTGCTTTCCTCGGTCATTATAAACTCTACTGCAGTTTTCAAGGCCTCTGCATCTGCTCTGAAGTTACTTGAGAACTGTCCTGTTGCCACTGACAGCTTTTTTTTGTGCACCAGTACTTAAGGTCAGAAAGACACCTCCACCTCCATTTTCTGTTGCATTTGTTGCAGATTTGCTGATTCCACTGTACTTCATTTCAGCCCCCTATTCAGTAGATTCCTTGAGCATCTGACTGACATTTCTCACAGGTCTGATCAACTATGGTTGTTCACTTGAATGATCTTAGGCCATTTTGGGACCTCAGACACTTAGGTGACAGCTATCCACTCATGTCATGACAAGAACTTGCTTTCCTTTGGATAATCATTTGATTTTGGAAATGGGTTGTTATTCTCCTAATGAATTGAATGCTCAAGCATCATTTCATTTAATCTCTGCTATTCAGTGGCTGATCACTATTTCAGTGCCTTTTTGTTTGTTATATCTAGCTTTTTCTGGTTTTTTTCTTCTTGTTGTTTGTGTTTTTGTTTCCCCTGTGTTACTTTTTTGCTGTCTCCTCTTCAGACTTCCACATTGGCAATTTTGCACATTGATAGCACAGGCGTATTGTTTACATTTATTTCATTTTTTTGTCATTTCATGTTCCTCTTCGCATTTCTTTTTGCATTGATATTTCTTTCTGTCTGGTTCTGTATTTTTACTGGTTTTTTCAGTGTTACTTTTTCCTTGTGCTACCTGTTTCCTTTTTCTTGCAATCTTTCTATGTAGCTCATATTTTTATACCTGTCTTTATTTCTTGTCTTGATCATCTGTTTGTGACTGGTTAACGAAGGGTAGACCAGAAACATCCCATGCTTTGATTGTGTTGCTCTGTTGTAAAACCCACTCAATACCAATTATTGTTTTTTGCTGTATCTTCAGTTTCACTGCAGCTCCCTTTATTATTTAACATTAATTTAGCCAATTAGAGTTCTTCATACATAACACGCTCAGCTGCTTGCAACCAATCAAGGCTCATTTCTCAGAATATTTAGTCTAATTCTCTCTTAGTTCAAGCTGTGCCACAATCACATGTTTGTACATTCTTGTTCTCTTGAACATTTTTTCCATTGTCAGGAAAACAGCCTGCAGCCGGTAGTGCATCTCAGGTATAGAGGAAAAGCATTTGCTTGGATGTAAAGCAGCAAGTGTTAAGGCGGCTGGAAGCAGGTGAGGATCAGGTGGACGTGGATGCTTTTTTGAACTTTGGCGAATTCAGTGATAATGGCCTTAAATGCGAGCAGTGCAGTATGGCAATGAAAGGTGTTCTCAGTATTATTTCCTGCTATTGAGAACTGCTTCATGAGATGAAACATATCCCAGACCTAAGGGTCTTTTATATTTGGACATGCGCCCTAATATAACCGACTAGGTTGAACGGGACGCGCCTCGCCAATACGAGGCAAAACATATTAATTAAAAAAAATGAGATGAAACTTAAGTAAAGACAATCAACTCTTGATGCCTACTTCACAAAGAAGTGAACTTTATGGAAGACAGCTGCAGCTGTTGAGATTTGTTGCGGTTTTACAATCATTCAGTAAAGGTTCATTATTGTACTCTTACTATATATATTACACCCATGAATTATATACAGATCTATAACCTTTAATCTGAACACTCAAAAATAAAAATATTCCAAAATTTAGAGTTTCTTTTGGGCTACTTTTTATCACAATTTTGAAGATATTTGATAATTTTGTGCTAATTTTAGCATGCATTCAATTTGGGCTATTTTGGGCAAATTTGTGCGACTTTTCAAATGAATTGGGCGACTTTTGAAAACTGGAAAAATCCAGTTTCCGAAACAAAGCTGTGCCCGAGGATTTTAGTTAAAAGGTTACAGATGTGTGTGTATGTGTATACACACACAATAATAAAAATAACCCCTTCAGTCATAACTGACTATGGGAATGCGCCCCTGAGGTGTCAGCCATCAGCTGTTTATTTTCCTGGTACTCTTTTCGACGTTTTCTCCTCTCTTCTGCTTGTGTGAGCTTCTTTTCGCCCAGTCTGAGGTGGCGCCGTAAATAGCATCGCCACTTGGTGCAATCGGCAGCTTCATCCTCCCACGTTGCTGGATTTATGTCCAGTGCCCTCATATCTCTCTTGCACACATCTTTAAACCTCAGCTGCGGTCACCCAACTGTTCTTTTGAAATCTGCTAGTTGTCCATAGAAGATATCTTTCGGTATGCGACCATCTTTCATGCGGCGGACATGGCCAAGCCAGCGTAGTCTGCTCTGTCTAAGCAGTGTATACATGCTATGAAGAACAGCACCTGACTACACCTCGACATTTGTCACTTTATCTTTCCATGAGATGCCGAGGATGTGGCATAGACACTGTAAATGGAAGTTATTGAGTCTTCTTTCTTGCTTAGCATAGATTGTCCAGGTCTCGCTGCCATATTGGAGTCTGCTGGTGATGCAGGCGTTATATACCGCAGCTTTGGTCTTTGTTGTGAGTTTGGAGTTTCCCCACACACGCGATGTGAGGCTGGCAAAGGTAGCTGCAACTTTGCCAATGCGGCTGTCAATTTTATTGTCTAGTGAGAGTTTGTCATTGATGGTAGACCCCAAGTATGTGAAGTGGTGCATCACTGCCAATTCGTAGTTATCGATAGTGATAACTGGTACAGCATCCACATCCTGACTCAGCACATTCGTTTTCTTTAGACTTATTGTGAGACCAAAGTCCTTGCATGCTCAGTTGAAGCGATTCATCAAGCTCTGAAGCTCCTGTTGGCTTTGAGTGACGACTGCAGCGTCATCAGCGAACAAGAAGTCTCTTATAGTGACCCTTCTGATTTTTGTTTTTGCCTTCAGCCTTGAAAGATTAAATGGACAGCCATCTGACCTAGTGTGAAGGCATATTCCTATATATATATATAACCCCATAAAGCACTGTTTCACTCAATGCTCACAGTTCTAGGACTGTATCCTGAGCACTAACCGGGATATCACTGTATTTTGGAATTAATGTTGTAATGACTAATAATATTAAATTTGTCCTTAATGAAAGTAACAGAGAATACAAGAAACGGAAAGACTTGTACTCACAAAATATATGGACTTGCCGTGCAACAGGACATATAAACTTGACCCATGAGGAGGCTTACAAGTCAGAGACCGTGGTAATGGAGCATCTGGCATCTCAGTTCCCAAAGTGCTTTGAGAAAGATGTCTTGCAGCTAATTCATCATAGTAAGTTTCATTATTTGCTGAAGTGTGCAGTTATAACAGGTTTAACTCTTTAAGTCCCAATCGACTTTATAAAGGCTCAGGGGTTAGACGCGCTTGGCCCAATCGACTTTAAAAAGCCTTTAGTAATATGTGCCTCTGTTTGAGACTGTTTCTAACACAAACCACCCAAAACGTCATTTCCGACTGCAAGTACTTTCTTTTAAATACCGCACGTGTTTAAGAGTGAACATGTTTCTGTTTTGAGATATTTATTTTAGATTTTTAAAGCGATTTTTTTTAGCGCATATCCTCCATTTTACCTTCAATAACTAATCATTTTTTTAAAGCGCATATCCTCCATTTTACCTTGAATAACTAATCATTTTTCAATGAAAGCTTTTATACTTGTAGCACAAGAGTAAAGTACATCCAATTACCTTCAGTTTCATATACAACAACAAAGTTATTTATGCATATGAACATTTTTAAAAATTATTTCCAAACAACAACAATAAAAACGCACTGGGGTGGCCATTTTTGCTTGGGCCAAACCCACTTTTTTGCTTGGGACTGAAAGAGTTAAGGCTGACATTTTAAAGCAGAGGGCAGAGTAGTGCAGGGCAAGAGGTAATTATGCATGTCTATCTTAAACCATAATATACACGCATGAGTGTGTATCATTACCATCAGCCAAAATGCTTGTTGCCACGTGTAGTTCCCAGGGGACTCTGAAGAGACAGAAAGAATAGGACTACTCTCAGGCATGTCGTACAAGGGGACTAATATGAGGTGGTGTATGGGGCAGACAGCTTCATCATTTCAAACAAATTGCCACAGAAACAACCTTTACAAGAGCATGTGAATGCTTGGTGCAGCCTTCCTGCAAAGGGACCAGCTACAGTGGTGACTACGTGCTTCGTAAGTAGCGCAAAGGAACACAATGATGATGGGGGGGGGGGGGGGGGGGGGGGGGGGGGGGGGGGGGGGTGGTAAAAACATAACGTTCGCCAATCGACATGTGGCAAATAGGCAACAAAAGTATGTTCAGTTGGGTTATTAGATCTGGCATGATAGTGAACGCAAATTTCATGAAAAAATTTTAATCATTTTTCCACCGGGATTACGTATATTGATATGCCCAGCCTGTCCTGTTTCGTTCATATCCATATGGTTCAACAGGCCTACAAAATTCAGACATTCAGACAAATTTTGACCTGTTGGTCAGACAGAAAGATTGCAAGGTTTCGGCATTGATTTAAAAAAAATTATTATTGAGCTTTCTTGATGTGTTTGACACAAAGCAAGAATCTTCTTCTTGCATCCATAGCCGATGGCTGTCATAGCAGTCAGTGGCCATCAACCCTATTGGCGTCTTGTAGGGCAGCAACAAACTGCTTCAACTTTACTCTGTCGATGGCCATCTTTCATGCAGTGCCCCAGCTCTGATTCATTCTTTGCATCTCGGCTTCCATAGTTCTCCACCAAGTTGTTTTTGGTCGGCTATCTCTTTCCTTCTGGGGTCCATAGCATAGCTGTTCTTGTGATGGCATCGGGGTCTCGTCTGAGGACTTGACCAACCCAACTCCATCGTCTGTCAGCTATGATGGTGTGCATATCTTCTAGGTTGTACCAAGTCGGCAGTAATTTTTTGGTGATGTTATTTGGTCAAAAGATGCAGAGAATTTTCCTTAGGCAGACTGTGTGGAAAGAGGACAATTGTGACATTTCCTTCTCTGTTACTCTCCAGCATTCCGCACCATAGAGAAGCACAGAAAGTACACAACTCTCATACTTGTATAATCTTAATTTTGTGTTTATGCTGTACTAAGGAGACTTCCAGATGTTGTTTAGACTAGCAAAGGCTGATCTCACTTTTTTCATTCTGCTTGAATAAAGTTATTAAAAAGAAGTTAGGAATTCTCCAATTTAAGCAATGTAGCAAGGAATCTTGTTTGAATTTATGTGGCAAACGAATTATGAAATTCGCCACCTCTGTGGCTTGGCTGAAAATCATGTAGACCACACTAGTCTTAAGGTATTTTGAAAAAAAAACACGAAGTCAATGAAATAATATCATCAGCGTCATCATTTTTCCTTGCACTTCTTATGGAGCGTAGAGCCACCAGTGCAGCTGGTCCCCTTGCAGGAGGTCTGCACTCAAGTATTCACATGCTTGCAGAAGTGCTTTCTGTGGCAATTTGTTTTACATGATGGGACCGAAGACGCAGCAAAAGAGATGAATGCAGTCAGTGACTCATAGCTTGATTACTTGCGTCAGGGTCAGTGAACCAGAGCTGACCAAGACCCTACTCCACCTCCAAGTGGTGGTCCTGAAAACAGGCTGCATCACTGCAGTCTGGCCGAGAGAGTAGGGATCGAAGAGGGAAGGCAAACCCGGTCCCAAACAAATGCAGTGCGGAAGTCAGATGTGTCGGGCCGAAAGGCACAAATATCGCAGCTTCGGTGTAAACTGCGATACAACGCACCCAACGTCCTTTTCAGGACGAACGAGGAAGAAGTCTGACATGATGAGGTTGTCAGCCCAATGCACAACTACGTATTAGTCACCTTATACGACGTGCCGGAGGGTACAGTAGTCCTGTTCTTTCTTTGCCTCTTCAGAGACCCCCTTGGAACTACACAGGGCAGTGAAACAATATGCTTTTTTTTTTTCAATCATGGCTAACAGTTGAGAGAACATTTTATAATATTCTTTCGTTCTTACTTTTGAATGAGATGGCTGTGTATGTTTCCAGGCACTGCCAGCCTGGAAGCCATTGTGGATAAAGCTTGGTGGAAGCTGCACCAGCAGTTCATCATTGGAGAGAGGGTGAATCTCAAGGTCAAAGTTGCAGACAGGCTGTAAGTTCATATGCAGTAGTTACTAAAATGTATTTAAAGTGCTTTATTCGTATACCGAGCGTCTGATTGGCTAAGTGGTTAAAGCGCTTCTTGGCCACATAGTTACTGAATTCCTACATCCAAAGCTGGTAGCGAAACGCTAAAATCTACCTAGCTGTGAATGGGTACCTAACTCTGCTCTTCAGTTAGGGAAGGCAAGGAAGTGACTGGAACCCCCACCACCACCTCATAAAGCTTGACCTAGTATAGTGAAGTCTCTAACACTATGGCAGTAGTAACTGGAGTATGTATCAACGGGAACAACGCTTCTTGGTTTCAATCTCAGAACCTGCTGTATGTTTGCCGCTGAGAGGCAATCACTCTAAGCGCTTAGCCAGTTGGATGCTCGACTGGCAAAATGCTTAAAATTTACAGAGGAGAAGAGCCAAAACAAGCAATGGGTATGTGAAGACAAGACCTAGAGGTCGATGTTAAAAAAAAATAGGAATCATATGGACAGAGATACTATTACCACTCTATGTTTGACATAGGTTAAAAAAGACTGGCTAGCAGAATATGTAACATGAATTTACAGTTAAGAGACAGACAAGCAAAAGGTTTGTGAAGACAGAACCTGGAGGTCAACAAATGAGAAGTTCATAATCACATAGGCAGCAATAGAAATATGTGCCATTTGGCATGTATCTGAGATCAATAGATAGACGTTCTAAATGTAGATGATGGAAATGAAGCCCAAATATCAAGTTTCTGTGATTGTTGTAAGACTTTCTTGTGACTCGCTGCTGTCACGATTTTTCAGATATTATAAATTTAAATACATGCTCTTTTGTTTTAATCTGTTCAGGATTCCAGCAAAAGTGATTACAGTTGATTCTAGTATCGTGGATATTATACCAACCACTTCTACATGTGATTCTCCATCGAGTGACAAAGAAAACAGCGCAGATGAAAAAGAGAAGGAAAAGTCCCCTAAGAAATGGATACCACCAAAGGTATTGATGATGATGTGTCAGACGGTCATCTTTTTAATGTGAATTTCAGGAAGTCAGAGGGCAAACGTTAACAGTGTGTCCTGTATTAAAGTCAGGATATCACTTCTCAGCGTTCTAAGTGTTAAAATTTTTTTTTTCTGCTCATCATCATTACGTGCCATGCTAACTGGCATTGGTAATCATTCTGTTTTACCTATGGAAAGAATCGGGGGCTACTGCTCCATCACGCAGTCATAATAATAATAGCCCCTTCAGTCATAACTGACTATGGGAATTCACCCCTGAGGTGACAGCCCTCAACTGCTTATTTTCCTGGTGTTCCTTTCGACGTTTTCTCCTCTCGTCTGCTTGTTGTGTGAGCTTCTTTTCGCCCAATCAGGTGGCGCCGCAGATAGCATCGCCACTTGGTGCGATCGGCAGCTTCATCCTCCCAGGGTGCTGGATTTATGTCCAGTGCCCTCATGTCTCTCTTACACACATCTTTGAACCTCAGCTGCGGTCGCCCAACTGCTCTTTTGCCATCTGCCAGTTGTCTATAGAAGATATCCTTCGGGATGCGACCATCTTCCATGCGGCGGACATGGCCAAGCCAGCGTAGTCTGCGCTGTCTAAGCAGTGTATGCATGCTTTGAAGGCCAGCACATGACAACACCTCGACATTTGTCACTTTTTTCCACGAAATGATGAGGATGTGGCGTAGACACCGTAGATGGAAGGTATTGAGCCTTCTTTCTTGCTTAGCATAGCATAGGCAGTCATAGGAGGTGACTAATACAATGTGCATGGGGTTGGCAACCCCATCATATGACAGATTGTGACAAACCACTGCTACAAGAGCACATGCTTTGATGCAGGCATCCTCCTAGAACCCAGCTTAAACGGTGGATCCATGTTCCGTAGGAAGGAAAACAATGATAATGTTGACAATTTTCACATTATATAGCTTAAAAAATTTGTGTAATGTAATTTTTTTTAAATGTGAGGCAGCCTGCTTTTTTACAGCTACGGCCATAACATCTTACAGTTTTGTGACATGTTTTGTTGTGTATATGCCTGTCTCATCATCTGTGTCTTAGCATTTCTTTCAGACCTGTATGTTATCCATGCATCATCGCAATGAACCTTTCATTTTGTTCTGTATGGAGCTGTTTTTCTCAGTTCTTTCTGTAGGCAAATTCTTATTGTTGTTGTCGATATCAACTCCGCCTAGGTCTCAAGCCCGGCTGAAAAAGGAGGAGGGCGTCCTGCATGGAGGCCGTAAGGAGGCAGCCCCTCCACCATGCAAAGGCACAACAGGCCAATCACCTGTTTGCTTTAAAACATGATTACACGAACTAGAAGAGAGAAAACCGGACTGATTCTAAAGGCGACGAACTGGAACGGACTACGACTTATGGAACATGGAACACAAGAAGTATAAATGGGAAAGAAGAGGAGCTGGTGGAAGAGATGAGGAAAGCAAAATTAGAAATCCTGGCTATAACGGAAACAAAGAAAAAGGAACACGGAGTCATGGATCTCGATGGCAACACGCTGCTCTACAGTGGTGTACCCACGTCTGAAAGAGCTAAAGGGGGCGTGGGTTGCATTGTGGCCAAAAACCAGAAAGATAGTATCAAGGGATGGAACTTTGTCTCGGAGCGCATTATGGTTGTAAAACTAAAAGAAGGAGAAACCATAGTCAACCTGGTCATAGTGTATGGACCAAATGAGGATGAGAGAGCAGAGGTCAAGGAGGAATTCTTCGAGCTGCTTCAAAGGACAGTGGATGACTGCCTAGATGAAATTATCATGCTCGGAGATTTCAATGCCAGAGTTGGAAATGACCATGCTAGATGGGGTGGAGTTATCGGAAGATATGGAGAAGATACTCTCAATGACAATGGAAAGCGACTCCTTAGATTCTGCAGTGAGCAGAATCTGATCATTACAAACACAAAGTTCCCCCCATAAGCGCATACATGCATACACTAGATGTGAACCAACAGAGAATGAAAAGTTAGTGATCGACTATGCCATTGTTAGGAGGAGCTCATTCAAATATGTCCGGGATGCAAGAGTCTGGAGGGGGCCAGAGATTGGAAGTGATCACTACCTGCTTACAATCAAAAGAACAACTGAAAGAGTTGCTCAGCCTAGGAACTGCCCAACATCACGCAAGAAGCCAAGTAAACAAACGGGAGAAATGAGCATTAAGACCTACAAGCTGAGAGAGCCAGAAATTAAGACCAGATATCAGGGGCTTATTGCTTCAGCGGTGAGAAACACAGAAGAACAACCTGATGACTTGGAAACCCTCTGGCTTAAATTCAAGGACATCATAAAGACAGCTGCTGCAGAAGCATGTGGTGAAGTCCGACTTGGGAACAAGAGAAAGAGGACACCTTGGTGGACAGAGGAAGTCAAAGAGAAAATAAGAAGAAAATGGCATGGAAACAATACTTAGTAGCTAAAAACACAGCAGGACAAATAGAGAAATATAGAGAATATGTGATACTAAGAACAGAAGCAAAGAACAAGGTGCTAGCAGCAAAACAGAAGTCCTGGGAAGAGTTTGGAGAAAAGCTAGAAAAAGATGCGCAAGAAAACCAGAAATTGTTCTATAAGACCCTAAAGAACATGAGGAAGGAAAAACAATGCCCTCTCAAATTTTTAAAGGACAAGCAAGGCAAATTGCTTACTGCCCCGAAGGAAGTAATGGAAAGATGGAAAGAATATTTCTCAGAACTCCTTGATGGTGAGCAAGGTCAAGCATCAGAAATGATAACCACTAGCACAGAAGAGAAAACCAATGGTGATGAAGATGACATAAAGATGGAAGAACTGAAGGCAGCACTGGAGAAAATCAAGATGGGCAAAGCAGCTGGGCGTGATGGTATTATAACACCAGAATGGTTAAGTACATGGGAGCATCAGGCGACCTATTACTCTTAAGGGTCCTACAGGCAGCGCATGGTGCAACAAGACCATACCAAAGGATTGGGAGATTGCCATCATAACACCAATTTTCAAAAAGGGTGACAATCGACAATGTGGAAACCATAGAGGCATATCCCTTCTCAGTGTCCCTGGTAAAATCTACTCTAGAATCCTAGAGCAGAGACTCCGACGCCTAGCTGAGCCACAACTGGATGAGGTCCAGTGTGGATTCCGAGCAAACCGAAGTACTCAAGACCTAATCTTCACACTCAGACAGCTGAGTGAAAAGGCTCTAGAGTATAAGAGTGAGATCCATCTTTGTTTCATAGATCTGGAAAAGGCGTTTGACAGGGTCCCCTGGAGCAAACTTTGGGACTGTTTGGCAAGGAAAAACATTCCAGTACCTCTGATTCAAGCTATACAGAGCTTCTACAAGTCTTGCAGAAATTATGTGAGGACAGCAAATTTAAGTCAGAAGAGATCAGGACCACCACTGGTGTAAGACAAGGTGATATCCTGTCACCTTATCTTTTCATACTCCTCATGGACGATGTTATCAAGGCATGTAAGGTTAGAACAAGCAAGTATTCAGTGGGGTACTGGAAGATAAGACAGGTATGTATTTCAGAGCTGGCATTTGCTGATGATGTTGCCATGATTGCTAAATCAGAGGCACATCTCCAATCCAACCTGCAAGTATGGAAGGAAGAGCTGGAGAAGAGAGGGATAGTCATAAGCAGCTCTAAAACAAAATCCATGGTGATATCACGAGAAGAAAGAAGATATCAGATTAAGCTGGGAGAACAGGTCCTGGAGCAGGTCGACCACTTTAAATATCTTGGAGCTATTATAGACCGAAAGGGAGGCATCAAAGAAGAGTTGGCCACTCGAAAAGCTGCAGCTGGGAGACTTTTTCAGGCCATAAATCGAGGATTCCTCAGCAAGAGAGAGGTTGGTAAGAAAACGAAGATGGCTGTATACCGCTCCACCTATGTCCCAGTCTTGACAAATGGATGCGAGTCATGGGCAATGACTACAACCCACAAAAGCCAGATCCAAACCTCAGAAATGAGGTATCTGAGGAAGGTGGTTGAAGTAACAAGAAGAGACATGGTCCGCAAGCAGACGATACGTCAAGGCCTAAAATCCCACCCCCTGCAGACCCAAGTAGAACAGTCCCAACTAAGATGGTTTGGCCATGTCTGCAGAATGGGAGAAGATCGGCTACCACGACAAGCATGGGAAACAAAGAGCCAGGGATCCAGACCCCCAGGACGACCCAGAGTTCGCTGGGAGGACAACATTAGACAATCTTTGAAGGACCGAGGACTAGAATGGAACCAGGCCATGAGGAAGACAGCCGATAGGATAGTCTGGCGCTCTCTCTTCCAAACCTCTACACCTCACGGTAGAAGGGGAACGATTAAGTAAGTAAGTTGTCGATATCCCCTAACTGCTGAGCTTATCTACTCTTGGCAGCCCAATGCCATTCTTAGAAAAGTGCAGGTTTTCTGCAGTTGATCTCACGTTCCATATAGCGAGTTGGCGATTGTTGGAGGCATCTGTAGTAGGTTTTTTCCTGATGTTTGTGAGTGGTTGACCTTCATGAGAAGATGTCTGGGGCTTTCATAAGGATGAGAGCAGTGTCTACACATGGGTAGATGCGGAGGGTTAATGCTGTTTAAATGGCTCTTTATTCTGGCATGTCCTGTTCGAAACTGGAAGATGAGACTTAGATTTTTTTCTGTTGAGGTCGTCGTCATCTTTTGGGTGGGTCATTTCGTTAAAGACATTTCGGCCAGTCGGCCAATTTGCCCATCTGTTTAGCCATATTTCTCTTGTGTTGTTTCTGAGCATCTGTTTGACTGTTGGTCCTTTTTTTGTTTAGAGACTCCTGTTTTAGCAAGTCTATCAGCTGTCTCATTTCCTAATAGATCACTGGGTCGAGGGATCCACTGTATGGTTACACTAATGGAATGGGCTGTGATCAAATTGTGAATCTCTCAAGGAAGATATCTTTGTTTTCAAACGGAGTGTTTAAGTGCTTCCATAATAGACATGGCATCACTGAAAATTCTGATGGCTTTCATTCCTTAAGGTCAAACTGTTGTGTAGTAAATCAATGGCTGTTTTGATGGCCTTAGCCTCCGCTTCATAATTTGAACAATTTTCGCCACAGGAGTCACATAACTCATAACAGGATCCATTCGGGTACCACATGTAGACGCCATATCCTGCAAAAGAAGTGGTTTTGAAAGCTGAACCATCTGTGTAGGCCTGGATTACTGATGCTGGGTAGCAGTTCATGATCTCTAAGGCACACATCTTCAAGACCGGGTAGTGTTTCCTTTGTTGGCTGTTTTTATCTATCAGTTGTGTTGTAATAGTTGGTTGGTGGAAGTTCTCCCAAGGGGGTGGTCCAAAATATGTGTTTCCCATTTCTCTCTTGTGGGAGATGATGTTTAAGGCCAATTCTTGTTTAATATTAAACTTCTTCATCTGTTCTCTTTCAGCTTCTTCCATACACATACAGCATTGAGCTGGAAAATGAAGCTAAAGTAATTCACTCAGTACCAGGCAGTGATTTGCAGTAAGTCGTGTTATGGGATTTAAAACATTACAGACTTCCGCATTTTGTTGTGGATTAGTTTAAAATAATTTCAAGCCTATTCATTTTATTTAAAAGATCTAACTAATGATATCCAGTCCAGTAGATTCATTAGCATTTGGAATGCTTGTAGTCTTTAGTATTGCTTTGATGGATAAAGCTGTCTTGTAATCTTTAGTATTGCTGTGATGAATAAAGAAATAAAACTTGGCTGCTAATTGTCAGTTATTTTCATTCAGAATAGCAAACTGAGTATTCATGTACAAAATATTGCGGTATGCTATTAAACCTCTATTGTTAAGTGTGAATTTTAAAAAATATATTTTAAAAAGTGATAATGTGTCAGGTACTGGAGTGACTGTATACCATTTACTAATAAAACATGCAATTGCACTTAAAATTTTATTTGCAGCCGTGTTGAGAAGGTTCCTTCAAAAGATATGCTTCGTCACTTTGTACGTATATCAGCTCTGCGATCAGGCACTTCTGCTACAAGTCCTTGGGTTGTGAATGCCGATCTGGTCAAACAGTATAAGTTAATCAGCAAATTCGCTGACTTTTTTCTCTCCCCTGCCAAGGTAAGAGTGCATTTAAACAGCCATAGCTTTATAAAGAAACAGTATGTCTTTGCTTGTATCTGTGAACCCAGTGATGTTCATAGGGGTCTCTGAAGATTTAGCATGACTACAAACTGAACACAGAAGAAGAGGGCTAACAACTAGGGCTGTCAGTGGTTACCCAAACCCTGAGATTAGCCAATTGTTCATGCCTCTTTGGCTAATAAAATTATTAATTGATTAATCATTTTTTTATAGCTTCATATAAGTTTAAAGGATTCCTCTCTGGTGAAACATGTTGAGAACCCAGCATTGCACATGCAAATAATTTTGAACAGATAGCTACTCCTCAAAGCCTTTGTGCACAAAATGAAAGACAAGGCCAGTAATAAACATCTTGCAAGCACCAGCTGGGGAGCAGACAAAGTAAATCTCAGACAGCTGTACCCAGAAAATGACTGACCGGTCATATATAATAACCTACTGCAGTCAGCAATGAGCAAAACCACCTAAGCAGACATTTTACATTTTAATGGTTCCTTGGTATTGGAGTGGTAAAAATGCCAGTTTTTTGTCATGGGAGACTGGCATGAGAACCTTGAGGAACCCAGATTCAAAAGACTGGCCAGTTGAAAGTGTAATATGGCTAAAGTAATGGGTATATGTTCCTGGTAGGATTAACAGCAAAATGTGGAAGATACTTGACGTTTTAATTTTTTTTCCTTATTTTAAATAGCTTGGTAAATTGCAAAACAAGATGACAACATTTGTATTTTTTCTAGTTTGTTGTTTTAAGTTTTGTTGACTCCTAAATCACTGGAATAGTTATATTCTTTAAGCATTACAAATGTCTTCCAGAGTTCTCTTTTGTGTTTGTTATATCACTTAACTGATTGAAGACGCGTCAACAGTGAGGAATGCAGTTAGCGACCCAAAGCTTGACTGCTTGCGTCAGGGTCAGCGAACAAGAGCTGACTAAGACCCTACTCCACCTCCAAGTGGTGGTCCTGGAAACAGGCTGCATCACTGCAGTCTGGCTGAGTGAGTAGGGATCGAAGAGGGAAGACTAACCCTGTCCCAAAAATGCCGTGCTGAAGTTGGATGTGTCGGCCAAAAGGCGCACACATCGCAGCTTCGCTGTAAACGGACACAACGCAACCAACGTCCTTTTCAGGACGAATGAACTTTACTGTTCAAAAAATAATTTTTTTTTAAAGGATGAACACTTAATCCATTTAAAAAAGGGTAAAGGTAGTCCCATAGCAGATACTGCCATAGGGGAGTGAAGTGTTAAAGACTTCTCTATACTAGCATGGAGACGTGAGGTGATCAGTTCCCTTCCTCATTGCCTTGTCCTAACTCAAAGAGCTGAGTCAGGTACCCATTTACAGTTAGGTAGACTGGAGCGTGTCGGTAAAATGATTTGATCCCAGCACCTTTGCCACGAGAGACCAGTTCTTACCATTCTGTCAGTCAGACTCTTTAATCCATTTAGGAAATGAAAATATAACAAAATTCTATCTACTTTTATCTGCAGATATCTGAAGCTTTCAAAAAGGCAGATGAAAATGGCAAGAAGCGAAAGCTATCGGATAAAACACCAAGCTTGGCTGCGAAGAAGTTGAAACTGGATAAGTCTGCTGAAAAATCAAAAAAGGATAAAACCTTAATGAATGACAAGGTCAAGAACAAAGCAGCACCCCAAAAAAAGGACAAGTCTGCACAGAATGATTCTACATCCACTCCAAAGAAGAAATCTCCATCCAAAAAATCTGCAACCTCCTCAAAGAAAAAGGCAGACAGTGATGCCATTGTCATATGTGACAGTGGGTCAGAGAATGAAGTCACCCCTGCAAAACTGAAACACGGCGACTCAGTGGTTGATGTAGACTCGGACTTTGACGTACCTTTGTATCAACTGGTTGAGCAGACAACACCAAAGAAGAAGAAGAAGGTTAAGGAGAACAATGGCGTTGACTTGAGTGATGAAAATGCTCCACTTAGCAAAATAACACCCTCAGCCCCCAAAAAATCAACTCCTAAGAAGTTATTAAATGGTGATACAGGCAAAAAAAGCAGTCCCTTGAAAAGCCAGAAAAAGAATGAAAAGTCTGTGACAAAGAAAGCTAATAGTCTGACAAAAAACAAGGATGAGAAGAAGAAAGGGAAGCTTTCTCCAAAGAAGGGGGGTATGAAACAGATTACTTTGTATGATCTTACTAAGAAGGGAAAACTGGAGCATAAGAGTGCAGTACACGTCACGCCACAGAAAAAGTCTCCAGCCAAAGCACCCGTGTCTCCTCCTAAACCTCCGCCAACACCAGCCATTGTCAGAAGGTTGCTGAACTTCAAACGAGACACCATAACTGACAAGATGAAGTACTCTAATCTTTTAAAGCAAGCGATTTCTACGCTCTCATCCGTGCAGGTTACAAATTTACCAGAGAAGTTGAAAGAGGAGTTTGAGCACCGAAAACGGCTCATGGAGGAAAAAGAGAAAATGGCAAAAATGAACCCTGAAGAAAGAGAAGCATATTTGAAGTTAAAACGGGAACAAGCTAAAAAAATTCAGAAGCAAAAAATGCTCCAGAAACTGAAAGATCAGAGAAGGAGATTTGAAGACACAAAGCTAGACTTGATTCCACTTCCTGAAGCCAAGCTGGTTCCAACACCAGATGGCTTCCCTAATGTCTTTTTTGGTGATGTTGCAATGGTTACTGAATTCATCAACTGTTTTGGGGGACTTCTGATGCCAGATTCAGAGTATCCTATATACACTGATGCTTTAATAAAGGCATTGGTTGGAGGCTCATTAGGTTTTGCCTACGTGTCAAGAGTTCTTACTGTATTGTTGCAGACCCTACTGCAAGACCAGATTGCAAAGGTAAACCTAGTCCCACTATTTTCTTCCTTTCTTTTTTATTTATTTATTTTTTTGTTTTTGGCCATCTTCTGCGTTTGATTTAATTTCCTCACTGTCTGCCTTGCTTAGTAGTTGATAAATTAAATGTTAGTATCTTGTTATAACAAGGTGAACTAAACAACCAAAATGTTAGTATCTTGTTATAACAAGGTGAACTAAACAACCAAAATCTTAGTATCTTGTTATAACAAGGTAAACTAAACAACCAAAATGTTAGTATCTTGTTATAACAAGGTGAACTAAACAACCAAAAGTCCTCAGAAGTTAAGAACTAACTAGATTTTAATTTCAAGTATGCTGAACCTGTTTTTCTTTTTACTTTGCTTTTATACTTACTTAGTCGTTCCTCTTCTACCGTGAGGTGTAGAGGTTTGGAAGAGCGAGCGCCAGACTATCCTATCGGCTGTCTTCCTCCTGGCCTGGTTCCATTCTAGTCCTCGGTCCTTCAAAGATTGTCTAATGTTGTCCTCCCAGCGGACTCTGGGGGTCTGGATCCCTGGCTCTTTGTTTCCCATGCTTGTCGTGGTAGCCGATCTTCTCCCATTCTGCAGACATGGCCAAACCATCTTAGTTGGGACTGTTCTACTTGGGTCTGCAGGGGGTGGGATTTTAGGCCTTGACGTATCGTCTGGTTACGGACCATGTCTCTTCTTGTTACTTCAACCACCTTCCTTAGATACCTCATTTCTGAGGTTTGGATCTGGCTTTTGTGGGTTGTGGTCATTGCCCATGACTCACATCCATACGTCAAGACTGGGACACAGATGGAGCTGTATGCAGCCATCTTCGTTTTCTTGCCAATTTCTCTCTTGCTGAGGAATCCTCGATTTATGGCCTGAAAAAGTCTCCCACCAGCTGCTGCTCTTTGGATAGCCAAATCTTCTCTGATGCCTCCCTTCCAGTCTATGACAGGTTTCTGCTTTAAAACAAAAATAAATTTGTTCGACATAGCATTTTTCCTATCTATTGGTTTCATGAGTTTTTTTTAAAACCCTGATAAAAGCTTGATTGCTTTAACACATTAGCTGTTTTGTTTTCGTGATTCTGCACAATCTTCTACTCGCTCAAAAAACAGTTTACCATTATTTACCATTTTCAGTACTCTTCTACATTTAACTGCAATGAAATGATACTTTTGATTATAAGAGAATAAGTAGGACCATCTTAAGATTAATGTCATGGAAGTGCTCTAACATTTAGGAGAATGGACATTTACAACAGCCAGAATCCAGACAAATGAGGATATGAAATAGTATTCTTCTCCAGCTTATCAGACACTAAAGGCTTCTTTGGAAGAGGCCAATGCGGAAAGTAAGTTTATTTCACAAGTTAGAAAGAAACAATCCACTTTTTTGGGCATGTTATGAGAAGAGGAAAGCTGGAATATATTGTAATAACAGGTAAGACTGAAGGAATAAGAGATAGAGGAAGATAAAGAGAGTAAATACTGGACAGTTTGACATCGTGGCATGGAAAGAAGTCAACAGCAGAATTGATAAATTGTACTGGAGACAGGAAGTTGTGGAAAGACATGATCTCCTACACCACAGCGCATGGTACGTGAAGGAGAAGAAAGACTTCCTGCAGTAATCGCAGGCCATTCCCATTCCTGTCTACCATGTGTATATTTTAGGTATATGCTTTCACTGTTCCGTATTAACTTTAAGTCTTATAGTACATACACTTTTTCTTGCCTAATCTCTGAGGAAACAGATCAAGAATACGACGTCTGCTACCTCAGGCGACGATTATGAGGCTGGCAACCTCATCATGTAATACAAATTGCTGCAAGCTCTTGAGAATGCTTGGTGCAGACGTGTTCAAGAGGGGGTAGCTGTAGTTGTGGCTCCATGCTTCATAAGGAGCGAAAAGGAAAATGTTGGTGATAGTACAATCAATACCCTTTAGCTCCCTGAGGAGCATAGGCCTTCAACAAACGCCAAGTCTTCTTGTATTCTGTATTTGACTTTTCCATGTTTGTTAAAGCTTTGAAGTTTTTTGGTAAAGTTTTTTACGGGATGGGGTAACCAGCCCCCATGCCCAACCCTCCTTAGTCGCTTTTTACGACATGCTTGGTAGGGTACAGGGTTACTATTCTTTGCTTCCCTTTCGGGCCTGGGTAACTGTTGACTCCGTTTTATGGTTGAGTACAGTTTATACTGGTGAAGAGGTAGCTTAAAACGCGAATGGTTAAAATGAACGAATGTCAACAATATTCTTCAAACGAACTTCAACAAGTAGTGTTGAACTGGGTGAACTGGGCAAGTACTGGCAGTGCATAAGTCGGTGATGACTGTACATAGATTTTTATTCAACATGACGCATACGGAGTGGACAAGACTAACATCGTCACAGGCGCAAAGATCATACATCAGCATAATGGTAATTACTTTTAAAGTTCCTGAAGATTCTCTACCAATAAAGTCCTCTGACTCAAGTGACTAAGGATCACAAAACTGTTACCGTATAATATTCTTCTCATTCAAGTCCATTGACCTTCCTTCAAGGACGTCTATCATGGTAACGTATTCATACTCCAGGATAAAATCTTCCATATCATACTTCACAATCCCATACGTTCTCCAAAACATAACGTTAGATAGCATATAGTTTCAAACAAAGTCATACACGATAATACGAACAGGTTAGAGATTCCAGTTGACTAACCTCTCCCATTCTATGCCACGCTTCTGGCATTGTTGAATGTACGGCATATAAAATATGAAGCATACGAATAAATAAACTGGTTTACACGTAGGTATTATTCCTCTACGGTAATCTAATATGACCACCGACTCCGTCTGTCCATTCTAGGAAATTACATGCTAAGATGACTTCCCGCTAGACTACAACTGGGAGCGGCCTGATACTTTAGTTTACGGCAATAAATATACAAATATAACCGGGGCGACACTTACATGATCCTTCCATCATTGGCTTCGTCAAGAATACCAATTGAATCAATATAACATACTGGCTTATACAAAACTGCCAGAAAATTCCAATAATCTATATCTCGGACATAACAAAGTCCGCACTGCCCCGTTCAAAACATGACGTCACAATCCCCCAAACTAGGTTACCCGTGCGTCCAAAGCAACTCACACTGCATTGTGCACGTCAGTGCGTGAATCAATCGAACGCACAAATAATAAAATATATAAAGACTGGTGCGTACATTTGGCAGGACCGAAGACTACCCCCTTAGGTAATAAATGTACGTAACAGCTCCCTTATCACCTCCCCTTAAAAAAAATTAATTCTATTAATTTTTTTGAACTTAATACCCGAGAGAGGTGAGTCAAAACTTCAACAAGATATGAAATGCATAAAGTTATATCATATTAAGAAAAGAATATTAAACGAAATCAATATAACTAAATGATAGTATGCATTAAAGCACACATCCACAATCGACCTACTTTGGAACGATGTGGTAATATTCGAAGTAAAAACAAGTTTGAAAATGAAAATGAAAAAAACCATTAAAAAAAAAGATGATAATAAAATTCAACTAAGTTTTCAACAAAATTTGAAACATATGATTTCAAAAATGAAAATGAACAGCAACACTGATGATGATCAATGACAAGAGAATCAATGTGTGTGATCCATAATCAATTAAAATAGATTAAGTTGAATTAATCTAATTCATATATTCCTTAATTACTAACAAATAACTAGTTACTAATATATTCTAAATAATTACAATATCACTATCAATATGTCAATGTTCAGTTTCGACTAGTTAGTAATCGACGAGACAATGTTCTCAATGTTCCATACACGATAAAATATTTGCCTCAAAAACACGATATGTAGTGTGTAATATGTTCCATAGGAATAACAAATGTATAATTTTTGTCGCTCTTTAACAATGGTTACCATAACTAATAAAAAATGTTACTATAGTGTCAATGTTCACGTAGTAATATAAAATGTTACCATAGTAATCTATAACAATGTACAAAGTTATTCATGTTATCGGTGAGGATGTTCCACATTACATCTGGGAAGTGGTTTAGTTTCGACAGTGTTTGTCGTTCACTTGGGCATTCTTGATAGACAGTCGATTGCGGAACACATTCTGCACTCCAGGAATAGCTCGTATCTCAAAATGGAACGGTTGAAGTGGCTAATATAGCGTAACACGCTGACTTTGATGAGACTTAACGTTCCCTGTATTCAGTGCGGTGTAAGAGCTTTCTGGTCAGACGTCCACTCCACACAAAGTGTGAGCCGAGAAGGTAACGTTCCAGTTTTGTGATTGCCCAGACAAGAGCAAGGAGCTCTTTATCCAGAACGGAATATTTCGTCTCGCTCGGCGTGAGCTTTCTGGATACGTACGTAACCGCAAATATAAGGTTGCGTTTATATTCCTGCATCAAAACTGCAGCAATAGCGTAAGAACTTGCATCACTGCGGAGAATGAAGGTGAGATTTTTGTCAGGCAACCTCAAAAAAGGTGCATTTGAAAAAAATTGTTTTATATAGTCTAACGCCGTTTGGTGATCCTGCGACCACTTTATTACATTAGATGTGCCTTTCTTCAGTAGAGACGAGCAAAAAGGTGCAGTTATATAGTAGACAAATGAGGGATGAATTTTGAATAGAACTGTATTAGTCCTAAAAGCGACCTAACTTGTTTTTTTTGTCTTAGGTGCTGAGATGTTTAAAATTTTAGAGACGTTACTGTCTTCTGTATACATGAAACCATGACCTATGCGGTGACCCAGAAATGAGATGTCATGAAAACCGACAAAAGCCTTTGAAGGTTTAGCTGTTAAGTTATAATCCCGTAAGGTAGAAAGTAAAGATTTTAAACCCTGAATATGTTCATCCCAAGAGTCACTGAAAAGACAGATGTCATCTATATAAGTAATGACATCGGGACGATGAGACAATATGCGGCGCATCATGCGTACAAAGGTAGCTGGCGCATTCATTAAACAACCCGCAAAGCATAAAATTCCAGTGAAAAAGACCCGTGGGTGGCGAGAGGAAAGAATTTTTGGTGATGGCGTGAAATGGCTTTGCTTTAGGAGTGAGTGGCACTTGCCAATAACCCTTTGAAAGGTCAAATTTCGAAAAGAATGTAGCATGAGATAATCTCTCCAATAAGTCATCTAAAAGAGGTAATGGTTCCGCATCGAATTTTGTAACTTTGTTTAATTTCCTGTAATCTTCGCAAAGACGTATATTGTTGTCTTTCTTCCTAATGATTACCATGGGAAGAAGAATATGGTGATGAAGATGGTTCAATTATATTTAATTGGAGCATCTCATCCAATTCCTTATCAACCTTATCACGAAAGTGTAAAGGAATAGGATATGGGCGAACTCGAATAGGCTTATCGTCAGTCAGAATAATGTCATGTTGGATGACTGACGTATGACCTGGGATGTCAGTGAGGACATCCTCATACGAGTGTAGAATATTAGAGACTTGCTGACGTTGATCAGCCGAAAGAGTAGATGAAGATCGGTAACATCATTTTCCCATTTCTCAGTGTGGAATGGTTAGTGGTACAACTGGTATTGGTAAGTTGTACATAATCGAAAGTAAGATTCTTCTTCATTGGATGACTGACAAACTAGAAAATAGTGTTGAATAGGTGGTGTAGGATCGTCAGTTGCCTGAAACACTGACTGTAAGATAATTTCAGGAAGTGGAGTATATATTCCTTCAAACATGTTGAATGTGGTATAGGTTTTATGTTTACCATTAACATATCCAACGTTGTAGTCGGACATCGGATATTCTTGAGAAGGATCCTGGTAAAGGACCCTCTCAACAATGGATATTAAAAAGACGATTGTTTTTGCGCAGGGTTTCAGTTAGACTAATAAAACGCTTCATTCACCAGGTATGAAGCTGGCGAAGACAGTCTATACTTGTTTGCAGTATAGACGAGCTTTTTTCTTTGGCTTGTTCAGATGATGCAGTAAGCTATCGCTATACAATAGCATCTTATGATTCTCTTCTATCAGAGAGATCACATACTCATAAGAGGATTGAGTTTCCTCTTCATAATTTCTTCGTTCAAATCTCCAACCCCAAAAGTCGTGGTTTATACGACATCGACGGAATGCCGGTCATGGGTCTGCATGCCAAAAACAAGCTGGAATGGAGAGAAAGGAATTCAGAAAAAAACCCCGTTGCTTGAGTTTTGTATACTTTGTCTCGAATACGCAAAGAGATACAAGCTTTGGTACGACACCGATTTGATACCAGTTGGTAACCCTTCCCATGGCTTGGATGATGGTTCTTGAGTCATCTTACAACCAACTGCTTGGAGGCCCCTATTGATCGACGCTCAATTAATCCCATTTGACATCGGATAGATATATAGAACTAAGAGATCTGTCTATACCTAATGTCTTCATAAAATTGAGAACATGGAGACACCACGAGGAATTGAACTGAACCCCCATGCATCCGACAAGGATTTTCCGTTGGAAAAACCATATGCGTAAGATTGATTAAACATCATGGCCTCTGCTACACACTGGCAGGATGAAGTGTATCTTGAGGGGATGGCCTGCAGCGGCCAACGATGACTGCACCATAATCAATGCAAGTAAGGTATATTGGGCTTTGCCATCTGAGCAGATGTGGTAGCATAGGACCCGAAACAGTTAATGTCTTAGCCATTTTTATTCCAAATAGGTCTAATCGGGGATGTCCGCAGCTTAGAATTAGGAGCCGCATATGAAAATGAATGAAATTGCCCCCGTACCTTAAACTTCTTGGGACTTATCAAACAGGACCGGACAATTAGAGAGTGGTATTGAGGATTGATGTTCTCGATGTCACGACTGGCACAGTAGAATGCCGATAGGCACTCATCTGGATTTGGTCAGCGACAAAAAAACAAATACACCCAGATGGCCCGCAAATGCGAAGTGTCATTGAAAGTCAATGTCGTGTAATATACCAGATCTCATAGGTAAAGTTGGGACTAGAGATCTGAGAACATATGGTTAAATCCTTTTCCCGGATTACTCCTAAACAAAAATCCCATGTGTAGTTATAAGTCATGTCACTAGTATTAGTGTGCTTAAAGTGTGTTGCTCTGTATTGCATTTTTGTTTAGTTACCATCACTTAACTATAATTATTAGTGTTTAATGTATTATCATCATTCGTTTGTTGCAACCAATGTTGCAAACCATATATCCACCAGTGAAAATAAGGAGCAGCATTCATCACATTGTGGATTGATTCCTAGATGTAGGTTCAAAAGGATGTAATCATGACAGGACCATAGTAGTTAAGCTCTTGCGGCGCTTAGGGAACTTACTGCATTTGGCTGTCTTGAATTGATGTCCCGCTCTTTCCCATTGTCATTTCCTTAACGCTATTGCTGGGGGATGTGGGTGTAACACTCTTTTAATATAACATCGTACTGCCGACCCAGTGATTACTCACCCGTAAAAGTTACCCACTAACTCATTAATCACAATGTGGTTTATTAAGGGATCAGAAAGCACAAGGAATTGGGCTCATTTCCTGAAAAAGATAAGGGTGTTTATTGTAAGTTCAAATATGTATTGCAGTGGGATCAATAATTCAAAAATAGTGCTCACCAAATGTGATCTCGATTTCTTAGCGGTCAGCGGTAACGTGCCGTTTTTGAATTAAACAAACATGTCAACAGACTTTTACCCTCACCGTTGGCACAATCCGTGGGGGGTGGTGAAGGGGCGGGCGTCTATGGAAGCTCAGCAGAATGGTCAGGACCCCCTCGAGAATCAACGATTGGTGCTACAACCGGATGTCTTATTAGGATGATGAGCTCATGAAAATATTATTGGACTATTAATCACCTTGTGTTTGAAAAAAAACGTTTCGAACTATATTTAGTAAGAAGCCCTGTGAGACCTTCACCGCCAGGTCCATGGGTAGTCCATTTGAACATCATGTAGCAAGGCAGTTGCTGGTTTAGCATTTATCATTGCAATCAAGCAGCTAAGCAATGGTCTAGTCCGGCTTTTCGGGCAGCGGTACGTGATTAATCGCCTTGACAGGCTGGTATAGTGGCTCGAGTCAAATTCCTCGGGACAGTCATTACGTCTCCTGAAGGTTAACTAAATTCTGAGGAGATCAAAACTAGTAGCATTGTTGAGTTTCTAGGCTACTTTTCCCTGCTTTCAATGTGTTGCCTGTTGCTTGCAATTTATATGGCGGACATTAGGAGATGTACTGTCCATACTGTATGTTCCGACGATCTATCACTCTGTCGGCAAATGCGATCCGATGTGATTACTTGCTATGTAAACTTGCTAAAATTCCATAATTGGTCAATCTTCCTGCACTAGAATGTGAAAATCTAAATTTTTTTTATAAGTCCGATGGCGAATTATGATAGTCCCATTAATTTTGTTAAATGATCGTATGTGTTGTAAAAATGGTCATGAGTTCCTTTATAGGGGCCTGGGTCTGTGGTGGCGGGGTTAAACATCCTTGAGATCTGAGACAAGGTGGGGGTTGTAGGGATATGGCAATGTCCTGTGAGTTATGGTTTTAAAATGGGGGGTACTATGATATAACCAGGATTCTTGTGGTCTGCTGAGTTTCGTTTCTAAGGAATACTGTATTTAGTGCTGTGGGGGTTTGATTCCATTTTGTCGTCCCGTTGTAAAAGTAAAAAAAAAATTGTGGGGTTATACATCTGTTATAATTGTAAACTTATGGTTCACCTTGTTAGTACAACTTACCTACTATCTGCAACTATATGATCGACTCGCGTGAAAAATTTGTTTTTGTTGGTGGCTGTGCATAAGCAACAGTCAATGCACTCTTTTATCTGGCTTTTTTACATTATATCCAGTGTTGGGGGGTTGGGGTGCGTATGCATGCCACATATTCTATTGGGTACCTGGACAATTGCACCCTGTCAGCTAAATGTGTCAAAAAAAATTATATAATGCCATGTATATTCTAAGTCTTTTATTCGATCAAGGGTGGCGTTCGTTGACAAAAATTTATCGAAGAGAAAACTGTAGGGATGGACTGACTGCATCCTATTGTACCCTGATCCGCGCAGCAGTAAATACAAAAGAACCTTCTATAGCGACTTCCAAATAATATTTATATTCATGGATAATTCATCCATCAATTTCCTGTGTTTGTACTTGCTTCCTTTCCCCACCCCCCCCCCCCCTAATGTTAGTCCGTAGTATAATCTTGTGACAGAAAAAATTCACGAAAATTCTCTCTGCCAGATATGAGGCAGGTAAGGTAAGTAATGTGGGGTATATCTCTAAATCGATTATCTGGTCTTCTGTTCATGTGGATTTTTTTGCAGAAGTGCTGGCTCTGCTGAATGTGCCCTGACTCTTAAGAGATTATCGTCTGTTTTTCCGCACCAATTGCTTGGGTGGTAGGATATTACTTGCTAATTTGCCATCTCCCTTGGAAGTAATCTGGATTAAATATGACTAAATATGTACTGTATAGAGCGTTATCCCACGTTGATATAAGAAAGATCCACTCCTTGTGGCCATTCATACCCTTATCTAGGGAAGAATATTACGTCATCAGACGGGGGATTTTTATTAAATTTTGTTCAATGTAAGGTGAATTTCCACCTTAAAATAATCAGGTTGGATGAGTTTGGCTTCTCAAAAGTTGTCTATGAGAATATTAGCTTTCCTCGATAAATACCTATATTTCTACTCACTATTCTGACTTGCTAATTTTCAGTTCTGCTGTCGTTTTTTGTCGATTCCTCTTCCAACTCAAGCTGAAATCGTATTTACATTTTTGTTTCAGCTATTAATCTCCTATATCTTCCCATTTTCTTTTTGTTTTATTTTCCATCATCACAATCTTAAGTCTTGCTTCGTCCTCACCTCACCTCTTGCTTCTGTTCTGCCTCTGCGGAATTCGTTTATTATTCTAAATTCAAGCGGCCAAATCTCATTTTTTTCTCCTCCTTCATCAGCTATAAATTTCCCTCTTCTTTCTCATCACCATCCATCAAGCAGTTATACCTCACATTTTTTTTATCTCCTCCTTCACCTTAGCTATAAATTTTACCTCTTCATTTTCTTCTCTTACGCTAAATCCTTTTTTTGATCTGCATCCAAAATTGAAGTTTTTCTAGTTTTTAAGTTTCTAAATCTTCTCCTGTTAGGCTTCTTGTTTCTTGAGCTTTCCTATATTTCTGAAAATATGAAGGCAAATCTGTTTTTGCTTCCATCTAAGGCAGCCATCTGAGATAGCTTTTTGCATGTCTTAATGAAATAATCTACGGTGGAATACATACATTCATGCTATTTATAACTCGTAGTCACAATTATCTCTGATTTTTAAAAATGATTTAATTATCCACTTAATCAATATAATTAAGTTAAACCTTGTTATTTAATAACAATGTGTTCTTCGTTCTGTCTTACGAAACGGTATTTATAAATGTTATTCTTATAATTATTAAATATGTTTATTAATCTATTTAAATTTTTTGTTAATCAAATGTCATGTAATGAACACAACGAGGAAAGACATTAGAAAAACACTAATCGCGACCAAAAGATCATGATAACAAAACTGGACTAGTCGGATACCCACACCCCACACTCACTGCCGTTCTTGAACACAATCGTTAGAAATCAAAAAAATAATAAATGTTATAAACTCTAATACTAGACATATCTTATAAAATATACGACGATCAACTATGAATCAGCATAATTATCGGTATACAAATTGACAACACAGTGTAAGTAAAAAAATAGGTTTTGTTAAAAAATAAACTGGAAACGACAGGAAGGCGAGGGCTATGGACGCAAACTACAAACAAAAATTCATCATTAAAACTAAATTTCGAAAATAAAAATAACTACTGTGAACCTAACAATTAAAAAATTGAATGCAGAAAAGGCATTAACAGATACCTTTTATATGGGAACAACTTTACTCGATCGGAACTTCGGAAGCGTTTCTAGCCTTGCTACCGGAAACTATCGCTCAATTGAAACTATACAAAGTGAGCCCTAACAGAAGTCTGACGTAAGAAGCCACGAAATTGGCACTTCGAGATGGATCATCGATTCCGTAAGATCAATCCTCAACTCCACCCTCCCACACACGGACAAAAATTGAACAACTATCAAAACATATAACAAGGAAATATAACAATCGTGGTCATTAATTATATTAAGGAAACATGCTAAACGTTATAAGGGTACATAACGACAAAGTCACAGTTTTTATACTCATCTCGCGCACGTGCTGTCGTGCAAAAAGAAATAAAATATCCCAATGTGCCTCGTCGTACTCTCTACGTGTATGTTAGGTACTCGGTCGTGTGAGGATTTTAAAATATACTTCGTTCCTGAGTTATCTAGACCAACTGACTTGCACGTCAATAGTGACACAAAGAGATGATCCCAATAGATGTTGTCCCAGTTCGCACTTCGTCATGTACTGATACTTCAGATGATCCCAAGATGTTGTCGCCTTGAATGTTCCAGATTCCTTTAATATTAATGATATATTTGTAATTCTGGGATTAGTCTTTCCCTGCTGATATTCTTGATTTCAATATTTTACCAAATACAATCCTTAACTGGCACAACCTCCAAAATTTTGTTGACTCAGAAGTTTTATGGTTATGAGTTTTCTGAGGGGGGGGGGGGGGTTCTGTAGGGCGGGGTTGATAGTATGGGTCTGAACGAGAGTTTGCTTATATTAAGCGACTAAGTGACCATTGGTTTTAATGATAACGGTCGTATGTCTTAATTTTATTATGTATATTTAGTACATTATTAACATTGTAGTGTTGAACTGGGTGTCGTTGAAACACTCGGAAAGTATTGGCCCCTCAGTAAATTAAGTCCGGGTGAATGACTGTACATAGACATTTTTATTCATAAACATGACAAATTACGGAGGTGGACAAGGACTAACATCGGTCACCAGGCTGAAAAAGATTACACATCCCCCAACTTCCGCATAATCTCGGTAATTATTTTAAAACAGTTACCTGAAGATTAACTACAATACACATTTAAGTTCCCTCCTGAACTCAAGTGACTTAAGGATACACAAAAATGTTAACAGTATAATATTACTTCTTCCATTACATAGTCCATCTTGACCTTACTTCAAGACGTCTCGTATCATGGCTAACGTTATTCTATATCCAGGATTAAAATCTTCCATATTGATTATGGTTAATTCAATGCGCCTAAAATTTAAGATGATAGAAAACAGCCTCCTAGGACCACCAAAAATGATATAATGGGTGGATATGTGTGAAAGTCAGTAAGCTTGCCACCTTATCAGACACCTAGGTGTTGGTTAAAGTGTAAGATTGTAGGTGTCTTCTCTGATTTTAGGATGTTGGTGTGTATGTTGTGGGTAGCTGGAACAAAATTCTAACTGGGTTATACTACAACATGGTCAAACATGCCGTAGTAGATCGCCACTGATAAGAGTCATAGAAAGGGTTAACATTCGTTCTGTAATTCATGCTTAAGTTTTCTTATTCATTTATTGCACGCTCCGCGCACACAACACAGTGTATGTGGCATACTTATGAAACATCGCAAACCCATGCGTTTATCGAGTTTCAGCATGGGCGGATGATTACCGACACAATTGTATAAACCCAATTGTCTGTAGTTCCAGCAATGATTAGCTGTTGTTATTTTGATGCAGTTCTTAAGACATCACAGATTCAATAGGCATTCAGATAATTCTTATCAATCTTTCGTTAGTGTTAGTTCGTGATGGAATAGCTGTATAATATATTAAGTTTAATTTTTCTATAAACTTTGCTGCAACAGTGTCAGCCTACAGTGTCTCTTCAGTGTTCGAGTGAAAATGCCGAATATTTTAAATTGCTCCCTTTCTGCTGGCTAGCAGATCATGTTGTTATAATACAATATATATAGTCCGTTCAACTGTTTCTGCACCGTGAATAAAGCATACATGGGCTACAGGCCCCCAGAGCTCGACCTTTATATATTTTGTTCCTAAGTACCTAACCATACTGAAATACCGCTTGGACCGTGATCTCTGAATATAAACGAATCCTGGAACACAGGACAACAGTCTTGTTGGTCTTAGAGCGACCATTAATATATATTTTAACTAGTTCAGGTATATACAGATTACCGGTGACTTAATCCTAGTCAAAGTACCTCTCCATTTTGGCATCACACAGGGCGAGCAAATAGGCGACAAAATGACGAACCTCTATGATGATAGCATATAAGTTCGATACAAGAGGAATTACCTTACTTCGGAAAACAAACCATGAACATATGCCTCCAGGCAGGCTGCATAATACTGGGAAATAGTCTAGTTAGCTAACTAACTCACTAAGACACTGTATTTCCCTCAGAGAATCACAAGACGCAGTTGCGTCTGCTCGCTTCTTAAACCATTTCTAAAACTCCAACTGGGCGGAACACACAGAACGAACTCCCGGTTTGACATGCGCAGAACGACAATCTCTGAGTTGCCGTTCACAATAAGCCGATTCGAAGAACATTCGAGATAAAAGTCTTACACAGTCGCGCCTTTTATGGTCATGAAAAGAAGCGTTAAGAAAGGTTTCAGACATCTACCATAGTTGACTGGTACTGGTACTAACCAAATAAGGAGATGTGGTCACGCTTCGTTTCGTTCAAGAAAATTATATAGACCGATTAAACGTGTCTCTATACAAGGAGAAGGCAACAAACTCCTAAAAAAAATTGTAGTTTCGATAACTCGGATTATGTCCCCTTTGACACTCTCTAGAAACACATACAATCTTTAATACACAACATTCAGTCAAAAATGATCATACATATCAAAAAAATGTTTATACAAACAAACGAAAATAATAATCAAATGATCCGTGGCCAGTAACAATATTACACGGCAATCCACTCCTATCCTGGAAAAAATAAAATTGATACATTTTTTTTTTTTTTTTTCTCTAAAACTCCTGGGGCCGGAAGAAAAAAATCTAGACGATTCATACGCTCCCGAAACGCAAGTATTATGGTTTGCCGATGGATATAGAATACCCTAACACTCAAATTAGCTGCCAACGACATTTGAGCGACACTGAGTGCGCATAGATCTCATGATCCTTAAAGAAAGCTAGAGAAAAAATTTATATTAAATTTGATCGCTCCGATATATTCCTCAGGTCTGGAAGTTGGTCTGCCGACCGGATACAAACGCCACTATTAATTGACGGGCGTGGAGGGTGTTTAACGAGATTGGCAGAGCATATCTAATCCATATCTGTCTACAGTTCTTCAACGTTCGAGAAACTCATCATTATTGACGAAGCAAATTATATACATAATAAAAACAATTTTTGCACTTGAATAAATTAGTACTGTGTATTATCATAACACTATAGTGTTCAATAGAGCGGTGCATAATTTAGCGGTCTAATTGCAGCTTATCGAAACCGCTACTGAACTAGGGTGATGATTTAATTATACATTTCCAGTAATAACATAAACAGTATTAATATAAGTAACATGTTTACCTTGTTTCACTTAGTTGCAGAAGTCTTACACGGTGACCAATCAAAAGACCCATAGTCAATAGGAAGTGGAATGCAGATGTGGGACCATCATACAACCCGCCACTCCCATGTATGTCAGTGGTGAAACATGAGTAGCACTTGATATCCTTCATCAGGCAGGCATAAAGAGTTTACACAACTCTGAGCATCACTGTCGCCTATAGATCTTCAAATGAAGTGCCCACTGACGAAAAACTCTATTCTCAATATATCGACAAAATACTTAATCTTTCAAAGTGCAGTCTACTGGTCAATGGATATCTTCCTAAACATATCCTGAAAATTAATTTATGCTATTTAAGTCACTTACAATGCACGGGCCGTCCTGAGTGATCTTTTTTTTTTTTGGCCCCCGTATATTATCATATCTAATAAGCCTTCACTTAGAATAATTGACATGGGAGTACAATGTTATTTAAATAGTCCTCCCTCAAAAAATAAACAGTGAGACAAAACATACTAACAGACTCCTGCTAACTTCTGATGTACATTTATGGACTTACTAACATGTCACTGAGAATCCAATTAAATACTATAATGCTCTTACAGTGAAGAATATGTTTGATACTAATACTATCTTGTACATCTGGACCAGAACAGTGAATCTGCGTCATGTGTACTAATTCGTCTACTACAATTATAACGTGGACATAATAGCTCGAAACCACAATGTTATGCCGTTTTATAATACAAACAACCACGGATGCAAGCTCGTAACTTGAAAGTGCCATACAGAGCACCCATGAAGCGTAGTGGGTGATAACCAGTCGTCTACTGTAGCTTTACTTCAAAGTTATTTTGCATTACTGATAGCCTTGAATGTCAGTACACATTTCGTCCCCGCAGGATCTCTGTCTCTGTTCGGTTTCCCCCACAATGCGAAAGGCTGCGCGTACGGCCTAGGTGAAATCTTTGTAACTTCAGATAAATTTGACCATATCCTTGCCAATATTACATCCCAGGGTCAATTCACGGTTCTAAAACCAAGTAGTAATAATACATTCTACTATCCTGCAAGCACGCGTTATTAATATCTTTCCACAGAGATACTACCAATCACCGGATGCTAGAGTATCGAGGCGAGAGTGATCACTAAGTCTGCACGTTTATCCCGTATCCTCCTGCACTCTAACCAATTCCTACGCTTGTCTCCAGAACCGCGCCGAGTTAGCCCAATTCCCGACGAGGTGCGTCCACTTCGAAGAAAAAATGTTTGCTCTTCCTCAAATAGTAGGTAGCACAAACTTATAGAATAGTGGGTGAAAGACTGTGGGCTTTAATACTGGTCCAACATTAGCCAAGAATTGAACATTACTTTAGAGAACAGCCGGGATGTTCATGATAGTAAGGCTCAGACGCCATATTCTTACAAATAAGAGTAAGACTTGCCGGTGCTCACATAATTGGAGGGCAAGAATTCCTCCTAATACTGAATGATACATTTCGGAATGATATCTCTACAATATCCGTAGAACATTGCGTAATTAACCGAATGACTAGATACTTGTATATTCACTCGTATTTCCTACGTCTTAGGGAAAAACGATCTAGAAATGTTTTTAATAACACAAATTTATTTGATAGTCATTGTGCAGTCCTCCTGTCAGTTTCTACAACACAATAGATGACAGAACCAACTGACACAATGACATACCGAATAGAATCAATTTAAAGCTAAATTAAACACCGGAAAAAAGTTGCTTCTGTTAGTGGGTATTGCCAAGTCCTTATACTTGTTCGAAGCAGTTTGTACAGGGTTTGTTTACGCTGCGATTAAATGTCACCGCGATAAAATGGAACAGTATAGTGCGATAATAAACTAACCCCAGAATAACGATGATTCTTGTCCACAAAGATTTCTACTGCCAGAGTATAACATATAGAACATCAGATCCAACAATCATATGCTAGAGTACCAGCTGTAGTTTCTGTACCGAAACTGCGAGTTCTAGCACCGTCATATTCATGCCTGCGAAATACAAAAAATGGTAGCGAGTGGAGGCAGGTGCGCGTTCATTAAGGACCTTCTAAGGCTCTGCAAAATTCCATTTTGCAACCATATAAGAATAATAAACCCCTAGGCGAACATGAGTTAGAATTTAAAGCCTGAACGGGCAAAAGGTTTGGCACAGTACTTTTCTAAGTTATGTCGGGACTATTTAGCGGGACTTGCCATAATAACCTTTGTAGATCAAATCTAGTTCTAGAAAGGAGTTACAGAATCTATAACGTAGAACAGTTTGATAGTATCAGTGTGATTGGCTCTCTATCTAAATGACATAAGGGCATAGAGGGTTTCTAGCATCGAACTATCCGTAAACTTTGTTCAATTATTTGCGCGATATATTATACGACAAATGCGAATGTTGTTATTATCTAATTCTTTTCCGAAACAATAAACCCCATAGAACGAAGAGTAATGCTGAAAGTGGATGGTTCATACTGATTTCCACAACAAACGTATCTCAAACATTTTCATGACCAACTCTATTTTTCGGACTTCGTACATGTGGAAAATGAATAGGCGTAATTGGATTATTGGTGTCTGACTCTCGATAGGATTGTGATCAGATGTAATGGTTAGAACAATGTCATTCGTTCTATTACAATGTTGGTGTGCTTCCCCGGAGATTTGTGTCCCTGAGCGTCGAAGAAACATTCCATCTTAAATGTTTGACAATCATCGAAGAAATCTTTGTCAGCTGGTTTTCATCAGCCGTAAAGATTTTGGTGATGAATGAACCACGGTCCACGTTTTCACATCAGATTCCGTTTTAGAATAAAGTCTGAAAACAATCCGACCACTTAGAAAGAGGCAGAAATTGTGATCATAAATCAGGAAAAATAGTATATATCACTTCCATCCTGTATAACTGACAAGAGAAATGAGTACAAGAACGCACTATGAGTTTTGCTTGTGATAAATGTCACAGAAGACCTCGTAAATATAGGCTGTCTCTCGCGATAAATAGTCAGGTTCTCTTTTCATAAAAATTTCTCAGTTACGATGAGCATATTTATGTGGCGATAAGCTTTTATTGCTTGTTTCACCATCAATATCGACAAACATAGTCGGACATCAGAAAATTATTGGAGAACTATTGTATATGGGACCTTTCCATGCAATTATGAGAAGGTCTGTTTCTAAGTCCTTGATAAGGGGGAAAGTAGAGCAAACGAGCAGCCGTTTTCGTCGTCACGACTTTTGCGACAAAGTTTGTCGTAGACATCTATTCTTATTTGCCAAATACATGCCTTGCCTTTCAGCCCTTTTCTTTAGCAACATTTCCTGAAGGACGAAGTTGCTAATGCTTTGCGTTTGCAGGGGCCTCGATGATCTCTTTTTTTGCCCATAAGAGGAGCATTAGGACGTACTCATTAAGAAGATTGAGTCTCATCGCTAATATTTATCGGCTCACAGTGATTAGATCGTGAAGTAAAAGAAAGACATCTAGGGCCGCGCGGACGGTTGCGCGGCCAAAGAGACCAAGTTCAAAAAGGGGAGGAAAAACCCCGTATGTATTCACTATTGGGAGGACCTCTCTATACGCTAAGAAGAGCACCTCCAGCCGTCGGGTTAGGTAAGACACTGCCTCCCAATCTCGTGAGCGATGATCACCTCAGTTTATGGGGTTTACCAATGTAACTAGTTACCCCCAGTGTTCAAGCTAAAGTTTTAGGATGCGTCCTATTTATAAACTCGTTCGACACAAACCAACCATTAAGGACATTGGGTGGGGTGATAGATTATATGCTCGTAGAGAACCTTTTAAAATGTGTAGGCCCATAGTAGCATCGAAATTAATCATTACCTGTGACATAGGTGTCCTGATTATAAGATTGTGCGAGTGCCGATTGTCCGGTCTGACAATATTTATGCCGGGGGAAAAACCCAAGCGAGAAACAATTACTGAAAGCCAAAGAGCGTATCTGCGATTATCAGCGAGTTGAGATGTTCTTGAGATGGTTTATTTGCCCTTCTCGGCCAAACGTTATGTTGTGCACATATCGCACACGAATGTACAGGATAAATTGATGTCCTTCTAGCCGGCATTAATTCTTCTAAGAGATGAGATGGTTACGCCCCGATTCTTAAAGGAATTTATCATATTGCCATTTTTTGGAAAAGGCGCGATAAGGAATCGTAATTGCTCGAGCAGCTCACTGGATGTAGGCGATGCTGAGCATATGTCGTGCGGTCCTTTAAGATCTTGAGACCTCCATTAGACATACTTTGCTAAAGAGCCTGTGACAGTACATTCGTATGTCCTTGCTCCACAATATGTGCCAAAAAGAAAGCCCGCAAGAACCCTTCGAACTCTTTGTTACGGGGGGGAAAAAATAAACCCATATGTCCAGACACATTGCGTGTCTTAAATGAGCATGTTGCCAATATTTGCATATCTCATGCTCTTTAGGGCACAATAAGGGGGAATTTGTGTGAATGCCCAGTGGAAGTGTTCGAGTGTATGGAGGCGAGTCCTTTGTACCCATACGTACAAGTACGCCGTTCTTTCATAGACATCCAAAGATTTCCTATTAGTTGTTCTGATTAGGATTCACACTTTTTTTTTTTTGCTAGAATGAAGGAATTTTTGTAACGATAGGAATCTTCTTCTTTGCAATTTGCATTTGTAAACTTGAGTTCCACTGTGTAATTATAGTCAAGTGACTATTCTTTGGTCATTTTACTTCATCAATTATTAGGTTAATGTACAGTTTTTGAGGTGGATCGCCAGAGGCAATTTGTGTTTATTTGTGCTACTTGTGACACCGCAAGTTTGGTTCTAGTCTTCAAATCGTTTTGCTCTTCCATAAATAAAAACAGCATACTGTGCTGTGGGGTACATTCCCTAACTCCGGGTGGGATATAAGACCTCAGGATAATAAAGGGTTCCGCAATAGGGTTTGTCCCCCCCCGCATCCCCCCCAGTTGTACCAAGCTGGCAGTGGATGCGGACCTCTCACCGTGAAGAAAGGAATGGAGTAGAAATGTGGTTTTTATAATGCAGTAGGATATACTTTTCTTACGTGCCACCAAATGTGACACTATTTGATGACTTTTCCTGTAGACATACAGGATGGCATCGCTACAAGAGATTGCCTAACGCCGGGACAGTAGATACATTTTTCCAGAACTCAAACAACACTCTGATGGACTGGATTACTAGTTTACTAGCCCTTCTTATGTATTCATAAAGCAGAACTCATCCTCTCCCAACTATTGAGCAAACATTAGCAGGAAGAGGCGCTCCACGGCTAAAGGTATGACCACTTAAGCTTAAAGTACTGTTTAAACGGTTTTTCGGAATCAAATAAAGTACTGCATATGGATACATTCAATATTTGCCCTAGATACCAAAAAATCAAAAGTATGAGCATCCGATGATGCATTATAGTCTTTATCATTATTAACCTGTATTATTCTGCTCCCTGAGAATTCTGTTGTTGAAAACAGAGTCTTGTCTGTTGATATTTTTTTCTCTTATTTTGTTGCGATTCTACCACGCGACCTATTATTTGACCGTTCTGCAAATTTATTCATTAAAGTTCCCGTACTGATTAATTTTTATCCATGGTTTGAAGTTCCACAGTTTCCATTAACTGTCATTAACTATCTCTATGTTGTTGAGAACCTCCTATTATCTTGGTATTGATCGGTCTCTGTCATAAAATATTTCACCTCTATACCGGATTAACCTTTTGTGATGGTAAATTTCTAAAGTTTAACCGGATAGTAGAAATAAGTACGTGTAGTATTAGGTTGTCTCCAGTTCTGGGAAGAAGAATCACCCTGGAATTGATCACTATGGTTCTGGGCATAATTACGATTACTCTTTTTTATTGAAATTTTTCTGGCTACCCTGAAATTTACGCATAAAATTTGGGCCATAAGGTGCTGCCGAAGCAACTGGCAGACCTTCTTTCACCTTAGAGTTACTAATGGATATTGTTGCGGTTTACAAATGTCATCACGCAGTAAAATACTTGGCTACAGTATTCTTCCATTTTCTTTTATGTTTTTAGGCTTAACGCTCATGAAGAAAAGATAGAAAAAGCTTCATTTAAACAGAAGACATAAACCTTATCTCTCTAAGTGTAGTAAATCCATAAGAGCTTCAAATGTATTTTCTGTCTTAGGGACAAACTCAACCCATCGTTTAAAAAAGTAAGACGGATGACACTGAGAGTGGAATTCAGAGAATTCAAACTACCTAGTTTCTGGGGTAAACATGGTTTTAAATTTATAGACGATATCCGTGCCACTCGTTAAGTTGGTACTTCTTTAACAATGCCGCCCTGACAACCTCATAGTTGTTTTTGTCAGGCACATCTACCATACTCAACAAAGTCAAAGCATCACCCCTAAGTATCTTGGACAGATGATACACATATAATGTTTTATCTATATTATGCACATTACATGCACTTTCAAATCTATCTAGATAAAATGTTATATCATCGATTGAGGGATTAAATGCTGGTAGATTAAGCTTGAAATCCTTAGCATTAGTCTTATTTGACACCTTATTTGCCTCATTCTAGCATTACCTGTCAGTGTTCAATAACTTTAACTTCATGCTAACTCTAAAGCTAAGACTTTTTCATCATGTTCCATTTTTGCTTTTCTCTCATCAGCCTCTCTTTGTAACCTTCTTTCTTCAGCCTCAGCCTGTAACTTTCTTTCTTCAGCCTGGGCCTGTAACTTTCTTCCTTTTTCCTTTTAGCTTTCAAGGTCCTCTTATTTTTCATTTCTTATTCTTTTTCAGCCTCTGTGTAACTTTTTTTCTTCAGCCTGGGACCTGTAACGTTTTTTTTCTTCAGCTTCTCTTATTTCAAGTCTCTTATTCAGTTCAGTCTTTTTACTTCAGCTTTTTGTAAGCACTCTTCTTACCTAGAGCATTCCTTGCTTCTCTTTTTTGCACTTTTTTCCATTTTTCCATTTGGAAATCTTTTTTACCTCACCTGACAATCTGCAGTTTCTTTTGTTGTATTTCAGCCTCTATTCTCGTTTGTTCAGTTTGTTCCTTTCATGTTTTTCTTTTCTTCGAGCTTCAATGACCCATTGGCTCGTATTGAGCGCACGGTCGCAAAATTCTTGTGTCTAATTTATCACCTGTCTTCCCAAGGGCTGTTACCCCTGCTCCAATAAAGCTACTCACAATCGTAGGACATCGATGTCTCCCCCCCAGCTACTATAATCGTAGCAGGTACAGAACCCTGCAACTAATTAATTAGTCTTATGGGATCATTCAATGTCTAAACTTAGCAAACAAGACTTAATAATGAAGTGCTTGTTATAATCTCTATGTTGTAACCCCCAATCTCTGTGGGAAATAGGTAGTTTGACACCACAATTGGTACTTAATTCAAATTGATACAATAATATCAACAATGTCAACTTCTTTATTTAAACAGTGCAACATTACCCCAAATCAGTGAACATAAATTCAGTCCAGGTTCTTTATCAATGAATACTCTGTCACCTACAATAGTGCATAAGCAAGGAAAGACACCAGTTAGTCTTATGATATGTGCAGCTAGTAGACCAATAGTGGCATGAGCTTATATTAACAAATAGTGAAAGGCTTAAACTATGCACAAGAAAAAAGAACTATTGTAAAAGCAATGATAAGCAAGCGACCAATGGTAAAACAATAACAAAGCGTCACCAACAATGTAAACATTATAATCAATAGATCGCAATAGTCTCAATTGTAAACCAATACATGCAAAGATGCAGATGTCCAATGGTCAAACAATCAATCATAGATCAGAGTCATATGTAAAACAATAACAAAGATCAGGTTCAACTGTAAACATATCAACATGACGATCAAACATTACGATAAACAATTCGCCATACAGGTCAAATACATCAAAGCAGGCAAAACTCAAAAAGAAATATGCTGCAAGATATGACTAACAAATATCGACGCTACAGGTGTTATACAACAAACAATATGACGTCATAAAACTGAAGAAATAAGTGCAGCAAAGGAGGAGACCTTTACAAATACAAACAATCGAAATCGAAACTTCTAAAACAGCGAATAGAAATCGATTGAGAAAAGAAAAAAGAGTAAAAAAAAGAAAAAATACTTGATATCTTATATGACAAGAAACAAAAATAAAGCACAAAACTCGTCACATAACCTAGAACAGATCTGTATAGCAACGATTGTCCGCGTGTCAGCAAATATTCTTCATCTGTAAGGCATAATATTCGCACTCGTCATCTCTAGAATCGGCGAATAAACGCCCCTAAACAGGTAGGAAACCTCTGGTGTAGTGGGTTATCTTCTACGGCTAGGCACTACCGCCCGCTAACCGAGGAATTACCCGCCTGAAATTATTAGACATACATAGTCATAATATACAATAAATTAAACGAAAATAAAACTTATGTAACATGAATAAGACTTGTATCATTGCCAAAAACAATTAGGAGAAAATGTGAAAAGTACAGAACGGCTCAGTTATGAACATACAGGGAGCAGTTCTATCGAAAATCAAAACAGGCCAACTTAACTTCTATATATCCCAAGCCGTCACAGCACGGTTGCAGAACAGGATGTACATCAGCATTCTGAGGATAATGATCCAACGTTAGATTAACTTTCTGCTCCCCATAAAACAGGCCATGACGAAGGAGAAAAAGTGCTTCTAATACTGCAACAGTTATTTTACGGCACTTGACCTTCTGGAACCTCTTCTAAATGATTGATTTAATCCGGCTCTTGACATTCTTTGAACACGCGCAGCAGTTACCCCACCTGGAGAACCGGAAATCACCCCCCCAGTGTTACCGGACATCTCTGTCCTTTTCTTTTCTACTGGATCAGGAATAACACATTCGCTCCTTGGTACTTAGTCCTCTAACATTTTACATAAACTCATTCACAATTATTGCCCGAGAACAAGCGCAGAGGTCAGTTCACACATATATCATAAATCAGCAACTAGTTCAGAAATATCCGGATACACTTTACAATTTATAATATTTCGTGTAACGGTCCCGTGGTAGTTGATCGCTGTCTGCTTGTATCTAGTATGATGATGATGTCTGGGTTTGCTGACCCCAATTGATAGCTGGAGAAATCAGGAAAGTGAACCAACCTCATTGGACACACCCATACAATGAATAATGGTGCGCCAACAAAAATCATTTAGCATGATCTAGAAACCAGGATTATGGCCTCACTAAAAATGATCTAGGGTGGACATTGTGCTGTATGTGGTAACTTGCCACCCTCCCCATACTCACGACGACACCATGGTGTTAAAGTGTAAGATGTGTAGGTTTGTATTCTCTGATTTAGGGATGTTCTGTGTATGTGGTAGTGGGAACAGTTCACACAGCGCGTTATCAACACAAGGCAACATGAGTGTAGGTACGAGTCATAGAAAGGGTAACTTCGTTGTATTTAAGATATGTTTCTTTCATATTTATTGCAAGCGCCACAAAACAGTCAATGATACTTATGTCACATCAATGCATGTTAACATGAGTTCGTTAACGAGATTCATGCAGCATATGATGATAACGGCACAATTGAAAACAATTTCTGTACGTCGGAGCACATGATAGCTGTTGTATATATGCGTCATAAGCAATCACAGTTCAATTAGATTCAGAAATTCATCTAAGATTCATCGCTGACGAGTGGCTAGTTCTGTGAAGCTGTATAAAATAATAATTATTTCATTTAACTTCTGCTACAAGGTTAGTCACGCTAAAGATCTTACAATGTTCAAGTAAACAATTAATACATTGCTACACATTTATGATGCTACGATGTAACAGCTTGTTTACTAATAAGTCCGTTCTCTGTCTGCAATCGTGGAATAGCATTACCCCCTAATGGGCCTTACACGTCCGCTCGACCTTTATAATGTTCCTAAGGTCTAACTCATCTGTACTTGGACCGTGGATCATCTGATATTACCGGAATCCTGGAACACAATGTACAACTGTCTTGTTGGTACTAGGACCAGCGAACCCCAATATATATTTAAACTACGTTTCAGGCTTTACAGATTTCCATCTGCTGACTTAATCACCACGCCTCCGCTACAAAGCTACTCATATTACCTCATTTTGCAATCACATCCAGCGCGATCGCATAATAGGCGGAACGACAATAAATGCACAGTAACCCTCCTAGGGATGATAGCATTAATGTTCTCGATCTAACATAAGAGGGACAGGAACGCTAAACATGTTTTCGGAATAATCAACCTTGGAACATATGCCTCCCAAGGCATTGGCTGGCATAATACTGGGGAAAACTAGTATTAGTATAGTCACTCAAATCCAACCTACTTCTAAGACACTGTATTTTCAATTCTCGAGACATAACATGACCGCACAAGTTGCAGCTTCCAGGATCGCTTCTTATACACCCAATTTCATAATCTGCACCACAACCCTAGGGATCAGGGAACTCACCAGTTACACGAACTTACCTGCTATTCCCGGTTTGAAATCTTGCAGCACAAGATTACGAACAATCTCCCTGAAGTTGAGTCAACAATTATACTGCACGTTACGAAGACATACAACTACCGATGATTTCTACAAAAAAAGTACTATTCAACAGTCCGCGCACTTTTCCATGGTCATGAAAAGAAGCGTTAAGAGGAATGGTTTCAGACATCTAATCTATAGTTGTATGATTACCTTACCTCAATAATAAGGATATTGTCGGTCCGCTTCGTTATCAAGTAAATTATAGTTCCCCCCCCCTTTACCGAACTTGTACCTCCTTGTCCCTTCCTAAATAAGAGAAGCCAACTCCCTAACTATAATATGGTCAGTTTCTGATAATGACTCGGATTTATGTCCCTCCCATAGACCATAGATAAACCATAATTACACACTTCAAAGTCAAAAAAAATGATCATATCCTTATCACATATATAGAATGTCGTATACATACAGAAAAAAAAAAAACTAATTATGATGAAAAAAATAATATTGATCCGTGCGTATAACAAATTAATATCATACACTTCACAATCCCATACGATTTTCTCCAAAACACTAACGTCAGATAGGATAATAGTTTCAACACATAAGTTACCTATACACGATTATCAACGTAAGGTTAGACCGATTCCAGTTGAACATTAACCATAGCCATTTCTAATGCCACGTTCTGGCATGTTGAATGTCACCCCGGCATATTAACAATTAATTGTAAGCATCACGAAATTATTAAAAATCGGCTCTCTACTAACAGTTGGTATTATTCCTTAATACAGGTATTCTTATCATCGACCACCTGACCTCCGTATATGTCCTTTCTAGGACAATTAATATGCTATAAGATTGAACGTCTCCTGCTCTTGTCTATCAACTCGGGAGCAGGCCCCACTTATCTACACATCCAGACCTCGCCATCGCCATCGACTACTTTAGTTTACGGGGAACATATAACAACATATACTCAATATATTAAACGGCGGCCCGGCGACACTTACAGATCCTTCCATCACTGGCTTCGTCAAGTAAGATATACCAATTGAATCATATAAACATATGCTGGCTTATTATACAAAAACTGCCAGAAATTATTCTCCAAATAATCCTATATCTCGGACTAATCTCCGCAGAAAAGTCCCCGCACTCGCCCGTTCAAATCATCTGACGTCACAATCCCCCCATACTAGGTTACCGTAGTGTGCGTCAACGCTAAATCTACAAAACTGCCCACCACTGCAAATGTGGCAGTCCAGTGCGTGAATCTATCGAACGCAAAACTAATCAATAAAATTTATTTCTTATATTAGTCATGGTGCGTACATTTGGCCTCAAGGACCCGAAAAGAACTTACCACAATCTTTGGTCTACCCCACCCACTCTTGGTTAAATAAACTGTACGTTAACCCTGTTACCAATCTGGTCGATCGACGTTGAGAGCCACAACTTTTACACATATTGTGTATTTCACATGGGTAGGCAGGTCCTAGTATTAATTCAATGCTCAATGGTTTGGCTTTTGGTTTTTTTAGGACTATCTTCACCTTGAGCCTATGTGGACTAGGCACAATAACAAAAGTGCTCTAACAATCTCACTCCACATTAGATCACAACAGGAGGGATTCAGCTACTAGTGCAGGAACTTCTTCTTCAGAACCACCATTATGTGTGCCATACGGATTTTCATCATTCTGTAACATCTTTTGGCTTGCTGTGGGTTAGGTTTTCCTCAATTTTTTAAAAATTTTGACTATAGGGCTGCTCTGAGGGAGTGTTCAATCCGTCCTCTTGGGTCACTACGCATCTCTGTCTGCGATTTACAACTGAACGAGGCGCTAATTTTCTTTTGTGTGTTATAACTATGCACACAGGGAATACTACTTTTTTCGCCTGCTTTTATCCAAGGAAAACAGGGAAACAACTAGGCCCGTTCTCATCTACACAATTTAACCAAAGAGACATTCAACGGGGGGAGTAGATCAATTTCATGACATCATTATGAAAATCACCTGGTCTGAAACATAATAAAAATCTTAAAATCAATCTATAGTTTTTTACTGTGCTGGAGCGTAAACTGTTTACCTCCTAGAATTAGAGGCTGAACGCCAATTACATATGTGGACACTCCATACCCGAAAACCTGAACTAATTACAAGGACTTTTTAATTGTTGATGTTTACTTAACAGAGCCGTTAAGCCTTTTACCTAATATATGTGGGAGTACAATTCCTATTTTGTTACTCTCTAGATTGCGGGTATAACAACTACTACAAATCTCAAAAGCTTCAGGCCCTTTTTATAAATAGCTGCATTATATATACATTTTGTTGGTTAACAATAATATGACATATCTCTGACAGGGAATAATAGTCTTTGTTTATGTGTTGAGCAATGTTGTATGAACGTAACTGAAAGTCCAATTATAAAACACGTTCCTCAGTTTTTGTTCTTACATTATTTGTTACCTGTAAGAGGTTTTAACATTGTTTTCCAATCCGTACATTCGTATGAATCGAAGGGACTGGCTACAGAGATCTTGGTTACAGGCTCTGTAGCTGATTATTCGCTGTTTAGTGCTTTCACAGCTTCATGAAACTTGTGTCGAGCTTGTATTGTCTTACTCGATGTAGCTAGACCCAGCAGGCTGGAGAAGATGTGACTGCGGAGGGTAAAGTTTGGGGTCTGTGGGTTATAGTTTGCAATTGTGCGTTATTTAATTTCTTTATATTGTCATTTTGTTTAGTTTCTTTGACCTGCGCAGCCCAGTTTCCCCTTGTCGCCCCAACTTAAACGCACTTGGATGCTGTGATCTCCGTTCGTGTTCTCTTAGGGACCATTCTTCTAGTTTAGATGTATTTAGGTTCAGATCTATTTCATGCCATTATGTGTACTTAAAAAGGCATTTCTCCCCTGAATTTTCAAAATTTTATACGAAGTTGGCTCCAACCCGGTTCCCGTGGATACTATTCTTCTTTGATACCATATAGCAAGGATACACGACCACCGACAGTGCCGGGTTCCTTTAGTAGGGCAGACTACCTACACACAAAAAACCCTGCTTTCACCTAATGTCACACTTTGATCCAGTCGGGTCACGGCTGGACAACTCCTTTGTGCAGTGTCGCCAAGGATGTGGTTCCATTTCTTTGCATCTTCGTCATGTTGTGCACCCTCCACATGTTCTCCGGCCAAGTTGTTTTTTTTCTTGGCTCTCGGCATCTCTTTTGACTTTCTTTCTTCCGTCGGTAAGGCTTATTACTCAGAACTATTTTGCTTGTATCAATTCAGTCACATTTATTTCACCTTTTTCACGTTTTAGCACAGTCATCTTTAAGTAGCAACGGCAGGCATTAGCACATGAATGTAGTCTGATTCCGTCTCCTAAATGGAAGACTGCACTAAGCTCATTCTACTGCAAGCAGTTGACTCTCTGTGGCCCTAACCCCACCTTTTGCTTTTCATCAGCATGATCAGGTGTTAGCCCCACGTGCTCATAGCCAGTTATTAGTCGACTGTTGTGCGGCCTAGGCAAACTCTCGATGGGGCTACAGTTAACGTCCTATATTCTATTCCTCGTTCCTGCTCAGGTGAACTCCAAAAATAGATGAGGGGTTTGCTTTGCAAGATTGGAGGATGGGCACTGATGTGTTGATGGTACTTTGACTTTTACTCAGCTCCTGATACTCAGTTATGGTTGCCCTAGCACACTACATAGCTGGTGCTTTAGTCCCTGACCTCCATTTTGGTGTATGATTTTTTTTCTTCTTTCATTTCTTTATTATCCATATTGTCACTTTTTGGACTTTAATATTCTTGTTGAAGCATGAGGGAGTACTTTTTTTTTTAGTATATTAAACTTTTGAACAAGCTCTTGAGTTCTACCTGTGGAGTTAGAACTAAAAAAATCTGTGTTTGTACGTGGTTTGTCTGGTTTGTGCATCCTAGTGTTAAAAAATTTTATGGCGATCAACATACACTGTGCAGCAGAATACATGATGAGCGAGCTAAGCATACGCTCAGACTAATGTCCTCATGTATCGCTCTATTGTTCGTTTATGGGAGAAAAATAATGGAGTACAGAAATTACTACTGCATTGTATTAACTTTTTTTTTTTTTTTTGTTTTCTTTTACTCTCATTTCTTTCTTTTTCAGGCTGTACTCTTTTTTTTTTTTTTTTATTTCACCATACTTTGTCCCCCCTTATCGGACCTGTCCCACTTACCATCCTCCTAAACATCCTAGGTAGCTGCAAGTGGTTATACGAATGTCACTCTTCATCTCTTGTTTTCCAGTGGTTACAACTCTGGTTTAGATAATCTTTCCTGTTCCATTCTCTTGATGTTTCAATTCACTCCACTCTAATTTAGTGCTTTTTCCTTTTGCCTATTGTTGTTGCATCTTCAGCTGTTTCTTTCAATATGTTTTTTTTTTCAGCAACAATATTATGTCTTTTTTGTATATAAAGCCAGGCCTGATGGACAGAGTATTTACGTAATATGTAGTTATGATGTATTTCAAACACCTGTATACCAGAATGCTGAGGCTGCCGGAAGACTGGCATACTTAGCAAATATGCGCCACTTTAACTCTAAACCTGGTTCTACGACCCAACTACACATTCTTCTAGCAAGCCTATCGATCATCACATTGCAGAATGTTACGGCAAATTAACATGAGAAGTAATCTTTTTACTAAAAATCAGACAATTAATAAATAGTTGTGACCTATGACCACCTAGTGTGGACTCTAATGACCAAAAACCAGATAGGCGGGCTCAAAATGGAAACAAGAGAATGAGAATCAAAGTGCTGGCGACTTGGGTTTGATAAGATGCACCTATGTTGATGAAACTGTTGAAAGCATGCAATGGCTGAACTGGTGTGCTCGGGACATGATTTCCTTGGGTTTTTACTTTATAAAGAGGTAAGGTAAAAGAGGTTAGTGGTACGAGCGAGACTGATATAAACATTTGTGGGAGGAAGATGGCCAGCCGCGTAGCTAGTCCCTCCAGTGGTTTCTTTACAAAAAACGCTCTGGCGACCGAGGTGGGTCTTGGTTGGGTTTTGTGTTGGGTGGGCGGGGTTGGTGGGTTGGTGAGGTGATTATGGGCGTGATTCTCAGGGTCAAAATACCACGGCGACGGCATTTGAGGATTTTTTTCTTCACTATCATTTGAGGAATTTTTCGGTATCGATCCGGGAATTCGGTCTGGTATTAACACTCGAGAGACCTGGCGAGGGGAGAAATGAGTATCATGTTGAACATTGACTAGGAGTGTCGTTCGACAGGGCCTTGCGCAGGTTTGAGCCCAGAACCAGCTTGAAATGGCGTTACCTCCGAAACCTCGGACGCTGTATTTGCAATGCAATGAGCGAGGGACATCCTTGTCTCTACAAAGGAAAAAAAGCGGATTTACTACTACGTAAAAAATCAATGTCAGGTGTCTCTCAAGGTTAGAACATAGTATCTAACCTGATGTTTTTCCCTCGAGTTTTTGCGGGGTGTCCCCGTCACGCAAAAAACTAATAATAAAAAAAAATTAATATGAGGAGAATATAACAGGACACAGAAATAAAAGGGATAAATAATTTTGTTTAAGTCCTCTGCTCTTTGATAAGCTGAAGGCTAATGAATAATATGGCAGCGAGACATGGACAACCTATGCTAACCTTTAGCACGCTGCATAAAAATTCAGAAAACTTGCCCAACCACTGCATTCTTTTTCACAGCGTCCCGTTTTTATAGTGGGTGACTTGTATTTGTCTATCAGTTTTTTGGTTTTCTTGGGCAAATTGCTATCTTTTTTGGAATTTTATATATATAAATCTTATGAATGGTGAAATCTGATGACTATATACAATTTGTTTGTGTACATGTTAGATTGTGATAGCGAAGAGAAGAGAGCAAAGATAGAGGAAAAGAGGAAAGGATGATGGAATAATTCGAAAAAAAAAACAAAATAATTAAAATAATAAAAAATAATTTTTTTTAATTTTAAAAATTTTTTTAAAAAAAAAAATAACCACACATCGAGAGTCCTATATCCCTGCATCTCAATGAAAGTCATTCTGAACCAACTGTCCATATACAAATCCAAAAAAATGAACGATCTTTTCGCTATAAAACCATTCATTCAGTAGCAACAAGCAATAATACGCTATCTGTCACAGCAAGTGACATTCGGTCACCGAACGCGAAATTCTCAAATATCTTTCGGTTATTCCTAGTTCCTAAACCCTAAATTTATAACATCACTAGCAACTAGTCATATCTACTTTCGTTTACTCATCTCCAGTCCTATCAATACATATTTCTGACAACCAGTAGATTCAGGGCTTATAAAGAACTCAAAAATCTCATTCCACACGCAATCGGCGGTCAGAATCCAATAAATTTAGAGCGAAATTGGCTGCCTCCGGAAAATTACTCCGGCGCGAATTCTTAACCCACCCGTCAGTTTGTTGATGATGCGATTCATTTCGATGTTTATAAAAATTTTACAAAAAAATAATTGCGGATGATTACAAGACTTCACTTTTTTTTAAGACCGGAAACGGAAGCTAACTCTCTTGCAAATTAACATTAGATAAATTAACATTTCCCCGGAGGCTGACTGAACTGTACCATCAACGCTCAGTACTACAAGGTTCACCTCATGCTCAGAAATAGAAACTCGGTGATAGACGCAAAGGCGCACATCATTGGAACTCCTGCATGGAGGAGGAACACATAGGTTCACGTTACGTCGCATGTTTGGCGCAGAGCGAAGCTGTGCTTTGGCTTTAGCACAAGACTAGAACACAGCCTCTAAGTACCATTTCATTACACGGTGAGTCTATCTACGCCGCACGATTCTCGTGATTTCGTGCTCCTGGTGGTTGGCAAGGACCTAAGTTCTATGTGATAGTGTCGTCAGGTGTTGTCTAGTGTGGCCTCCACTAAAAGGCATGTATACACTGCTCTGATTACAAGCTATACTTGCTTAGAGAAAGATTACGCTGGCTGCTTGGGCCATGTCCGCCCCGCATGGAAAGATAGGTCGCTCCAATAAATATCTTCTTCAGACAAACTGGCAGAGGGCAATAAGACCCAGTTGGCGCAGCCACCACAGCTTGAGGGGTTCAATAGATGCGTGGATGAATGAAGAGAAGGATTAAGGAAGAGAGGTAACCCTCTTGAGGGCTACCCCTCACCTGGATATAAAACTGCACAGCTCGGGAGGGGACATAAGCTGCCGAATACATCTCACACCAAAGTGGCGCTATGACTTTCTACCGGCGCCACGCCGGGCCACCTGCCAACCATCTCACATTTGGGCTCAGAAAAGAAGATTCCACATAAACATGCAAAGAATAGTGTGGGATAGAAGCGATTACACTCAAAAAGATCAACCAGCGCGGAACAAAAAGAATAGAAAGCAGCTGGGGCTGTCACCTAGGGACGCCCAATTTAGTTCCCAATAGTAAGTTATGAATCATCTGAAGGGCGTTGATTATTATTAATGAGTAATGGATACCGTGAATGGAGGTGGTAGATTTGTATTGGTCTTGGCTGATTTTTTACATTTTCGTTTATCATTTAACAGATTAAACTTGTAGTCATTCACTGCTTAAAACACCAATGGTATGTCTGTAACACTGCATTTTATTGCATGCAGCTTTATTATGTCAGCTCTGTAGTATTTCTTCCATGTCTTATAGTTGGACTATCTAGAATTTTATAATTGGACTATCCAGAATCTTATAATTGGACTATCCAGAATCCTATGATTGGACTTTCTAGAATTTTATAATTGGACTATCCAGAATCCTATAATTGGACTATCTGGTATCCTATAATTGGACCATCCAGAGTCTTATAATTGGACTATCTGTAATTGGACTATACAGAATCTTATAATTGGACTATCCAGAATCTCATAATTAGACTATCCAGAATCTTTGTTCTTAATCTCCATCTCTTTTTGTTATTATTGTTATAGCTAACAGTATTTTTTTTTTTCATTTTTATTGATCAGGAGACAGAAAAACACAGAGATGAAGCAAATTGCAGCTCAGAAAAAGTCAGAGAAACAAAACGGTGCCGCAGAAAAGGTGGGACCTGGTGACGATAAAACTTCTAAGACAGAAGATAAACCAATCGTCAAAGATGACAAACAGATTGAGAAAGAAAATCACAGTAAAGATGAAAGCATGAGTATTTCATCGTTTTATGGCAAGGAAGCGGACGACAGTGGTGAGGATTCCACCAGCTGGTGCTCTGTTGTTAAGCGCAGGAGGCTTCTGACGGCTAAAGCTGCTGCGGAGAAAGAAAAGCTGGAGAAGGAGAGGATAGCTTTGAGGGAGAAGGAATACCAGGTAAGGAGAATAATCTGATTGTTCTTCTTATGTTATCATCATTATTCTCTTCTTATGGAACCGGGAGCACCACGACAGCTGGTACCTCTTGCAGGAAGGTCTGCACCAATAATTCATGTGTTTGTGTAGCTGTGGTTTTTGTAGCAATTTGTTTGACATGATGAGGTTGACAGCCTCATGCACAACCCTCATATTAGTCACCTTGTACAACATGCCTATAGGGCAGTGGTACTATTCTTTATTTTCCTCCCCAGAGAATCCCGAGAACTACCAGGGGCCGTGCTGTCTTTTTTATTAATTATTAATAAATGTTTTTTTATGTGCTTCAAGCAAAGGGTTCACCTCTTGTCATCACCCAGGTTCCTGTGATTATTATAAATTGTCGACAGAGTGGTATTGTTGTTGTTGTTATTTAACTAGGGCTGCTGAGCTTTTCGCTCTTTTGCAGCCAACACCAGAAGAGTCCTGATATTATCTACATTGTAGATCTAGACTTTTCCTGTGACTTTTCTGCCATTCCGAAACGTGTTGAGTTGAAGTCATGAGCTCCAGTTTCTCCAGCTTGGCTGGCATTTAAAGAATCATCACATCTAGCCCAAGCTAGGAGTAAGAAGTGTGTGGCATACTGTGCATTCCCCACCATCCAAGGGGGCTCTCCAAATATGCAGAGCTAAAATACTGTGCTCTGGTTCTGGGCTGTCCCAAGGATTCATCACGTCCTACACAGAGCCACTTCTCAACTCCCCCCACCTATCATGGGGTCCATAGTGAGATCCTCCTGCATGCAGTCAACCAGGTAAAAGCCAGAGTTATGTCTGGGGTTCAAGTGGCTCCTCAAAGTTTAGTGTGCAATGCTGGGTTCTCAACATGTTTCACCACAGGGGGAATCCCTAGAAGTGTGTGGATGATTGCAAGAGTCAATGCGGGTGTAATTAGCCTCACAGACAGAGGTTCACATCCAAATCTACATACTGTAGCACTGTGCATAGCTGGTGGTCATTTAAGGATGACTCCAGATATGCCTCCATGCATACAGTGTGGTATAAAAAGATAAAGGATCCCGTTACATCCCCATTGAGGCATATTGGTAATAAAGTGTTAAACCCATATTTTCTTGACTGTCGGCACACTAGGGGTGATGTGGTCAGCATAACGCCGGCCGCCTTTAACTTTCCCAGATTGGCTCTGGTACCCAATTCAAGAGGCTGAGTCGACCCCAGAGCCGTTTTGCGGTATAAAAAATCCCACTTCATTTAGGGATCGAATCATGGACCACCGAGCTAGGAAGCCAGTGCACTGACCACTGTGCTATTGTGGCTCCCAGTGTGGTATGATATTAGGTAAAGGTAGTCCCGTAGCTGATAGGGGAGTCATATGTTAGAGACTATATCATAATAGGTCCAGTTTTATGAGGTGGGGTGGCTAGTTCCCTTTCTCACTGCCTTTGCCTTCCCTAACTGAAGAGCAGAGTCACATACCCACCTACCGCTAGGTATACTGAAGTAAACGCTACCAAGTATTGATTCCAGAACCCTGTAACTTTGCAGCAGTGGATGAAACAAATACATAATCTGTATGAGTGTTTTTGTTTCATAATTAATGTGTTGCAGTTTTGAATCTTCAGTAGATTATTAACATCACCTGCAACTGCAAAGCTTTCGCATTGATTTCAAGCTTCATTACTTGCTATGAGGGTGGATCTCATATAGAACAGTTAATACATTGACAAAAGTATCACTCACAAACAGTAACTGTCAATGCAGTGCTGAAAATGACAATGATGATGCAAATTTTATATTCAAATATGTTCCATTTGACAACAGGAGGAGAAACAGAAAGAGAAATTGAGGAAGAAGCAGGAACAGATTGCTGATGCCATCAACCTTGCTAGAATGGTCCTCAGGCAAGAACCAATAGGCACGGACCGACACCACGATAGATACTGGGTTTTTACTAACACCACACCTGGACTGTTTGTGGAGAAAGGTAGGTGTATTGTGTTTCCCAGTTAAACCCTGGAGTAACACTTGGACTAGAAAGTTTGGCATAGTTGTGTGGGTGGTTTTTTGTTGTTGTTTTTTGCTTTTTTTTTTTTGTTTGTTGTCATTTGTTGTATTAAAGATTAGACTTCCCTTAATCTAACATTATTTCAGCATTCCTACATTTTTCTTTGACAGAGATGTCCCACTTTTTCTGTCTTACGTGTGTATTTAAGATAAAAGAATAGCCTGTAGATATTAATTGTTAAAGTTTGGAAGAAAAAAAACTAATAAAAAATTAAATACAGTTTTTTTCTTCAGATCCTAGTTATGTAGTTCATTCATTACCCTTCGACTTCCCAAGGAGCATAGGCCTGCAACAATCTCATGCCCGATCCTGTCCCGTGCCATCAGCTCAAGGTCTTTCCATGTCTCCCTCATTCCTTCCATTTCAGTCTCCAATTCTGTTCTCGGCGTGTTTTTTATTGTCGTTGTCTCCGTCTATTCCACAGCCGATAGGATAGTCTGGCGCTCTCTCTTACAAACCTCTACACCTCACGATAGAAGGGGAAAGACTAAGCAAGTAAGTAAGTCTCTGTCTACCTCTCTTACCCTGGAGATTCCAGAAGAAAGACTGATTCACATCATCAGCTATCTAGGCGAGACCAGGTCACCATTTTTTCGGCTATGCACTGGACACCACAGATTGAGATACTATCTATACCACAAGCACAGAATTGGTGCAACAGATCTCTGCGCCTGCAATGATTAGAGTAGCATACGGCAACAACCTACCTCACTCCAGGAAAAACTCTTTGGAGATGTCTGGAACTTTGAGTTGACTACTGCCTTTATTAGAGTAATTAATGGGGAAGTCTGAATACTAACGAGGAAGAAGAAGTAGTGCTATCAATAGGTTTCCTCCATGTGCGTCCTATCCATTGCCAGTGACTTCTTTGCGTTTCTTGTTCCACTGGCACTTGTCTGGCTAATTATGCAATTTACGTTGGATAAAAAAAATTAAATTTAATTTAAGTATAGAGTGTTGTCTGAGTGTGTAGACAAGACACTATTTTGAGAAAGACTGAGAAGATAGATTTTGATGAAAATGACAGTGAATGTGGAAAGATGAGACTATTGGCTTCGAGGGTGAGAACCTAGATTGACTCTCCTTCGCCACTCCTGACGTCTTTGATGGCTATAGACTCACCACCTCTTACTACCCTAAGGAGATAAGGTTTATATAAAGACCACAGACACACTATACAGACAAAATATATACGTACAGTATAGTTTAGATAGAACCTGATCCAGTGAACATTTATATAGTTTTATTAAACAAATCAACATAATCAAATCACACAGTAAAATAAATAACACTAGTCAACAACCAAAATGTACCAGAAATGAAAATAGCTGATCTTAACTAATTTTGGTGTGCTGAAAACGAAAATGACATTAAAAAATGTTGATTGGCTCTAGTTTTCAAGATATATGCTACTAGTTTATTTAATTACGGTCAATTTATATATATGAAGCAACTGTTGTGGGCGATTGCATAATTTTTTCTAATGACCAATAAAAATGTAACTAGAAGTTGATGATGCAGTCCTACCTATGATTACATCACCTTTGTGTATAAATATCTTATCTCTGATAAAATTTTGCCATTAGTTAGTGCATTTGTCCTTATCAAAAGTATCGTAGTTAGAAATGCCTAGGACATGTGTGAACAGTGCTAATAATTTCTGTTATATATGTGGTGAGGTGACATTTCTATCACAAAAACGAAATATAACTAAAGTGATTAAGAAGGCGTACAGTTTGTATTTTGGCTGCAGAATAGGAGATCAAGATAAGAGCTGGGTGCCACACATATGCTGCAGTACATGTGCAGCACATCTTAAACTGTGGTTGACTGGCAAAAGGCAAGCTATGCCTTTTGCAGTCCCAATGATTTGGAGAGAGCCCACTGATCATCTCAACAACTGTTACTTTTGCATGGTCCCTTCAATTGGGAAAGGCATATCAAAGAAGAAAAAATGGACTCTGGAATATCCAAACATCCCCTCTGCAATACGTCCTGTACCACATGGCGATGACCTACCAGATCCCAAAGTGCCAGAATCATTTTCAGCTGCTTCCACTGATGAAGAAGAGGACATTGGTGGTCCTGAATCATCAACCTCAAGCGACCCAGATTTTGAGCACACTACATCCACTAAACCACACTTAATAACCCAAGGTGAACTGAATGATCTTGTAAGAGATCTGAATTTACTGAAGAACAAGGCGGAGCTTTTGGGTTCCAGATTGCAACAGTGGAATCTCCTGGCAGTAGATGTTACAATTTCTGTGTATAGGAACCGCCAGAAGCCGCTTATTACATTCTTTTTCAAAGAGGGTGACCTTTCTGTGTGCCACAACATTTCTGGTTTAATGGCAGCCCTCAAAATCAATTACATACCGGATGAGTGGAGGCTTTTCATTGATTCATCCAAGACGAGTCTTAAAGCTGTTTTGTTGAATAATGGTAATGTGCTGCCCTTGCACATTAAGCTGGGTCTCATGAAAAACTTTGTCAAGGCAATGGAGAAAACAGATGAGGCTTTCAAATACCTCATCAGAAAATTTCCAAGACTGAGTGAAGCTAAAATAAGAGAGGGAGTATTTGTTGGTCCGCAAATTCGAAAACTTCTTTATGATGACGAGTTTCTTTGCTTGTTGCATGGCAAGGAAAAAGCAGCATGGCTAGCATTTTAGTCAGTGGTGGACAATTTTCTTGGAAACAACAGATCTGATAATTACAATGAAATTGTAGAAAATCTCCTTCTGAAGTATAAGAGTCTTGGCTGCAACATGTCTTTGAAAATTCATTTTCTGGATTCTCATCTGGATTTCTTTACGTCAAACTGTGGAGCGGTCAGTGATGAACATGGTGAATGATTTCACCAGGACATTGCTGCTATGGAGACAAGGTATCAAGGCAATTGGAGCCCTTCAATGCTTGCTGATTACTGTTGGACTGTGACAAGAGACACCTCATCGATTGACTACAAGAAGCAAGCAAAGAGAGCTCGAACAGCGACTGAATAATGACGGAATGGGTTCATATGTGCCTTTTTAAAACATGATATGTGAACTTTAAATAATGTTTTTATTTTTTTCTATAATTTTATGTTGAAATATCAATTAATTGAGTATGTTACCACAATTTTTATAATGCTAAAGTAGAAAGACTAGCTGTTCACCCCAGAGAATTAAACCAGCGTACATTATTTGTATTACTGTAATGTAAATTCATCATTAAAAAAAAACCCAGAGCCAATTGGTGAATTTCATTATGATATTTGAAATCAGCATGTCAAAATCAATAAGAAATGGTATATTTAATTTCTGGTACAAATAACTTTTTAAAATTTGTTGACTAGTGTAACGTGCAATGTTGCACAGACCTGAAAACAAAGAAACAATTAAATTGATAGACACTAGAAAAACAACCACTCACTCTTTCGTTCACCCTGCTGGGGAAAAATAGAATGATTAAGGATTTAACCACAATCTAATTGGTGGGGCATCAACTTTAGCCACCACTCCCTACTACAATAATATCACTACTGTCACTGTCCTGCTGACACTGCCTAAACAACTGTCTACACAGCTTCCAAGCTCTTTAGGTGATATACACGCCACTAAATAACACCACTGGACTGCTATGCTAGTAGACTTTTATTAATCTATGGCCCAGAGGCTATCCTCTAAGGATAATATAAGACCCTATTGGTCCCGGCTATTTCTCTCTCTCTCTCTCTCTCTCTCTCTCTCTCTCTCTCTCTCTCTCTCTCTCTCTCTCTCTCCTTGTTTCAGTGTCTCTCTGACACTCGACATCTGCTGAGGTGGCGTCTCCATTACACCCCTTCTCTCGTTAGCTTTCAGAATAAGGAATGTTGACCCTTTCTCCTGTTCCTGACTACTGCACTGATGACTTGGGTATCAAGCACGAGGTACTTGACTCCGAATGTAGAAGCTTCATTGCTGCTGGACAACTTCTTTAATTTGCCCTGTTACCCCTCTTTGGGTTTAGAACAACGACATTATTATGGTCGTGAAGAAAACAAATTACAACAACACTGGCAACGCGCCAAATTGAGTGTGTTATAACAAGGAGCACAGAGCTCTGCATTTTTAAGGAAAAATCCTGTTCCCGCTGAAGAATGTCTTCACTGCATGAGAACGTATTTTATTTTCTTTCGCCTCTGGCGATATCTCGAGCTCTCGGCTCCTGAGATGCCAACAATTGCCGTTGGTAAATGGTAGGGACAGATTACCCTCTCCCAGTCTGCCGTGAAAATGCTGTGAAACAAAATAATACACTAGATATACAACACATAAAGTATACTCATCTCTAACACGTAACTCCCTTAAATAAATACCGCTCCCCTACACAAATCTACCTTTCCCCCATAACAACAATTCCTTACTCCGGGTCACCCATTTACAATCTCCGTTCCCGCTCCCACTTAATATCGGTCTGTTAGAAAACCCCCCAGACACTGCTGACCTAAATCTGTTACGTCAGTCAGGCGTCAAAACATTCATTCACTGAAGCGAACCATTTCTTACTGCAAAATTCCTGGCCCTACTTATTACAGACTGACCCTGGTGAGTCATCGCTTAATCCAAAATTAAATAGACCTCTCTAGGAAAATCAAATCCCATCTCCGTTAAATTTAATTACACTCCTCACTCCAACTACATGACAAAAATAGCACAACTAATTAATGCCCAATGAATTAAATTTACACGAATACACTCGCGTCTATACGCTGCCAGGTACCATAAATCAAAGATGGGGAAATATTAATTCCCATCTCAATAATAATTAAATCACACAATCAATTGACGTACACAATTGCTCTAGCTTATTCACACTGCTAATATTATAATCAAATATGAAGAATTATTCATCCCCATGTCGGTAATATTAATTACACCCTTAGTCTTCTGCCTACATACCAAAGAAATACCCAGTTAAATCAAATACTCAATTAAATAAAATACACAAATCACGCCCGTGTATTTAAGAGCTAAACCCTCACACAGTTAATATCTCAAACCGCGATACCAACTAAAGATAGAACTTGCTTATCATAGAAAAAAATTATATGCACCTCTTACATTAAATACTTTCTCTAAGAACTTGCTTATCATAGAAAAAAATTATATGCACCTCTTACATTAAATACTTTCTCTAAGATAGTAATTGATGGCACTTTCGTTTATATAAAATTAACTCCCCCAAAGAAAACTTTACTTAATCGGGCTAAGACTCTATTTAAGAAACAACTATAATTACTACGCTAATTAAATTTATGGACATACCCAAAATCGCGTTTCTTCCGCTTGGAGCAGACGATAATGCTTAGATTCACGGCAGTAAATTTTTCATCAGAGAGACCGCGACTAGATTTACTTTCTTATTTATTCAAGAAAACCCATGCTAGAACCCAAGCCATACGTCATTGCATCGCGTCCCTCTGGAACCAATAATCTTGCCGGAATTAAATAAAACTTGACCCCCGGCCAATTAAATTGTAAGCATACTCATGAGTCACGTTTATCCTGATCGCGCGCATTTTTCTTGCGTCATATTAAATAACGTTACCTGTTGGCGTGAGCAAAATTAACTTTTGATTCGATGAAGCGCCCGGTTTTACGTACATGGGTAGAGGTTCACCACCCACCCATCGATTTACTGGGTAGGGGTTATTTAACATCGGAAAATTTTCACCCAGCCCAAATAATACTCACGCGCTGATATACAGTAAAATGACCGCGATTATTTTAACAAAGAAAAGCCTACGTTATCGCAATTAATTTATAGAAAAGAAGACTGGTGCAAAAAATCTTAAAATTAAACCCGACCGTCATCCCTCCTGAAAACGCAATAAATTACTTAGAGAAAAAGACTATACTCAAATAATTACATGGAGAAGGAGAATGGGGCCTATTGAAAGATAAAATTACAGTACCACATCACAGTAATGCTATCAGCAGATTTCCTCTCTGTCTGTCCTATCCAACGCCAGATGGTTCTTACCTCATTTCTGCTGGCATTTGTCTGGTTCTTGCCATCAATTCCAAGGTCATACTATGTCATTCCTCTATTCTGAACCCATTTATGACTGTCCATAACTTCTTGGTTGTCAATTTTGTTCTCTATTATCATACAATATGACTACCTTGACATTTGAGTTGAAGAAAACGTTTAATTTCTGCTGCCACCTGGGCAGTTTTTCCTTGTCCGTTTAGTCTATGAACATTCCAGGTGCCAAAGAAAGAGATTTTCTTGGAAGAAAAAAAAAGATAGACAACAGTCCAGAGTATGTGAGAGTTTAGTAACTTTTATCTTCATATATTTATTTTATCTTAATAGAATTGATGTTTTAAAATATAATTGTGATGTTTCCGTTTGGTTTTAGGGACTATCTTCATTTTACACAGACAACTCCATCAGTGCTCCGATCTCCTCCCTTAGATCACACAAGGAGGATCTCAGCACAGTGCACGAACTCCATAGCACTGGCGAGAATCCCACTGCGTGTATATATATATATATAGGAATCACACATTCTATACATATGTTTTTGGTGGGTAGGTTTCTAATTTTTAAATTATGTTGCCAGGGCAGCGGCCTGATAGGCCTAATCTTTACGATTTCCAACTGCTGGGGGATTTTTAACGTGTGCACCTTGCACACGGGACCTCCTATTTTTTCACCCTTATCCAGGAAGGCTACACATCCGATCTCACTACTCGGGAGACCGGGGAAAGTATGACATCATTAGGACCACTGGTTCTGAATATAAAAATGTCCATAAATTATTTTCCCTCAATTGGGAATCGAACCCTGTACCTCTAGAATTCGAGGTGGATGCCATACCTCTTAGCCACGTTTCCGTTAATTCTTCTAAGTCCGTGCTTCTTAGCAACTGAGAAATTTTACATTGAACTTGACATTATTATTGTCTACAGTGCTCCCCACACTGGCCAGAACCTGTGGTTTGCATACAGGTCTCAGAAAGATTTAGATGGACTCCTGAAGTCTCTGCACCCACAGGGAATCCGAGAGAGCTTGCTTGGGGCAGAAATAAAGAAACGTTACGACGATATATCTCGAGCTATTATTCAGGTACAGAGCAGCTAGAGGCATGAGTGTGATGAATTATTGGATGATTGTTATATATGCAATTACTGTGCCCTTTTTTTTGTTAAATATTTTTTTGTTTAAATGTTAATATAGAAAGATGTCATACTTGAAGGAATGAGCTTTTGTTTCTTTAGTGTAGTTAATTTCTGTGTTTTGTGTGTGTGCGTGCGTGTGCATGTTTTTTTTTTAAATTCTTATTTTTTTTTAAACTGCTTCTGCTATTACACGTCGGTAGCCTTTTATGCAGAAACACCTTGGGGCCATATGTGTTTCGGAACAGTAGTACAGTTCCTAAAACCATGTATAGTGGCAACACACTCACTAGCTGGGTGTGTGACAGCACCTCACAAGCAAACAAGTTTTCCTATTTGTTATTAGTGTGTAGTTATCACCGTCAATGCAAAACTTCAACATCTTGTCTTGATTTTTTCTGAAAATCACATACCCACCAAGCTGCAGGTATTGGTTGTTCTGTGTCTCTAAGCTATTTAATTGCCTTCTTCACTGTATACATTTCTATTGTTCCACTGGCACTTGTCTGGTTTTTGCCATCAGATCCACATTAGTGACCTTGTCATACCACTTCAATCCTATGCAAGAACCTGTTTATGAAAGTCTGTAGGAAAAAAAAAAAGGATCCTGTTACACGCCCATTAAGGCATATTGGGAATATGGTGTTAGTCCCATATTTTCTTGACCATCGGCACACTAGGGGTGATGTGGTCAGCATCACGCCTGCCGCCTTAACCTTCCCAGAGTTGCTCTGGTACCCAATTCATGAGGCTGGGTCGACCCTGGAGCCGTTTGCGGTCTAAACAATCCCACCTCACCTGGGGATCGAACCATGGACCACCGAGCTAGGAAGCCAGTGCACTAACCACTGCACTATCGCGGCTCCCATGAAAGTCTGTAGCTTTTTTGATGATTGTTTTCGTAGTTCTTTATGTTTCAGAGCCGGTTATCGTTTTCCTCTCCACTCCTTACGGAGCACAGAGCCACCACCGCTGCAGCTGATCCCCTTGCAGAAAGCCGGCACCAAGCATTAATATGTTCTTGCCGCGGTGGTTTTTGGCAATTTGCTTTACGTGATGAAGTTGCCATCCCTATGCACAATCTCATATTAGTCGCCACGTACGACCTGCCTGAGTGTGCAGTAGTCCTGTTCATTCGTTATCTCTTAACTCTTTGACTCCAGAACAACACTTAGAGCGTAGGTCAGATTTGACACCTTTGCCAAAACAACGCTCTCAGTGTTGTTTTTAGTCTATCATGAATAAAAATTATGGCACAGGGTGGAAAAATTGCGGATTCAAAGAGTTCAGAAGACCCCCCCCCCCCCCGGAACTACACAGGGCTGTTGAAAGTTATATTTAGTCCTAAAATCTTAGTACACTTTTCTTTCTATCACATGTGTGATAGCCCATAATACATGGTTTCCTGACATTTTTTGTGCCATAGACTCCCTTGATTGTCCGATGAAGGCTATGGACTCCTTCTTGGAAAAAAAATGTACATGAAAGCATAATAACAAAAAATTTTAATTTTAGGTTATGTACCCCCTAGAACAGGGGTCCTCAACCTTTTTTGCACCACGGGCATATTCTAGATTTATAAAGAGGGTGGTGGGCACCAACTAAATATCGTGACTTAATAAAAAAAAGTTCATTTTTACAACAAAATATGCAAAATACTGATATAAGGCTGAGTAAACGCATTTAATGATATAGAAAATATTCAGGATTTAAAAAAAAAAAATTACGTTCAAATTATTGGAGTCAAATGTTTTATTAGTGTGATCTTTAGCAGCTGCATCTCACTGGTCAATTGTTCATAGTTAGGAGTATCTATAGGAAAAGTTTTTGAAATTTTATTGAGACCACAAACGGCACATACCTAATAATTTTAGTAGAGGGTATACTATAATTTCTTACCATCAAGAAAAATAGTATATTTATTCTTTCATCTGCAAATTATCCACAGGCACACTGTTAAGAGTGTGTTTGGGGTACTGTGTGTTGGTGCTGGGGTGACTGATGCGGATTCTATCGTGGGCCGTTTGGATGGGCCAATGGTGATCAAACGAACATCGTGATAATGATCGGGTCATAAAACTGGACCAACTTGAAAGTCAAACAGGCTGGAGTCGTTGTTAAAATTATATCTTGACGAGACAATTTATTGGATGACGACGTTAACATCATGGTTATAGACAGCATATCGTATGGCAGTAAATACATCATCATCAAAGGTTTTCATGCAGGAATAAATACGTGGTTCATACAATCATCAAGTAAGACGTTGATCGGTCTCACTAACCGTAGTCCTCTCAAGGACGGCGGAAGTTATATGGCAAAATGTTCATACAATTCTAATCCCATTGCAAGATCCGTATAATATTTCAGGACTTCGTAAATATAATGTATGATGATCCGATAAAAACTTCTAGCAGTAATTTGTACGCACTAACGACACGCCATTGTCAGACGTGTCGAAGCTCTGACAAATACTTGTAATGGATGAATTGAGTATCAACATGATACTTGAAAATAGAGCCAGTTCCGGCTAATAAATATATGTGCTCCGCTCAGGGAGATATCCTCTAATAATTCAATGTGTCTTCCCACGACTTAGGGGGCTAAGACTTATCACAATCTTCGTCGAAGACGTCTGTCCTTCATCAAGGACTCTATGGATCTGCCCAGCGTAATTGCTGTTTGGCTACAAATCGATCGCACAGAGTTGCGCTATTTTGTTCAAATATAGTGCATGAAGGCACGCAAATAATTAAACATATTATTACTTTAGATGCGCTCAAATGTTTGTCTACAAAAGACTAGACCCGCACGTGAGGATCTCAAACACTAACTCCCACGCGAAAAAGGACTTAACACACACAAATAGCCCTTGGCGGGGTACACAAATAGCCCTTGGTGGGCACAATGGTGCTCACGGGCACCGTGTTGAGTACCCCTACCCTAGAATGTACTCGCTGACCTCCAAGTGTCCGTTAATCCCAGGTTAAGAAACCCTGCCTTAGTACAAAGCGTAAAAACCATCTTCTCATTCTCAGGCCCAGAGGACAAATCTAGAACTGCGAAGCTCAGATGGAGATTCTGAGATGGTGGCCGGTTTCAAGAAGGAGTTGTCTGACATGGAGCTGAGGCTGCGAAATGGAGGCCTTGGTGGTGTGTCAGACTATGATGATTGGGAGGCTGGTTTGGAGGAAACCTCAGATATATCAGTTATGGTAAGTGTTTGTTGTTGCGTTGTTGGACTAATGGGTCTGGAATGTTATTTGATAAAGAACCAGCATGTCAAATTGTGAACTAACATACGGTATCTTAAAAAAGAAAAAGCCACGTCATTGAGATATGAAGGATTGTTGTTATGGAGGAATGTTGTTTGTTATGAAGGAATGGTGGTGTTGTTTGTTATAGAGGAATGTTGTTGTTCATTATGGAGGAATGTTGTTATTGTTTAACTAGGGTTGCTGAGCTTCTTGCTGTTTTGCAGCCAATACTACGTTGAAGACCCCTTGGTATTATCTACACTGTAGCTCTAGGCTTTTCTGCCATTCCGAAATGTTTCATGAGCTCCAGTTTCTCCAGCTTGGCTTACATTTAAAGAATCATCACATCTAGCCCAAGCTAGGAGTAAGAAGCATGTGGCATACTATGCATTCCTCACTATCCAAGGGGGCTCTCCAAATATGCAGAGCTAAAATACTGTGCTCTGGTTCTGGGCTGTCCCAAGGAATCATCACGTCCTACTAAAAAAAAAAAACACAGAGCCACTTCTCAGTTCCCTCTGCTCATCATGGGTTAGATCATAGGTTTTCAAACTTTTTTGGTCCGCGGCTCCCTTGACCTGTGCATAAATGACCGCGGCTCCTCTCTATACTATATATTATATATAAGCAATTGTACCCAAAAAGATATTAATGACTTCTGAATGTGCATATTTTACATCTGATACCAATTGTCGGGGGTTAATAAGTTAAGTTTCGAACACAAAATAAATAAGACTGTATTTATTTTGTAAATGAAAAACTAAATTAATTTAATCAACTTACGAAGATCTATATTTATTGATGGACATTGGCTCATAATATCGAGCCCAATACTTTTCCCAAGCCACCGTGACGCCCTTAGCCAAGGGCCGTGACGCACTGGTAGCCGCGACGCACAGTTTGAAAACCTCTGGGTTAGATCCTCCTGCATGCAGGCCACCAGGTAAAAGCCAGAGTAACATCTGGGGCTCAAGTGGATGCCTCCAAGCTTAGTGTGCAATGCTGGGTTCTTGACATAGTTTCAGCACGAGAAGCAGAAAGGTAAATGATGATGAATAGGATATTACATTACAACAAAGGGCAATCTGATCATCAGAAGCCCCCTCCCCCATCGGACCAAGTGTTTCTGTTCTTTTATCTCCATTACACGTGGGTGGGGGTGGGTGTCACGAAGTGGCTTTAATTAGAGTCTGTCTGAGTACAGAGACAAGACCCTAGTTTGAGGAAAGTCTGAGAAGATAGATTTAGATGAGAATTACAGCTTCGAGGGTGAGAACCTAGATTGACTCTCCCTCGTCACTTGTGACTTATTTGCTAGCTACTGTCTCACCACCTCTGACTACCAGAAGGAGATAAGGTTTCACTAAATTATCCACAGACACCACTATACAGTCAAAGCATATAAGTACAGTATAGTTAAAGATAAACTGATCCAGTGTACATTTTATAGTTTATTAAACAACAAATCAATACCACAGCAAACAAATAAAAGTGCAAGTTCGCACAACCTGGAAAAAAAGAACAATTCTAATGAAAGACACAGTATAAAAATTTCCACACTCTCACACCTGCATGAAAACAACTAAGGATAAAGAAATATACTTGGTGGGGATCTCTAAGTAAGAGCCACCACTCCTGACTACACTATTGTTACTAACACACTGTCCCGCTGAAGATGTATAAACTAAATGATTCCTCTGTCTTAAAGGCGCTCGAGGCGGTCCTGCACAACTAACAAATTGACCACCAGAAATGCTACACTAATTGACTTCTTCGTCACGCACCTCCTCTCGTTAGCATTTAGAAAGGTATGTTTTCCCTCTCTCCTTTCCCGAATACTGATGAAGAGGGCCTTGGTAAATACAGCTATATGTTGTTGCCTAAGGCTGTAGATGTTATCACTGCTGATGACACTCAATTCTTTAAACTGCCGAGTTAACCCGCTTCGGGTTTAGGCCTACTGCATTATTATGGCAATATGTACACACCAGGCAACTTAGCCTGTTATGGTGAGGGCCTTTACGAGCTAAGAGCTCCTTATTGAGACCAGTTCCCGCTGAGGTATGTGTCCTTACTGCCAGAGAACTTCTCCTTTCCTTTCAGTGTTGCCGACGTAGCTGGGCAACCGGTACAAGCCCGAACCCAGTTTTCTTCAATTACGGCAATGTCTCGTGCCTCCTCCTCCTGAGAAGGCAAAGTTCGTGGTAGGCTTAGGGCTATCTATAACCTCCACGCCATGAACTGCTGTAAAACAAAAAATAACAACATCTATACAACAATTCAAAATTACCTAATACCTATCACATTAACACCCAAAATTCATCTACACCCTGATGTCCCCTAAATTAATAACTCTCCCCTACGCACAAGAAATAAAACAGATATGTCTGCCCGAGGGTCAGACTAATTTACAGCTCCCCTATCTCTCCCTCACAATTAACTCGCTGTCTGTTACGTAAACCCCAGACGCGGGCTGACCTGAATCTTTTGTGTGCGTGTCTCGCTGGTAGGCGTCACAACATAGCTTCACTGAAGCGAAAATCCCCTGTACTGAATAATTTCCCAGCCCTATTCTTCTTAAAGACTGCCCGGGAAGGTTATCAATTTAGCAAAATTATTTAACACACATATACATACACCATCTATGTAATATTAAATCCCCTTCACCTCTTGTCTTCTGACTATAAGACCAAATAACACAACTAATTAATACACAAACCACACCCGCATATATACACTCCAAATTATCATAATCAAATGCGGTTACACAGACATCATATTTACATTACACCGAGCTTAGCACCTAATCTCATACAGTTAATTATCTCAAAAAACCGCTACACAAATCATAGATACTGCTAGCTTATACATAGTAAAATTATAGACAAAACTTACACTATACTGGCTCTAGTTTTGTATAAGTCAGCAATTGATGGCACTCCTGACTAATAAAATTTAATTTAATCCCAGAAGAAAGCTTACTCTAATGTGCTAAAATCTTATAGAAAAAAAACTTCCTACACAGCTATTAAGTTATGAACATACCCAACGTTACAGAATTTCTCAGACTGCAAATGGCACTTCTTCACGGCACAAAATTCTTGGACTAGTGAGCAATAAATACTTTTGATGCTCACTATATATATTATGAATTAGCTGATGCAATTTCAGACGCGGTGAGTCATCTCGTCTGGCATTATCTATCAGGAACCGCTTTTAACCAACCTTTGACCTACTATCATGCCTGCACATAAATTAAATCGAATCCACCCAATCATATCATAAGCTAACCTATGACTCAGTGTTGACCGAGCAAACCGCAAAATTATTTCTGCTCACGCGCATACGTAATATTCTGTAACCCTCTGACCTTCTATCTACCAAAATAATTTACTGGTTCTGCATTAACCTGGGTCGTGCTTTCCCCTATCCCTACAAATAAAAAGTGTTGGTGAAGGTGGTCGGATTTATCCTAACGTCCAAGAAAAAAACCCAGAATTAATAACTAATGACCTCGATCGCCTAATAATAATAAAAGAACACAAATAATTACATGGAAATGAAAAATGGGGCGAGTTGAAAATAAAAATAACAGTAACTCATCACAGGGTGTCATGAATGCCAAGTGTTAGCCTCCTATTGTTTTTTTTTTCCATCTGTGCTGAGAATTTGGGAATTGAACCCACTCTACCTTGGTTGCAGTTTCCAAATTCACTCTTGGTTTTATCCATTTAGCCAGCACCGTGTCAGCTGAAAGTAACAGTTTGTTGTATATATTCTGTCATGAATTGCATAGCCCATTGCTGTTGTTCCATAGCCAGCAGCACTGTGTCAGTAAGTCCAGACTTTTTTAAGTGCTCCTTTGTATAGATCCTGAACAACTGCTGTTCTTTGGTTGAGAAGGATGAACTATTTGATTTCATCATCATCATCACGCTTCAGCTCCCCAATGAGCTTAGGTGTTCAGCAAACTTACGCCAAGTCTTTCTGTCCCAGGGCAATCAGCTCCAGGTCTTAAAATGTCTCCATGTGTTCTTCAGTCTACCTCTGTTACCCTGGGGATTCCAGAACAAGGACCACCTTATAACGCTATCAACCGGTTTCCTTAGTATGTATGCTTCCCATCTCCAACCTCTTCTTCTTATTTGTTGTTCCGCTGGTTCTTTTCTTCAGTTCTATATTTGTGATCTTGTTGTACAACTGGTTTTTTTTTTTTTTAACATTAAATTATCATGAGCAGTTTGTGAGTTATTTATTCTAATTGGTTGCAGCTTTCAAATTCACTCCTATTTTCTGCGAGTTAGATAGCCTGTTGTGGTTGTTCCACAGCCAGCACGATGCCTTTTCCGCAGTTTTGCTGAGCCTATTACTATTTTGTTTTAATGTATTACTTGAATGTAAGTGGATCTGGCTGATTTTGAAATTGAATTACATGCATTTTTTTTTTGTTTAATTAAACAAATGTTTTTCAGTTGGGCCTGAATAAAATTATTTAAGTTTTCACATGAAAGTTTGCTAGACATTCTTATGAGACTGTTGCCTCCATGTTTGGTTTGGCTTTAAGGACCATCTTCATTGCACATGGACGACTCCATCAGTGCTTCATCTCCTCCTTTAGATCACACAAGGAGGGTCTCAGTCATCATCTCATCTCAACCCGTAACCCGTCATGGGTCGTAGGGGTGCCATGGTGGAAGCATCAGCAGACAGGGTCCTCCACTGCTCTCTATCCTCAGCAATGCGTACAAACGTGGAAAAACCGTGCCCATTCTTTGATGTTATCAGCCCAGGATTGTCTTTGCCTTTCTCTTCTCCATTTACCTTCGACTGTTCCCTGGAGGATCGTTTTTCGAAAGGGAGTCATGACGAGTTACATGCCCAAACCAGGCGAGCTTTTGACTTTTCACTACTGACAAAAGTGGTTCTTGGTGCCGGCATAGGTGTTTATTTTCTCTCTAACATAGAGGGTCTCAGTACACTCCACTAACTCCGTAGCACTGGCGAGGATCCCAGTGTATGTATACAGGAATCACATTCTGTACATTTTTTTGTGGTGGGTAGGTTGTCCCATTTTTAAATTTTGCCAGGGCAGCGGCCGAAGGGTCAATTCTTTACGATTTCCAACTGCTGAGGGATTTTTAATTTGCACACAGAACCTCCTATTTTTTCGCCCATATCCGAAAAGGCTAGGCATCCGATCTCACTACCCAGGAAATCATGGGGGAGTATAACATCATTAGGAACCACTGGTTCTGACAAAAATGTCCATCAATTATATTCCCTGTGCTGGGAGCGAACCCGGTACCTTTAGAATTAGAGGCGGACGCCATATCTCTTAGCCAAGATTAATGAGAGTGAAAGGGCAGAATGTTAGACGGGCCTGCGCGCCCAATTCTCAACCCTTCGAAAATAAAGTTCGTTCGTTCGTTCCACTCCGTCCTCCCCTGCCTCCATGAAACACGGAGAACATTTTCTTCCTTCCATGGTACAAATTAATTGAACAGAATGTCTCAAGCAAAAGAAAAAATTAGCAAAAATACCATGCTAGCAAGCTCAGTTGCAAAGAAAATACCAACAAGCACAACTATCCCACTGTGGAAAATAAGATGCTTTCCTGAGTTAAAATCTGATATTCCAGGCATTGAAAGTAAGGGAACACAGACAGAAACACAAAGAAAGTGTATAGCAACCAAGTATATTGACCAAAAATTCCCAGCAAAGCTTTGGACACATGCATATACTGATGGTTCGGCAAAAAATGCAGTTGAAAATGGGGGTGCCGGCATCCTCTTAAAGTTAAAGAATAGAATCCACTCTATGGCAATTGCCACTGGCAAATACTGCAATAACTTCAGTGCTGAAGCAGAAGAAATGAAACAGGCAGCGGAAACTCTTATTGAATGCAAAGCACAGGCAGAAAAGCAGATAGTAATCTTTACAGATGTCCTCTCAGTAATATCAGCGCTGAAGAGCCACCAAGCTAAAGGATTGAAAGATCTGATAATCTCCCTTGAAAGATTGGCCAAATGCTTCAACAAGTGCACTATCCAGTGGATACCAGCCCATTGCAACATACCAGGAAATGAGGAGGCAGACAAACTTGCTAAGGAAGGAGGTGCCTTACAACAAAATGATATAGAGACAACTTACGCAAAGGCAAAGACTACTATAAAGGCTACATTCAAGTCCAAATTGGAAAGAGAGCACCCAGGCCATTTGAAAAATGATGCATATCATCAACTATCCAGGAAAGAACAAGTCATCATTTTTCGGCTACGCACTGGACACAACAGATTGAGATACCATCTATACCACAAATACAAAATTGGTGCAACAAATCTCTGCACCTGCGGTACCAGCCCGATGACAGTCGAACACCTGCTGCAGTACTGCCCAACCTACAGAAATGAATGGAGTAGCATATGGCAACAACCCACTTCTGTCAACGAAAAACTGTTTGGAGATGTTGGGAACCTTGAGTTGACTACTGCCTTTATTAGAGTCATAAATGTGGAGGTCTGAAGGCGAATGAGGAAGAAGAACAGAATGTTTTCCAGAAGGAAACTGCTTGTTTTGTTTTTTACATAACTGTGACACTCTCCTCCTTCCTTATTTAATATTCTGTAACTTTATATATATATTTTTTTTCAGGTATGGACAAAGAGAAGCATCCTGAAAAGGAAGATAAAAGAGAGAAAGCCATCAGAGAATGGAGACAGGCAGTGGAAGGATGCCAGACAATGTCTCGACTGCATGTACTTATGGCCATGTTAGACTCTTGTATCAAATGGGAGAAGTCAGCAGAGAATGCTGTAAGTTGTGATCAAGCTTTAGTGATTCTCTGTAGATTTTTATAGCATAAAAACATTCAGTAGTATGATATATTCATTATTAAGACAGTGTGGATAAGCATCTAGTCTTAAAGCAATGAAGACACTAATTTTATTTAGACATTGCAGGCTATATGAATTTGTCTTGTGGTTTTTTTTTTTTTTTTTTTTTTGTGAATTCCAGTGCGGGTACTTTGCAGGACTATTATGGTTTTCCTTTCTTTCTGCTGCTGTTTAATTTAATTATTTAATCTTTCTTCTCCTTTGCTGAATTTCTTTTATTTTTTCCTGCGGCTGATGAATTTAATCTTTCTTTTTTTTTTTTTGCGGAATTTCTTCTGTCTTTCTGCTACTGTTTAATTGAATTTTTTTGTAAAAAAAATTTGGTTTGCTGAATTTTTTCTTTCTTTCTGCCACTGTTAAATTTAATCTTTTTTTTTTTTTTTTTTTTTTGTTGGTTTGCTGAATTTCTTCTTTTTTTCTGCAGCAGTTTAATTTAATCTTTTTTTTTTATTTGGTTTGCTGCTCGATCTCTTCTTTCTGCATTTCTGCTGCTGTTTAATTTAAAATGTTTAATTTTTTTTTCTTTTTTATGGTTTGCTGAATTTTTCTTTCTTTCTGCCTCTGTTTAATTTAATCTGTTATTTTGGTTTGTTGAATTTCTTCTTCTTTTTTCTTCAGCTGTTTAATTATATTTTTTTTCTTCTGAATTTCTTCTTTCTTTCTTTTTGATGCTGTCAATGCTGAACAGCAGGATAGCCTTACAAGAGAGGTTTATTTTAGTTGTCCAGTCCGGCATGGTGTCTGCCACCTCCTTGACCAGTCTACTGATGTGATATCTATTTTTGCTAGCTGCTTCTATTCTCATCCTAATAACCTCTTCCAGTGATTGATACCTGAACTGTAGGTTTTATCTTGTGTTCTTTCATGTTGTTCCAAAACAGTGTTTCTAATCTTGCAATTTTTTTTTTTTTTTTTGGTCATTTCACATGTTGCCTTTTCCCCTCCTCTTCATTAGCTCAGGTTTGGCATTGGCTGGATGATGTTTGTATTTGTTTTTTCCTTGTTGTTTGGATCTTTAAATGTTTAAAGTTCAGGGTAAATTGATAAATGTAGAAATAAAGTGTTAAAGCTGTTTGACTCAATACATTATAAAATTATAGCAGGAAGGATTTTCCTTTTAATATTTGTGGAAGTCTAGAGCTCTTTAACATCACACTATACAAATTTTAACATCAAGGGTTTTCCTCTTAATGATTGTGGAAGCCTAGAGCTCTTCAACAGCACATTATACAAATTTTATCAGCAAGGATTTTCCTCATAATGATTGTGGAAGCCTAGAGCTCTTTAAGAGCACATAAAGCAATTTTAACAGCAAAGATTTTCCTCTTAATGATTGTGGAAGTCTAGAGCTCTTTGACTTAATACAATGTAAAATATAGCAGCAAGGATTTTCCCCATAAAGGATCATGCAGACCTAGACTATGATTATTAGTGACTGCTCGGTGCCATAACAGTATTTTGTTTGATCTTACTGTGTATCAGAAATGCAAGATCTGTCGTAAGAAGTGTGATGATGCTAAACTGCTTTTGTGTGATGAATGTAATCAGGCATTTCACATGTACTGCCTGAGACCAGCACTTTCCAAGCTGCCAAGTGGAGACTGGTTCTGCCCTGCTTGTCAGGTAAGATTTCCTGTTTTAGTTTTTCTTTCTGTAACTGCAGGAATCTATACCTAAATACCAAGAAGACCAAAGTATTGACAACAGACAAAGTAAAGATCAAACCAGAAATTGATAACGAACTGGAAGGTGTTAATGAATTCAAATACTTAGGATCAATCATCAACAGCTGTGGCGACTGTGCAGTAGAAATTAAAAGAAGACTTGCAATTGCCTCACATAAACTAATGCAGATGAAAAACCTATGGCAAGGCACAAGCAAAGAAACAAAGTTACAACTGATCAGAGCATGTATATTCCCAGTAGCGACATACGACTGCGAGACTTGGACACTCAATAAAACAGTTGCAAAAAAGATTACATCATTCGAAATGAAATGCTACAGAAGGATGTTGAGAATACCCTGGACAGAAAGAAAGACCAACAGAGAAGTACTGCACTCACTAAATGTAGAGGAAAATTGGCTCCTAAATACCATCGCAATAAGGAAGCTGACATTTTTCGGTCATATAAAAAGACTTAATGGTCTGGAAAAATTAGTAATGGAAGGCATGGTCCCTGGAAAAAGGGGAAGGGGACGACCTAGACGACTGTGGATCCAGGACATCACAGAGAGTCTGAACTTGTCTTTGGATGGTGCAGGTCGACTTTCCCAGAATCGTGATGCGTTCAGAGCAGCTGTAATGGAGACAACATTCTGGAAAGAATACATCACATGATGAACTGCAGGTGCTGCTTTAATCATCATATTTTTCCTTGACACTCCTGACGAAGCATGGAGCCACCACTGTGGCTTGTCCTCTTGCCAGGAAGCCTGCACAGAGCATTCACATGGTTCTTCTTCATTGACGGTTTCTGTGGTGATTGTTCTAACTGATGAGGGTTAGTCACCTTACATGACATGCCTGAAAGTGGGAGTAGTCCTATTCTATTGTTGTCTTTAGGGACATTTCGGAACTCCAAAGGGTGCTGCTTTTATGGGAAAATACCAAAATAGAGCGGCATGTTTCAGGTGTTGGAGCTTTTCCAAGTAGATTTTGATTTAGATTGCTACTTACTTTAGCGCCTTTTGTTAAATTTTATGTTGGATTAGTTTACTCTTTCTTTTCCTTACTGTTTTTTTATTTATCCTGTCCCTGATGAAGACCATGGGGTGATAACATGGGTTGTGCTTTCTTGTAAAGTAAAAGGAACAGTTCTGTATATTCACAAGAATTAAACAACCAGTATATTGACAATTAAACAACCAGTATATTGACAATTAAACAACCAGTATATTGACAATTAAACAACCAGTATATTGACAGTTAAACAGCCAGTATATTGGCAGTTAAACAGCAGGTATATTGACAATTAAACAACCTGTATATTGACAATTAAACAACCTGTATATTGACAATTAAACAACCTGTATATTGACAATTCAATATCCTTTATCTCCCTGAGGAGCATAGGCCTTCAACAAACACATGCCAAGTCTTCCTGTCCTGTGCCAGTTCTTTCCTTGTTTTCCTCATTTTCACCTCTGTATCCAGTTCTCTTCTCCATGTGTTTTTTGGTCTACATCTGCCTCTCTTTCCCTGTGGATTCCAGAACAAGGACTGCCTTGTAATGCTATCAACAGGTCTCCTCAATGTGTGTCCTATCCATCGCCAGCATCTTCTTTTCAACTCTTGTTCCACTGGTACTTGTCTGGTTTTTGTCATCAATTCCTCATTTGTGAATTTTTTTATACTATTTCAGTCCTTCTATTCTATGCAAGCACCCGTTTATAAAAGTCTGTAGCTTTTTGGTTGTTGTTTTTGTTGCTCTCCATGTCTCAGAGCCATACAATAGGACTGACTTGACATTTGAGTTGAAGATTCTTATTTTCGTGTTGGACTTGATTTCTCTTGTTCTCCATATGTTTCCCAATGCAATGAAAGCTCCTCTTACTTTTTGTATTCTTATTTTGATATCATTGTCTGTCCCTCCAACTCTGTCTATATTACTGCCAAGATATGTGTACGATTCTACATCCTTTAGTGGTGTTTCTTCAAGTTCAACCTTGTTATCATTTCTTGCATTTATTCTCTTAATCTTTGTCTTTTCCCTGTGTATTTTCAGGCCCACTTGTTGTGACCTCTCATCAACAATTTTCATTTTTGCTTGCATCTGATTATGGTTATGGGACAGAAGAACCAAGTCATCAGCAAAATCCAGATCATCAAGCTGTTTAGTCAGATTCCACTGGATTCCATTTATGTTGTGTGATGATGGTGTTTTCATAACCCAATCTATTGCTAGTAAGAAAAGAAATGGAGACAAGAGGCATCCCTGTCTCACTCCCGCTCTAATCCTAAACGGTTCTGTAAGTTGTCCTTCATGAAGAACTCTGCATGTCATGTCTTCATAGATCTTCCTTATTAAGTTAATGATCTTCATGGGAACTCCATAATGCCTCATCAATTTCCAAAGTGATTCTCTGTCTACACTGTCAAATGCCTATTCATAGTCCACGAATCCGATGTATAACGGTGAATTCCATTCCAGACTTTGTTCAACTATTATTCTCAATGTGGCTATCTGGTCTGAGATGGTTTGGCCATGTCTGCAGAATGGGAGAAGATTGGCTACCACGACAAGCATGGGAAACTAAGAGCCAGGGATCCAGACCTCCAGGACGACCCAAAGTCCGTTGGGAGGACAACATTAGACAATCTTTGAAGGACCGAGGACTAGAATGGAACCAAGGCAGGAGGAAGACAGCCGATAGAATAGTAATGCTCTCTTTCTTACAAACCTCTACACCCCACGGTAGAAGAGGAACGAATAAGTAAGTAAGGCAACTTGACCAGATAACCTTCCTTCCATTCTGCGGTATTTCCCCTCTCCCAGGCTTTGCCAAGTAGTTTGTATAATATCTCTGTAGAGGAATCAATATCTATTTTGATGGCCTCTGCTGGAATTCCATCTGAACCAGTTGCTTTTCCATCTTTCAGAAGCTTTATGGCTTTCTTTATTTCTTCTCTACTTGGTTGTTCACAGCTGATTAGTAGCTCCTCTTCTGCTGGCTGGATGTCTGGGGATTAGTTGGAGCTGGTCTATTGAGAAGTTCCTCAAAATGTTCTGTCCATCTCTTCATTTGTTCTTGTATATTACTAAGCAATTTTCCATTCTTATCTTTTATGAGGCCATTTTCTTGCTTATATTTCCCTGTTAGCTTCTTTGTGTTGTTGTACAGGTCCCTCATATTTCCTTTGGTTGCCGCTTCCTCTGCTTCCCTTGCCAACTCTTCAATATACTTCCTGTTGTCTCTTTTTGATGTTTACACTTCAAACAGCCAGTATATTGACAATTAAACAGCAAGTATATTGACAATTAAATAGCCAGTATATTGACAATTAAACAACCTGTATATTGACAATTAAACAGCATGTATATTGACAATTAAACAGCATGTATATTGACAGTTAAATAGCCAGTATATTGACAATTAAACAGCATGTATATTGACAATTAAACAACCAATGTATTGACAACTAAACAACCAGTCTATTGACAACTAAACAACCAGTATATTGACAACTAAACAACCAGTATATTAACAATTAAACAACCAGTACATTGACAACTAAACAACCAGTATATTAACAATTAAACAACCAGTACATTGACAACTAAACCAGTATATTAACAATTAAACAACCAGTACATTGACAACTAAACAACCAGTATATTAACAATTAAAAAAGATCCCGTTACACGCCCATTGAGGCATATTGGGAATATGGTGTTAGGCCCATATTTTCTTGACCATCGGCACACTAGGGGTGATGTGGTCAGCATCACGACGGCTGTCTTAACCTTCCCAGAGTTGCTCTGATACCCAATTTTTGAGGCTGGGTCGACCCCAGAGCCGTTTGCAGTCTAAAAAAAATCCCACCTTAACTGGGGATCGAACCATGGACCACCAAGCTAGGAAGCCAGTGCACTAACCACTGCGCTACTGTGGCTCCTATTAACAATTAAGCAACCAGTATATTAACAACTAAACAACCAGTATATTAACAATTAAACAGCATGTATTGACAGTTAAACAGCAAGTATATTGACAATTAAACAGCATGTATATTGACAATAATTAAACAGCATGTATATTGACAATTAAACAGCCAGTATACTGACAATTAAACAACCAGTGTATTGGCAACTAAACAACCAGTGTATTGACATCTAAACAACCAGCATGTTGACAACTAAACAACCAGCATGTTGACAACTAAACAACCAGCATATTGACAACAAACAGTATATTGACACCTAAACAACCAGAATATTGACCACTAAACAACCAGTATATTGACACCTAAACTACCAGTATGTTGACAACTAAACAACCAGTATATTGACTACTAAACAACCAGTATCTTGACAACTAAACAACCAGCATGTTGACAACTAAACAACCAGCATGTTGACTACTAAACAACCAGCATGTTGACAACTAAACAACCAGCATGTTGACTCCTAAACAACCAGCATGTTGACAACTAAACAACCAGCATGTTGACAACTAAACAACCAGCATGTTGACAACTAAACAACCAGCAAATTGTATATTACTAAACAACCAGTATAATGACTAGTCAGGCCTTCTTTAGGGCTAGATTCATATAAGATGTTAAGCTGCACCGGAGCCAAGTAATTTGTTTTCTTACATTTATTGTGTCATTCATTACTGTCATTTTCATGTTTATTTGACCATGATGAAATCTTACTTGGGTGATATATCGGCTGTTTTGCAATTGTGACTGTAAAACCTGATTTTCGATTCTGTGTGATGGTTTGATTGCCCCATCTCTCTCCCCTCTTTTTTTTTTTTTTTTTTTTTTAAGATCTTTGCAGCTTCCACAAGTGTAGTCACATAATAATACAACACATTGAAGAACAAAATAAGTCAGTATTCTGTTGTTGTTTTTTTTTTCTTTCTTTTTACGATTTTCAATTTTTATTTTTGTGTGTTATCATTTTGTCCTTTTACTTTCAGCCACGCAGATCACAAGTGAGATCCATAGAGGTAAAATATATTTTCTGTTTTTTTATATCACTGAAGACAAACATATTGGAGATCTCAAAATAAAATGACATGCACACAAGACATTAAAAAAAAACACTTGATCAATAGTAGAATATGGAACACCCATTTCGTGTAGAAATACAGGCCAAAGAGTGAGTCAGAGAATTCTCATCCACCATGCAAGTCTACATATTATAAAAAATAAGTATTAGATTTAATCCTATTTATCCCCAGTGGAGCATAAAACGTTCACTACAACTGTACAGCATCTGCAGACCTGAGCCAAATGTTTAGCTTTCCCCAGTTCATTCAGCTCAACAGAAGAAAAAAGTGGTAATCTTCAGACTTGTTATTCAGGCTGTTTGTATACCTCCATGTCTCTGATCTACTAAAGAAGCGAAGTCTTTCTTAACATTAGAGCTGAACAGTATAAAACTTTCTGTGAAGGTGCACGTATCAGTCATTCTAAACTGATTTGAGGTTGCAGAAGCATGTCTTGACGTAGCAGTTCTAGCCAGTATGTCCTCGACTGTTTCTGCTAGTTTTGCTTTAAGTGCTTCATAAATTTGTTGACCTCAGTTTTCTCTCCCCTTCCAGATTAACAAACGTATTCTGTTGTGCATTAATTGCCCTGTGCCATTCCTGAAAGAAAGAATAGGGCTATTGCTTTATCTCCATCAGTCATGTGGTACAAAGTGACTAATGGGAAGTTGTGAATGGGGCTGGCAGGGTCACCATGTAGAACAGATTGCTGCAGAAGTTAATGCTGCTTTAGCAGACGGATGATTTGGTGCAGGCTGCCTGCAAGGGGACCAGCAGCATGCTCCAAAGAGAGACGCTAGTTTATCATAATGAGAGGGTATTAGAGGTTGAGGGAGACCAAGGAACACATGGAGATTAAGACATGGAAAGACCTTGAGCCTTGGGGATAGAAAGAATTAGTATAAGGTTGTTGAAGGCCTATTGTTAAGGGCGTGGAGTAGTATTTTTGTGGGTTCAATTAATACTTCTTTGCTATCGATTCTTTGACCTGTAAGTTTTTGTTTGCTGGCCATTAGGTCGAAGTGCTACCTTTCGTTTATTATGATTGTAGCAATTATTCCAAACACAGTTTCAACATGAACGTAACTAATAAACTGATATAGTTAATTCAACGACTCGACTTGACGACTTGTAGTTTATTTTCAATGAAATAGATACTTGACATAAATCGATTTGCTCAATATAATTTTGAATCATTGTTCTACAGGCATTCATTCCTCAATTATTTCTGTTTTTGCAAAATTCAATGTCTTCGAAGCATTCTCCTTATTTAACTCAATACCACCTCTCACTTGAATATATAGTGCTATCATGCACACTATTTAGGCTCAGTATATTTATCTTACACCATTGTCAGTGTTCTCTGACACACATATAGATTATGTCTGCTTATTTCTGAAAGTTAATTTCTCGCATCAAAATATTTAAGGTTAACTAACCTGTTTTCATATGACTGGGTAACTCATACAGTACATGGATAATCTGCTTCATATAACGGGGTAATATATCCATCCTGTACACACTCTGCTTCATATATTGGGGCAATACCTCTGGCCCATAAAACACTTTGAATTATATTTATACTTTTATCACATTTTCCGGAGCCTACACATTCGAATAAGTGGCTGTGCCACACTTTCCTTAGTGGCAAAAGCCACGCTGATAAACACGTCCAAACGCTTATACCGCGTTTTGCAGAACCCCTTTTTCGTCATCCTTAGATACATACATTCGTCATACCGTTAATGCACATTCGCATCTTTTATGCATTTAGTTGAGGTTCAACATGGTGTGGACAAATCCCGACAAGAATAACTTTACTGAGATTTTTTTTTTTTTTATATCGTACGCCAGCTATTACTCGAGGCGAAATCTTCGACATATTGTCTAACCTGAGACTGATTTTACGTGAGTATCCTCTTTTTTCCCTGTTCAACGACAGGTGTCCTCTCGCCATTCAGGCAGATACTCGTCGATTTCAGAGGTACCCATTAGAGCTGGGTCGGCTCAGGAGCCGTTCAAGTTATTCCAGTTCCTGGTCGGCGACACTCCCTCAAATGTCTTCGCCAGGGCTCGAATTATTCCAGTCCCAAATCTCGGTTGACGACACTGCTTCAAATGTTCTCGCCAGGGCTCGAACCTGGATCACCCGATTGCCAGCGCAGTGTGGTAACCATTACACCACGTGGCTCCCACTAAGATTTGATTCACACCATGAAGTGACCCCCAACACCTATGCTCCTTGGGGAGCTGAAGGGTGATGATGATCATAATGAGTTCTCCTTGTCTTGGTTTTCCTAGTCTATATTTGCTGTCCTGTAGGTCAGGTCATTGTATATAAGCTGTATGTTTTAGAAAACAAATAATATATTACGTGTGACTTTTATATGTGTCCTTAACATGGATTATTCTGGAACATCAGATGTCTTTTTTTTTGTCTTGTAGTCTGGGAGCGAAGATGAGGAGGACAAAGAAGAGGCTTGTCGAGAGTGTGGAGGAACAGAAAAACTCATTGTTTGCTCAAAATGCCCCTTGGCTTTCCATACTCAGTGTCATGATCCACCCTTGAGGCATCCACCGAGGTACATCATGTTTATCATCTGTGTAGATAGAATGTAGATAACAAGGTTGACTTAATTTACAGTATATTATTCGGTTTGAGAAGATTGAATGTAAAGTCTTAATAGATTGGTTTGGTTACACATAGTAATATTACATGCATATAATGGGAGTTCATAAGCGAGCACATGGATAGTAGAGCATTAACTCTTAGTATACGAGCTAATTTCATGACTACCTTTACAGATTTTGCAATAAACAATTTATTTATAAAGATAACATAAGTGTTATATATCAAAATGTGAAGAAATGAAACCCCTATATCATGCACATAACTAAATTGTTCAGTGGTTTTAAACATGCATTCACCTATAAATTTTCGCTATTGATGGGGATCGATCATCGGCCTCTTTAAGAGGCCGCTCGTATACTAAGAGTTAAGTAGCAGTAGCGTTAGAATGCTGGTTTCTCAAGTGAAGTTACTGGATTCAAGACCAGCTAGTGTTATGCTCAAGTCTACCCATCTTTAAATGGGTACCTGACTCTGCTGTTGAGTTAGGGAAGGCAAAAGCACTGAGGAAAGGGAACTGATCACCTCACCTCATAAAGCTAAGACCTAGTATAGTGAAGTCTCTTGATACTTTACCCCCCCCCCCCCCCCCCCCCCCCCCCCCCGACCCAGGGCCCATAGGCTTGGGGCACATGTCTAAATATAAAAGACCATGTGGTCTGGTAATTGTATGCCCCTGAAACATGGAGAACAACAGCCTAAAGGCCACAGACTTCATAAATGAATGCTTGCAGAGAGTAGAATTGAAGTGTTTTGACAAGATCACTAATGTAGAACTAATGACAAGATCACTAATGTAGAACTAATGACAAGATCACTAATGCAGAACTAATGACAAGATCACTAATGTAGAACTAATGACAAGATCACTAATGCAGAACTAATGACAAGATCACTAATGTAGAACTAATGACAAGATCACTAAGGTAGAACTAATGGCAAGATCACTAATGCAGAACTAATGACAAGATCACTAATGTAGAACTAATGACAAGATCACTAATGCAGAACTAATGACAAGATCACTAATGTAGAACTAATGACAAGATAACTAAGGTAGAACTAATGGCAAGATCACTAATGTAAAACTAATGACAAGATCACTAATGTAGAACTAATGACAAGATCACTAATGTAGAACTAATGACAAGATCACTAATGTAGAAATAATGAGAAGATCACTAATGTAGAACTAATGACAAGATCACTAATGTAGAACTAATGACAAGATCACTAATGTAGAACTAATGACAAGATCACTAATGTAGAACTAATGACAAGATCACTAATGTAGAACTAATGACAAGATGTGATGGAGTTACTGTGATTTAGTCTTCAATAGGCCCCATTTCGTTTTCTCGTCGTAACTATTGAGTTTGCCATTTTTGTCTTCCCTCTATTAAAGATTGGGAAGTACTTTTTGCTCTCTGAATAATAGGGGTGTTTAGATTTTTTCTGTAGGTAAAGTAATTGCGGGTTTTTTTCTTTAGGGATTAATGTAAGTTAGTATTGAATGGCACCAGTCAGCCTTTTTCTAAATATCGCGATCTTGAAATTCCATTTTGTTGCGTTGTTAAATTTATCGCGGTCATTTTCGTGGGGAAGGGGAGATGACCCCTACCCAGGTTACGTCCAACGTAAGTTGGAGCGAATCACATTCGGTTCTGCTCACCTGCTCACGCTAGCGGACGACGTTAGGTAACGTTACGCAGCCGGAAATACGCGCGCATTTAAAGGAAGCAAGAATACACTGGTTCTAAATTTAGAGATGAGCGCATGGAAAATTTTAGAGAATCTTTAATTCTATTGGTTGTAGTGAGACGCCTTGCCTCAAGTAGGTCGGGGGTCCGCGTGGTTAAATCTAAAATAAATAACGCGTTTTTCAGCTTAGGGACCTCTTAGTATGCAGAAAGCCTGGGTCGTGTATCCAAGCATATTGTCAGCTTCTAACGCTGAAGGAACGCAATATTTGGTATGTCAGTAATTTAAAGTAGCGTGATAATTAAATCTAGTATTCTCTAATAGAGCCTTAGTCCGTTCTAATTTAATTTATTTTTGAACTTTATAACTTGTAACGCCATCATTTATTTCTACAGTGATAGCAGTGTCTATGAGTGATAAAGAGATATTACGTAGGTGTGCTCCGTAGATTTAATAGAAAGTCTGTAGAAATCCACGCATCCTAGATTTATATTAATTTACAGAATATTCTGAAGCGCGTGTATTTTATTTCCTTGAAGATTAATTCTGATAAGTCTCCTAATAAAATACGGGAACGGATTTTTCAGGAAAAGTTAATCACGTGGTTACCGGGATTTATTGGAGTAGAAATTCTGGATGGATAGAGTAGATATTAAATATTTTTCTATCGGGGGAGTTAAAATATAATTGCAGGGAAACCACGTGGGGTAGAGGTGAAAGGAAAATTATGGTGCCTTAAGTGGTTGTGTAATTAAATATTATGCAGAGTAGTATTTGATTTGTGTGTTATGGAATTTAATGAGTTCTAGGAAATATAGTCTATAGAGATAGATATATTTCTGTGTAGAGAGATGTAATATAAATGTAATGGTGAATTTTAATCATTGATGTGCAGATCTTCAGCTTCCCCAGTTGGTACCTGCTTTAATTGTTGTGTAAGCCATTTGTCAAATGTCACCCCAACTATAGGTTTTTTATCATAAGGGGGAAACGATGATAAGGTCCTGAGACCGCTTACAGAGTTAAAGTAGGCCTAAGTACGGGAGGTTTCCCTACCTGTTTTTAATGTTTTAAGGCCTGAGGCAAGCTGTGTATAATTAGTATTGATCAGTGAGTCTGGGGTTTACTAGACAGGCAGGGAGTTGATGGGAATAGCTGACCCAGGGTCAGGAAATATTTATGTATTGTCGTGCACAAGATGAAAGGGGAAATGGTGGAGCAGTCTGCGTTTCGGGTGTTTACATGTTTGTGCTAAGATGTGAGCGTGACTGAAGCAGCAACTGTATATGTTTTAATAGGTAATTTATTATATGAAAGTATTTTGGTATTGTAGTACAGAGTGGCATGTCTTTTGTGTCCGCAGCAGTGGTCACGGCCCGAAGAGCGGGAGTTGCCAATAAATCTTGTTCCTGACAGCTGGCAAAGGTAGCCAGTCTTCTCAAGAGAGAAAACGTCGAGGAAGCGCCAGAGGCGTAAGAGCTTGTACCGCGGTGGGTATCGGCTCTGAGTATTGTGGCCCCAGAGAGAGGGAGCGAGGAAGAGCAGGTCGAGACAGCGACAGTCTTCAGTGAAAGGGGTTTCTTAAGACCCGGAGCTCTAAGCTCATACACACCCATCGAACCCAAGCAAGCGGGTTGGTGTGTCGTTTTTTTAGCTTCGGTAACAATTCCGAAGGGCCTAAACCCAAATGAGGGGTAACATAGCAAGGGAAAATCAGCTTTCTTTTCGCCAAATAGAGAAGCCTCTACAGTCTACGGCAAGTGCCTAGTCGTCAGAACCAGGAAGAAAGGGAGATCATTTCCCGGTTGCTGAAATGAAACGAGAGCAGCAAGGCAGAAGCGGAGAGAGATGGTGAAAAATAGATCAGGGACCTGCAGAGTCTCATATTATTCTTAGAGGATAGCCTCTGAGCCTTAGAGTTAGAAAAAGTCTATTACATAGCAGTGCAGAGTGTGACTTAGTGGCGTATACCGCTGACAGAGTTAGCAGCTGTGCAGATAGTCTTCAGGCAGGGTCAGCAGCCAGTGACAAAAATAGAGATAGTAGTGTAATAGAGAGTAGTGGCTACAGTTGAGGGCCACTAAATTAGATGGTAGTAAGAATCCAAGTAATCATTCTGATTTTGTTTCCCCAGCAAGGTGAATGAATGAGTGAGAGTGGTTGGGTTCATAATTTGATGTGTCTTATAAATTTAAATTGAGTTTTTTTATTTCCAGGTCAGTGCAAACCTGGCACGTTATATATATATATTGTTGTTACTATGTTATGAACTATGTTGATTTGTATAATAAACTTATTTAATGTTCACTGGATCAGCTTCTTCACTGTATAGTCCTTAACTGTTGTCTGTACAGTGGTGTCTGTAGTGTTAGTTTAACCTTATCTCCTTTAGTCTGTTAAAGGTAGCCAGAGGTGGTGAGTTTATAGCATTTCTTTAGTCACGATTTGGCGAGGAAGATTTAATTTCGGTTATCCTCCTCGGGCCAATAGACTCACCTTACTACATTCACTGTCATTTCTCATAATTTAATCTATTATCTTAGTCTTTTCTCACACTAGGGTATTGTCCTACACTTGGGCATAACTCTAACTTAAATCCAACTCGTGACACAAGATCACTAATGTAGAACTAATGACAAGATCACTAAGGTAGAACTAATGACAAGATCACTAATGTAAAACTAATGACAAGATCACTAATGTAGAACTAATGACAAGATCACTAATGTAGAAATAATGAGAAGATCACTAATGTAGAACTAATGACAAGATCACTAATGTAGAACTAATGACAAGAACTAGACAAGTGCCACTGGAACAACAAATGAGAAAAAGATGTTGGAGATGGATAGGACACACATTTGAGAAAACCTGTTGATAAAAATGACCAGACAATCCCTGTTCTGAAATCCCCAGGGTAAGAGAGATAGAGGAAGACCAAAGAAAGCATGGAAAAGAGAACTGGAGACAGGGAGGAAGGGGATGGAGAAGACGAACTGATAGCGCAGGACAGGAAGACTGGGCATATGTTTGTTGAAAGCTGATGCTCCTGTGGGAGGTGAAAGAAGAATCAGAAAGCATAAGACAGTTTCAGAAAAACAATGAAGAAAAGAATTTCAAATTTTTTAACTCACCGGGAAGAGAACTTCTATTTTTGGATCTCCATTTTTTTAAAGCAATATTAACCATAAAACCTTCGGGAAAAGAACACATTTAAAAAAAAAAAAGTAACTGGAAATTTGGTTTCAAACAGACTTTCAGATAATCAGTCTGAATCAACCAATTCCTTAGTTTTCTTCCAAAGTTATTGTATTACAAATAAAAAAACATAATGATAAAATAAAATCGTGTTATTTTTCATAAAATTTATAATTTTCTTCAAATTAAACCTTATCGTGGTCAGAATAAATTACACACACACAAATAAATAATACATATATTCCTGGCTCCCGGGAAATACCCATTAAGTCTTCTCAACTACAGTGAAGTTTAAAGTAGGGACAAATCAGAAACACTATCAAGTACCACGCCTGGTGGCACAGATGATCATGTCTGTCCACAGCTTCCTGTCTCCAATACTGTTTATCAGTTCTGTTGTTGACTTTTCCATGCTGTCCAACTATCCAGTATTGTCTCTTTTGTCATGTTTTATCTCATTTGTCATGTTTTATCTCTTTTGTCATGTTTTATCTCCTTTTGTCATGTTTTATCTCCTTTTGTCATGTTTTATCTCTTTTTGTCATGTTTTATCTCTTTTGTTTTTCTTCAGTCTTTCCTGTTGTCACATTGTAGCTTTCTTCATCTTGTTATTACATGACAAAAAGAAAGTGGGTTGCTTCCCTCTAATGTTAGTAATTGGAAACAAGAATGAAAACTCGTAACCTAGGTAATAGTTGGAGTCACATGATAGTAATAAGCTTCCCTTGCACCCTGACTTTCCACTGATACTTACACTGAAACATAAGTCACTACTAGCTTACTTACTTACTTAGTCGTTCCCCTTCTACCGTGAGGTGTAGAGGTTTGGAAGAGAGAGCGCCAGACCATTCTATCAGCTGTCTTCTTCCTGGCCTGGTTCCATTCTAGTCCTCGGTCCTTCAAAGATTGTCTAATGTTGTCCTCCCAGCGGACTCTGGACTACTAGCTTGCATTTTTATTAAACCTTGGAGTATCTTTCTAGCACTTCCTGTCTTGGACACATTTTGCTGTCCCTTCCAAGATGATTTGAGTTGCCTTATGTCAGCCTTTTTTCTTTCTTTTTTTGTGTGTAGGCTTCCATAAATTAAATGGCTTTCCTGTGTTTCCTTTTCTCTGAATCTCAATGTGTGTATAGGAATCACACATTCTATAAATATTTTTGTGGTGAGTAGGTTTCTAATGTTTACATTTTGCCAGGGCAGCAGTCTTATGGCCTACTTTTTACAATTTCCAACTGCTGTGGGATTTTTAACATGCTCTACATGCACATGGGACCTCCTATTTTTTTGCCCTTATCCAAGAAGACTAGACATCTGATCTCACTACATAGGAGACCGTGGGGAGTATTGCATCATTTGGATCCACTGGTTCTGAAAAAAATTTCCATAAATTATGTTCCCTGTACTGGGAATCGAACCCAGTACCTTTAGAATTTGAGGCGGACGCCATTCCGATCCCTTAACACATTGCAATTCTTGCCGATGCTACGGAGTTCATGCACTGTGCTGAGATCCTTCTTGTGTCATCTAAGGGAGGAAATCGGAGCACTGATGGAGTTGTTTGTGTGCAATGAAGATAGTCCTTAAAATCAAACAAACTTTTCTCTGAGGGTTCTATGTTAAAGACTGCTGATATCTAAATAGAACTAAGTGTCTCTTAGCTTTCCATCCTCTCTGTGTCATTTTCATGTGACACAAACTTTCAAGTCTGATAGCGAGTTTGGTTGATCAGGTCCGCTGTAGTATGACATTTTTTGTTTACTGTGATGGTGTTCTGATCTTAAACCTTACCCACCTCCTTAATCATCAGTTTTTTTTTAACCATTACTGGTCAGAGATTACATTTTGCTTTGTACAGTAAGAGTATTTGCTTCTTTGAACTCCCTAGTTCTGTTCTCTCTTTATCTGCTTAAAGTCCCCAGGAACTACATGAACGAACTCCCTAGTGAACCTCTGTCTGTGAGGCTGATCACATCCTCATTGACGCTTGAAATCATCCACACACTTCCAGGGATTCCCCCTGTGATGAAACTTGTTAAGAACCCAGCATTGCACACTAAGCTTGGAGAAGTCACTTGAGCCCCAGGCATAATTCTTTGACTTTGTTGACTGCATGCTGAAAGATCTCACTATGACCCAGTGATAGGCAGGGGAAGCTGAGAAGTGGCTCTATGCAGGACATGACAATTCCTTGGGAGAGCCCAGAACCAGAGTACAGTATTTTAGCTCTGCATAGTTGGAGAGCCCCCTTGGATGGCAGGGAATGCACATTATGCCACGCACTTCTTACTCGTAGCTTGGGACCAGATGTGATGATCCTTTAAAGCTGGAGAAATTGGAGCTCATGACTTCAATTCAACACGTTTCGGAATGGCAGAAAAGCCACAGGAAAAGCCTAGATCTACAGTGTAGATAATACCAAGGAGTCTTCAACTTGGTATTGGCTGCAAAAGAGCGAGAAGCTCAGCAGTCCTAGTTCAACAACAACAACAACAACATATCATTTTATTCTCACATGCATTTTACATATTAATTTATTTTAAATGTAACAGTACAGAATTAGTATAAAGGTAAAAAAAGGTAGTCCCATATCAGATACTGCCATAGGGGAGCAAAGTGTTAGAGACTTCGTGTTACTAGGTCCCGCATCGAAAGGTGGGGTGACCAGTTCCCTTCCTCGCTGCCTTTTCCTTTCCTAAATCAAAGTGCAGTCAAGTACCCATTTACAACTGGGTAGACCAGAGTGTGTTGGTACGGTGATTTGAAACCGGCACCTTTGCCGCGAGAGACCAGCACTGTAACCACTCTGTCACTCGGATGCTCAGTGGTAGTATACTTACATTTAAAGTATGTAATTATAATCAAGACATTAAATATATTAAAAATAGCAAACATCATCATCAAAACTTACTTAGAATAGTGTGTAATGATTAGGGCATTTGTTTCCTTTAGCGGTATGAAATTGTTCATTACAGTGAAATGCTTGATTGGTATGTTATATAACATACTGTATGTATAATGTTACTTTAATGACTACTGTTAGCCAAGAGCATTAAGACAGACTTTTGTATGTTGCCTGTTTTCAGAGGAACATGGGAGTGTTCAGATTGTAAAAGCGGTGTTAACGTCAGAAGAAGAGGCAAGTTATCCCGAAAAGGTGAGCATTTTTTCCAAGAGAAAAAAGTTTTTTTTTTTTTATTAATTTTTTTTTTTTAAAGAACCAGACAAGTGCCGGTGGAAGGATGAGATGAGAAGAAGATGCTGGCGGGGGGGGGGGGTGTAAGGACACACCTTGAGGGGAAACCTGTTGATAGCATTACTATACTGTTCAAAAAAAGAAACACATAGCTATCCGAGGGCGCGTTTTTATGAGTTTGTAAGTAAAATTTGGTGCTAGGGTATATAAAAACCAGCCTCAAATGTTCTTTACAGTGTCAAATGCACGTGTTGACCTGAATTGCATTCGTTTTTCTAATCGTTACAACGCAATGGTCAATAGTGTTTATGACACAATTTTTGACCACAGCTCATGTTGCGCGCACGTGAAAGCAACAAAATTTGGGGTGAACACTATTCACTGACTACGCAACTGAAACCCTATAAAAGGATAACGCTACACACACAAAATTCAGTTCATTTTCAAGCAGACATTTATGGCGTCTCTATCGATAAATTTAAGGAACATTGCTATTGGCCGACTGCATGCAGGCGAAAGTCAAAGTCAGGTTGCCAGGCATCTAAACGTTCATCAGAGTACCATCAGTCGACTTTTGCACCAGTTCCAAGCCACTGGCTCAGTAGAAGACTGGCATCGCAGTGGACGACCCAGAGTGACAACAGCAGTGGAGGATCGCTTTATTCGGCTTTGTCACCTCAGAGACAGGTTTACAACAGCTTCCTCAACTGCCCAGTCATTGCCTGCAGGACGTCATGTGTCTGATCAAACTGTCCGAAATAGACTGCATGACGCTGGACTTTGGGCACAACGACCTCACCGAGGACCTGTTCTTACACATCGCCAAAATCGACTTCTTTGGGCCAACCAGCATCGTCCCTGGGCAGCTGACAATCAATGGAGACGTGTCTGGTTTAGTGACGAATCTTTCTTTTTGTTGCAGCGTCATGATAGACGGCGTAGGGTCTACCGTAGGCGAAATGAACGTTTTGCCCAAAATTGCGTTGATGAAGCTCCGCTGCACGGTGGTGGAGGTGCAATGGTGTGGGGAATGATCAGTTAGAATGGAAGGAGTCAATTGGTTCACATTGAAGGAGGCTTGAATGCGCAACGAAATTCTTCGACCCCATGTCATTCCACTTTTGGCTGCCCAAAGGTCTGTGTTTCAACAGGACAACGCCAGACCCCATTGTGCATGGTTGACCATGCAGTTCCTGACTGCCAACAACATTCTCACCCTTCCCTAGCCATCCCTGTCTCCAGACATGAGTCCGATTGAGCACCTGTGGGATGAGCTGCATAGACGTGTTTGTCGCCGAGACGTTGCTCCAGCCAATCGTCGTGATCTGTTCCAGGCACTCCAGGAAGAGTGGGCAGCCATCCCACAGGCCCACATCAGACGTCTGATCGCATCCATGCCCAGGAGATGCCAGTTGCTGATCGATGCAAGAGGAGGCCACACACCATACTAACGGGAAAGCCCGTACGCCAAAAAACTCTCGTGATCCAGATGCAAAACAACTGTCAATTGATTGGTTGAACCCTAAGGTATTCTTGTGTGCAATTTGAACAATTAACTCATTAAATTGAAAAAGTTATTGAATGTCAAAATTATGGCTATGTGTGTGCCTTCGGTAGCTATGCGTTTCTTTTTTTGAACAATATAATTAGGTTCTGGAATTCCCCAGGGTAGGAGAGAGTAAAGAGAGATTGAAAAACACATGGAAAAGATAACTGGAGATAGAAATGAAAGGAAGAAAGAAGACATGAAATGACCTATGGCATCAGGGCTTGAGGGGTATTTGGTGAAGGCCTATGCCCCTTGAGCTGATGGCATAGGGCTTGAAGGGTATTTGGTGAAGGCCTATGCCCCTTGAGCTGAAGGATGAGTGAATCTCAAAAGCGCAAATTTTTTGTTTGAAACGAACTGGAATTTGTCAGTATGTAATACTGCTAGCCTTGTGTAGTTGTGGGAAGAGAGGGGGGAAGGGGTCTCTAATGAGACAAAGAAAGAACTGCTGCACCCACATTATGTAAAACAGATTGCCACAGAAACTACTGCTGCAAGTGCATGGGAATGCTTGATGCAGGCTTCCTGTAAAGAGGGCCAGCTGTAGTGGTGGCTTTATGCTTCGTAAGGAGCATAAAGGAAGATGATAATCTTAATGTCTGTCACGAAGTGGATTTAGGACTAGAGGCTGTCTACCTAAATAGACTAGACCCTAGTGGAAAGAAAGACTAAGAAGATAGATTTCAGAAGAAAATAACAGTGACTGTGGGAGATGAGGCTATTGGCGTCAAGGGCCGAGAACCGAAATTGACTCTCCCTTGCCACTAAGTGACGTAACGTTTTGCGATAACCTCACTACCTCTAGCTACCAAAACTGGGATAAGGTTTAATTACTTAACACCACAGACACCACTTACAGACAACATATAGGTTGAAGTAAGTGACTGATCCAGCCGGAAATTTACAATGGATTTTATTTACACCACACAAAAAAAATTCATATAACATACTACAAAAAATAGAATAAACATGCGTGTTCATACACCTGGAAAGAACATAACAATTAATTTCAAGTGATTAGGTAAGGTAACCCCACAGTCGCCCTCCCCTCAACCTGTAAGGAAGAAAGGTAAGTAATACAACAACATGTGAAGGAGGATCTCGAACACCAGATCCGTCTTTCTCCTAATCAACCTGATATCATGTAAACACGCCCTAACTCCTACTGTCCGTCTGTCTGCAGACGTGGTTCTACACAAATGACGCGCCTACACCGCTGCTCCACTATAGGCTAAATATTCTCTGACTATCACAAAGTCCATGACCAGAACCCTTCTATCACCTCCGACACAACTTACAGATGACTTGCTGAGTTCTAATGTTATGTTCAGTGTCTGTCTGACACTCCTAGTTCCTACAGAAACGACTCCTCCACTACTCTCCTTCTCTCTATCGATCTCGTGCAGTAAAGAGGGATGTTAACCCTTTCCCCTCTTCTCCGCCTGTTGTAGCTGCTGACTTGCTTGGTAAATTAAACTCGGGACGTGGTCTATTGCTGCTTCCAAATAGACGAATTATTACTTTGCAGTAGCCCGGATACCCTGCTCGTGGGCTCAAGGCTGTCGGGATTATTATGCCCGAAATTCACGACACTTTTTAGGCCCTGCGCCTATGATCAGTGTGTGTGTAACATGAGCGTAACTAGCTCCGAATTTTGGTAAGAACATCTGTTCTTGCTGAAGAAGTCTGTGCTTCCAGCTCCCTGCTCTCTCTTGGGTACAAAACTTTTGCACCAGTGACCACCTTGTCACCACTCCACTTTCTTTTCTGGCTCTGCCGACTCTTCTTCTCCTGAGAAGACCGGCGAACTTCTAGCCGCTGAAGGACTACTATAGCCCTAGCTGCCACGCCTGGAAAATATCTGCTGTGGACAAAACAATAACAAATATATATCGCACAACAAATTTCCCATATCCTTAACACTTAACTCCCTTAACTCTCACTCTTCAACACTTAAATCCCAACTCTTCAACCACTTAAGTCTCAAATCTCTAACACTTAAGTTTCAAATCTTCCATACAGCTCCCATGCTCTAGTATCGCTTCAGCGATTAGTAAACATGCCTACCCCCACTTTCCCTCAAATACTGTCTTATCGACACTCTAATCTCCAGACTCAGCTGGCTTAATCTCTTACATGCTGGCGGCTTAGGTTAGCCCATCACAACATTCTAACCACTGAATGAACCTGTTGCCAGTAAATTCCTGGCCCTACTATTTAACAATGATCGATGTGTTTACCTGGCTACCCAAATACAATAGACTTCACCCGAGACAATAATCTCCCGTCTCCATGAATTCACCATTATAAACATAGGTCTATTAATTAAGGACTAATTACAAATCCCAACTAGACCCGTAACTGCTGACTTCAAAATGTAGGTTTTACCCACACCGAGAAAAATACACAATTTCCCCTCCTCTAACATTTAAAAGTCACTCATTCTTAACAACAGCGTGACCCAAATTGGTCCGCTGGTAATTTACACACACGTGAAGAACAAATTAAATACACACCAAAACCCTAGCGCATTATTCGCTAATATTATAACTCAAATATTGAGAAATCTTCACCCACGTGTCGGGAATATTATTTACACCCGATTCTGATAACAATGTACATTAACATCTCTAAAGGAACTGAAATCCTATTTTACAATGCATGCCTAGTTATCTCCCCTCTCCTTCCGTTATCAGATTCACCCCACTAAAAAAAAGGACACGCAGCACGTGCTTAGGTACCCCTCTCCAAATCCTTGAAAATCACAATGAAATTACGTGCATCGTGTCTCAAAATTATAGTATTTAACATCTACCATCTTTAAGCTTTCATTATCTCATAAAAAGAATGAATGCACTCTGATAATAATTTAGATAAGAGGGTAACTCATGGCATGTCCGTTATGAACTAAAATTAATTTAATTCCGCGAGCGTGTTTTACGCTGCACCATTTAAAATCACAAATCCAGGAAAAATTAGATCCCCTGTCTTCTGACAAATAACAGTAATATTCCAATTCCCACAAACAGCTACTCTGCGGAAACTATCAAAATTCCCTACTACCTTTTCACAAATTACCTAATTGCGCTGTCAGTTATATTCAATTAAAAATTTAGCATTGATGGCTCTACTTCTATGAATTAACTTTACCTCCTAGAAACAACTCTGCAAAAATCTTATAAACTATTAAAGCTTAATTAACGTCATATTTACCAGCACGAATTTCTCTCGAAAGAGCAGTCGGCTCTGTGGCAGTTCTTTTCCAAGGCGTAGAAGTTAAAAAAAATCTCCGCCTTCTGCCAGGGAACCCCGCTTATTTATTACCCCAGACCACGCTATGCGTGAGTCATAGCTAGGCTTTGTTCTTAAGCGGGTCGATCTATGAACCAACCAACGTGCCAGGAATCGACCGCGGTCATGATCTAAATTTAGAACCCCAAGCGGAAAATTTCGTTCCACGCGCTCATTGAAAAAGTACCAGAAATGCTCTGCCATTTTGTTACACTAGAAAATCTCTACATGAACGAATTATCTTAATGAAACAGCGCGCTGGTGCCAGTCTAAAAGTTAAAACTACCATCTTTTCTAGAAACCGTAATTCTTAATCTACACAGAAAATCCAAACTCGATTATTATACAAAGAGAAATAAAAAAAACGAATAAGATAAAAATCCCACCGTAATCTTCCTTAAAAACGTAAAAAAAAATGCTAGGAACCGAAACTTGGGGCCTGTTGTAAATTCAATCACATTAACTTCTCACAATGTCGCTAGAAGGAAAAACAAATTAACTGTAGACAGTTCTTTGACTTCTCGGATCTACACAGTTTGCTGCTTTTATGGGGAAAAAAGTTAATTAATATTAGCTTATTACAGTCAAATAAACTTGACAGGTATCATCTTTTTTAACTGCTAACTTTTTGTTTTCAGTTGTCATTATCTTGTGTCTGCTCTTTATCTGGAGGTTGATGATCAGAGATTTCCAGCTTTTCCCTTTTGATCATTTCTGAAGCATTGTTAATAATTTTGTTCTCTTCTGTTTTGTATGTCATTCTATCTCGATCTCATTCTGACATCATCTGTATTTTCAGAATTTTCTAAATCTTGTATTAACACTGTATTTCCTAAAGTTCTGTCATTCATACGCTACATTCACAATTTTCGCCAAATCTGTAGTTCTGTTATTAACATAATATTTTCGTTTATAAAAGTAAATGACTTTTTTGTACACAATTTCAAATTATTTGACCTGCTCACTGGCATATGTACCACAGTTTGGAACTGTTCTTCCTTTCCAAATCTTCTTTTTTTGTATACATACCTACATACATATGTACATGTGTGTGTATTATAAATTTACACATGTACTGTGTGGTAAAGGGCAAGAAAAATTAAGACAGTTTACTACATTACAATAAGTGCTTAAAGTATTGACCCTCTTCTTGTATACACATTCTGACATGTTAGCATGATGCATGATTGACAGTCTGCTGACAACATACATACATCAGAATCACTCTCCAGTTGATACCAGAATACATAGATGTCGCATAATATCTATGTTTCTTTGCGCACCAGAGCGTTAATGTAAGGATGCATAAAATATTGCATGTCAGCTGAACTGCATAGAAATGATCAAGCGTTCAGAAGTTGTGCAAATGGGTGCATAGAGATAGTGAACAGGAAGCCTGACAGAGAAAGATGTCGGTTTGCCGACTACAGAAGCCGTATTACATTTGATCGTGCTTTCTTTGTTGTTGCTGGGTTTTGTGCAGCTTTGGTTTATATTCCAATGGTAGTAGGACTTGCTGAGCCAGCCATATGGTTATTGCTGTTGTTATTGAATTCGTATGTGTAGCATTGTTATTATTAAAAGGGAGATTGTCAGCACACCTTTGTGTTATGCTTTGTGAATGGCGTCTACAAGTGTTTTGATTGCGTGACCTCTCGCAGTTCGATATGAGCCAAGTCTAGAGGGTAATGTCATGAAGGTGTAGTTATTATACTGTGACAATAGACATACTAGGTAACAAAAAAAAAAGCAGATAGACTAGCAAGCATGGTTCAGATAAATACTCCAAACAACATACAGACAGCTAAACTAATACTGCAAAACAACTTCAAAGAGGAATGGCTGAACTAATGGGATCTTAAAGAATGGGCCATACGGCCGCTGCCCTGGCAAAATTTAAGTATTAGGAAACCTACCCACCACAAAAATACTTATAGAATATGTAATTCCTGTATACATACATTTGAAACCTCGCAGATGCTACAGAGTTCGTGCACTCATCTGAGATCCTCCTTGTGTGACCAATGGGAGATCAGAGCACTGATGGAGTTGTCCGTGTGCAATGAAGTCCTTACAACCAAAACCAAACCACAACAGAAAGGAGAAAGCTATAGTATGGTTCCCCTGCAATCATAAACACTCCAAACAACATTGCCCAACAGCTACAGAACACATGCGAATTCTTAAGCTTGACATTGGCTGCGAAAGAGTGATGAGCTCAACAGCCCTAGTTAAAAGAACATCCCTTTCATCCATTTTTAGGTTACTTTCCATTGCTGTTAAATCTGAAATAAAAATGTGCTAAAAAAACCCCAAACTTTAGTCTGACCCTTATCTGCGCAGACCTGTCCAGCTTGGTAGAACCTGCCAGGAGTAAAACTCCCTCTGCCTTAGCACTGGGGGTTGTCAGTGTACTCAAACCACTTTACCGCTTCAAGGTATAGGCACCGGTGAAGGTTACTTTCCATTGCTATTAAATCTGAAATAAAAATGAAAAATACATATGTTGTGCACAGATAAATGTATATTTCAATATGCATTATATTTCACTAGCTCCTGACTTTTGCCATACTCTTATATATATTACTAGCTTCATCAAAACGTAGCTACAGACAAGAGGCAACTACTAGTGAGGAGGAAGAGGATGAGAGTGAGGAGGAAGAGGAAACACATACATTTTCACGTTCCAGATCATCTCAAACTCGGAGACCTCAAGAGTCAGCCCACAGCCAGGACAAGAAAAAGCAGAATTCCACCAAGCAGGGGCGCTCCCCAAGGTCACGGAACAGTAGCCAGTGGGACAACAACTCAGTCGTGACACCGCCAGTCCATTCTTCCAGGCGTGGCCCTTCGGAATTGTCAGTAAGTTCTTTATCACTTCCAGAACACAAGGTTTTTAGTAAGGAGAAACTGAGTCTCATGGACTATGTGAAGATTTTCTTGTTGCTGGTGTGAAATAAACTTGTATGAAGGTATTGAAGTATGCTCAGAAAAGAAAGAGAATTAAGTTTACAAGAAGAAAATGAATCCATTTTTTATTTTTATTTTTTGGTCAATCGGATCTTTATCAAGGTAAAACAAAATTGATGGTGACATAAATAGGTAATGGTACACTTGTTTTGAAAACTAACCCTGTACTGAAACAGTGTTTTTATTTGACATTTATCGTAACAAAGACATAAATTATTTAATCATGCTGTTTCACTGTATTTTAAATAAACCACCTTATACTAAGATGTATCATTTTGTTGGAAATTAAATCAGCTTCATAGAAGCTATATTAACTCTTGGCTTCCATAATTATTTTCCACCCTGTGCCGTAATTATTTTTTTAAGAATTCTAAATGATAATTAATAGTCTGTCCCTGAAATCGAGAATCTTCTCTCTTTCAGCCTATCTTCTACAACAGATCTAGAGGAGTCAGACAGTCTATTGACTATATATATTAACTCTTAGTATACGAGCGGCCTTCTAGAGAGGCCGATGATCGATCCCCGTCAATAGCGAAAATTTATAGCTGAATGCATGTTTCAAACCACTGATCAATTTAGTTACGTGCATGATGTAGTGGTTTCATTTCTTCACATTTTGATATATAACACTTATGTTATCTTTATAAATAAATTATTTATTGCAAAATCTGTAATGGTAGTCATGAAAGGCAGCTCGTATACTAAGAGTTAATATATATATACCACTCACATATACACACACATAACTGACGACAGTTAGACGCACAGACGTGAAAACTATAACAATGGAATATAGATATTTTGGAACGAGCTGACCGACACGTTTGAATAAAGTTTGTATAAATTTTATTAACATAAGGAAAATTGTCCACAACAAATAAGGTTGCTTATCAAGCACATGTAATTACACATAGATTAATGAATTACTAAAAGAACAATAGACCCATAGGTGTAATCCTTTCCCTCTATGTAGAGCCCACGATCTCGTTAGAAGAAAAGTGATAGCCCCAAAGAGTCACAGATATATATGCTATGTTCTATGATTTCTCCTCTATAGTTTGAGAACAGAATTGATACACTAATCTATCCTAAGAGGAAAATGTCAGTTAGCAACAATTTGCATAAATGAAATTACAAAAATGTGGGTGCACAAATCATATAAAAGAATCACTCAGTCTACTTTCACTCTGTTCTTTCAGCTGGGGCCCCTGTCTCACTTTTCTTACCTAAAATCTTGCTGGTGTTTGCCGTCTGGCACACGTTAGTACACACACACCGTTTAATCTGTCTTTCTGTTGATGAAGCGGATCCCAGCTCTGCAGATTTTGGTTTCATCCAATGGGTCCGGGGAGCGTCCTCTTCATGCGATAGTTTTCTTTTCAGATTTAAGTTAGTGTCAATTTACTCAGTTCAGGTAAGAATTAGACTTAAGCGCGCTCACAGTGTCAGAATCACGAGGTTTCCCTTATTTAAGAAAATGACCGGTTGGTAACTTCTCTCTATAGATAATTATTGGTCACACCACAATTAGTCAAAACGTCGGAATGTTAATGGTTTGTAATTTTTCTCGCCACAGGGCTGCATGTACATGAGAGTTTGTGAAGAAATATAATCTGGCGCAATAGGCCCAGTATAGGCATTTAGTCTTTAAAACCGTTAGTGAGATTTGTACTCTGTCTATTTCTGGAGGCAAACACACTGCCAGACAGGTGTTAACTTGTAAACCCACGTGGTTAAAGATAAAAATGTTTCTTCTCTCAGTTATACTAAAACCGCTGGTAAAAGTTGGGCTGACCCAAAACTGTATAAGGAAGAGAAAAGTACAAAATACTTAACCACAATATTATACACACCTCCTATCCTACCCTCGCGTAAAAATATAATTTATATATTCATTAAAAAATCAATCATCATGAATTAGAAATACATACGTATTTCGTCAATACTCAATGATGAATCAGTGCAGTTATAAGTTAGTTTAAAATATACTCGGATTGGTTACTAGCAATTTAATTAAATTATTTATAGCTGTATGAGTTTTAGCTAGAAATAATAATTTATTCTGCTTTCCACTGTAACACGTCAACTAGAGAATATAACAGACTTATAATTTAATCCCTCTGCACAGAAATCTAACTAGTGAAAATAAAATGGGCGATTTATCACTTAAATCACTCAACACTACTAGATATATTATTACCTCCAAACAGAACTACGGCTATCACCAAGAACTAGAATTATTCACTAGATAGGTATTTTAGAAGCTCTGCAAAATTTTGTCGAGAAAACTAAGAACTTCGCTATACAAGCTTATTCTCTAGCACGAAGCGATCCGTCTACTGCAACTTAGGAGTACTCAATGAATGAAGTCTAACTACTGGGGTTTATATCTTATGAAAAGAATTGATTTCCTAATTCTCGAAAACCCAAAATAGTTCCCGTCTTAACACCTACATTTAACTCGGACGACGGCAATGAAACTGCCAGACGCGTTTCACACCTGCCGCTACCTATGGTCATTCCCCAGCGATGCACATTGGCGCCTTTCCCACCCATCACCGAGAAACTTAACTGTAGAAACTTCATGTCAGATGAAAGTGTTAGACGATTGTCTGCCATCATATGTCTGTCGAGAACGAATTTCACACGATCCGATCTCATCTAGGACTTAGCTTTACGCAATAAAAGCGCATTGCTAAATAAGAAAAGAGACAGGCGAAGGTATGAATGGGAGAGTTATATTTTCCACACTCAAACGAATGCGAAATAAAGGATAAAAAGAGCGATATACAGTAGAAGACACGGGTAGAGTGAAAAAAAGATATAGAAATTTATTAATCATAATCTCTCTGCGACACTTACCAAAGACAAGCTTTCTGTTGCAGGCAATAAAGCTTACTTTTTTTAGTCTTCAAACATCACGGTAATCCATTTACGAAGTAATAAAACACTGATTATGGCCATTGTTAGTACAATTAGTGTTATTCACACCAATTTTTACTGTGCAATATTTATTTATTCTTATAAGAATAAAAAAAAATTGTGCAATATTGCGTTATGTAATTTTCAAACAAATAAAGAAGAATAACATAGTATCCCTAGCTTCATCTTCTCCCTAGGACTAGTGATTAGATGCTATTTTAGGCCAGAATAGGACCACACCCACTCATCAGCAAAGTCTAATGTGTCTAGCCTTTCTGCACCGATTCCGTTATTTGACAACAAACTGTGATTACCAAAAAATCATCATCAGTGTCAGCAATGTTTATAAGTAGTTTTGCACAATTATTTGCTTAGGAGGCTTAGAAATTTTAAATATGAAGGTTGACGTATTACTGTAGCAATAACAACGAAAACGCAAATTGTAATAATATCAAAATGCACACGTGCTGCTGTTTTTTTTTTTTACGCTCCTTCCTATCCACAGAGAGTTTATCTCAGGAGCCGTTCAGGTTATTCAGTCAAAATTCCGGTCGATGACACTTCTTCAAATGCTCATGCCCGTGCTTGAACACCTGGTCGCCAGCCCAATGTGGTAACCATTACACCAGCACGGCTGCCACACGTGCTGCTTAACTACACTCAAATTAGTTGTTAAAATAGTAGCAGAAGTTATTTTACGCATGTTAAAATATAAACTGCATTAAACTGACGATTTTTGGGGTTTATTCGTCATAAACTAAAAACAATGCTCTGAGCATTGTTTTGGCACGGATGTCAAGTCTAACCAATGCTCTGAGCATTGTTACAGAGTCAAAGAGTTAATCAAATATGTGTGTACAAAATAGAGATGGCTACTGTGTTTATGTGTCGAAACAATGTGTCGAAACTGCGTCGTACCCGAACGATTCGATGCGCAGATTTTTGCGGTGTCGAAACAGTGTCACGTCCTGTCTGTTTTGCAGAGACACATTGTCTCACGCAGATTCGACACATAGCCTGCTTCGAACAGCAGCTTCAGTTCCCGTCTGCTTCGCTGTTTTGCAAAAGGCACACTGTATCATTGTCTCATGTGTCAAGCGTGCGCTACATATGGCGTTCATAGATAGTATGGAAAATCAAACAAGTCATAATTTTTTTTTAAATAATTCCTCAGGACTGAAAGAGGCTTACTACTATTAGGTGTCTGCTCGGTTTGAGTTGAATCATTGTCGCTGACTGTACCTATTCTAGTTTTATATAATGTGTCATTATTACTGTTATTATTATAATTTTTTTCACTTTTACTGCAGCTGTCAGCATGTTCCCCTTGCATATCATCATAATGAAAACGACTGTGTAAAATTCTTAACAGTGGTCACACGAAATACCATAGATTTGTACTAACGAGAATAAGTAAATCTGCATACTAGGGTGTCACGACTCATGTCTCATTGTTTCAGTTAATTTACTTGTAGTCTGCTGTTTCGAAACAGTTCCATAGTTCTTTTTCATCCAAGCGCTAATTATACGCATGTTACGGTACTCTTGATTCCTGACTTCAGGCGCTCTCGTAAGAAAACGTGTTTTGTTTATACATAAAATAGTGTTTAAAACTTGTGTTCAACCTCATTTAAATTTATGGCGGGGAGAAGCCCTGTTTGGGATTATTTTGTAAAGATCAAAGACAACAAAGTAAAATGTAACGTAGCCCGTTTCTGGTATTTTATTATTCAAGGGTTCGTCAACTTCAAGTATGACTAGGCACTAGAGATGGCTAGTGTGTGTATGACGGTATGTGTCGAAACAATGCTTCGAAACAGCGAGCGATTCGACACTTCCTGCTTGTTTCTTTCGTCTGCCTCGCTGTTTTGCAGCGACACACTGTCTGAGCCTATGTAAAATTTGAATCAACCGTTCGGAACATTAGTATGGAATATCAAACATGTCATATTTTCAGGGATGTATTATGATGACTTGATTTTACAAGTGATATTATTTTTGCTGAGAAGTTATAGACACTGGAAATTGTGTCAGTGTTGCAGTTGTCAATGTTTTAGGCGCTATGTTAAAGTTGAAAGTGTCAGTGTGTTCGTATAAATGTAATATACACTTTATTAGCTCTGCTGATATGTGTACTCGGTGTGGATTTGAATCATTGTCTACCAAATCTAGCTTACTCTAGTTTGATATCATGTGTTATTATTACTGTTATTATTATTGTTGTTTTTTATTATTTTCCCATATACTGCAGCTATCATCATATCTACGTTTTATTACATCATAATGAAGACTTGTGTAAAAATATTGAATTGTGGTCACACGAAACGCCATAGATTTTCACACACGACAGTAAAAACAGAGGAAAGTGTCTCACACAGTTCATGTATACCCGCGCCAGTACTGTCTATAAGAGACTTCTTTCTCCCCGATACGGGCAATTGTGTCGTTGTGTCGACTCACTGTTTCGAAACAGTTTAAATCACTGCGCTAACTGTTTCGAAACAGTTGAGTGTGTCAATTTGCCCACCTCTAGTACAAAATGACGTATATCGAGGATGCTCTGTACTAACTCAGCAAAGTTTTATTTTGCAGGAAATGTGGAATTTTGTTAGCCTCGGCAGTCATTGTTCGATCCCCAGTTGAGGTGGGATTTTTTAGACTGCAGACGGCTGTGGGGTCTACCCAGCCTCATAAATTGGGTACCAGAGCAACTTCTGGGAAAGTTAAGGCGTCTGGCGTGATGCTGACCACATCACTCCTAGTGTGCCAATGGTCAAGAAAATATGGGCCTAACACTGTATTCCCAATATGCCTCATGGGCGTGTAACGGGATCCTTTACCTTATCAGTCAGTTTGAAACAAAAGATGGAGGCCGGAATTTATTTTTTTTAAATACAAAAAAATCATCACATCCAGCAATTAAAGTGGACAACTATTTTGATTCTTACATTTGACTTTGTATTGTAAAATGGCTGGTGAGCAATCAGCAGTGTAGTAAATTACTAGTTTGTAAATGCCAAACTAAGAAGTTGTGAACTGATATGTCTGTTGTCATCTGGTTTCAGCTTTGTGAGGATATACTGGCCAGAGTTATAAAGCATCCATCTAGCTGGCCCTTCCTGGAACCAGTTGATAAAAAAATGGTGAGTTGCTTTGTGAAGTTCCATTGCTAAGAAGTTACACTGGGTTGTCAGCATCATGAAATGCAATTTCAACAATTACTTGCAACATGTAAACACTGGGGAACAACAAAGAATAGTCATGTTAAGCTAGGAGAGAGGTGACAAAGAGAAGACAGTTTAACGTTGTGAAAAATTAATGAATACTGCACTGACTTTTATGTAGATGCATGATCACCGATGTCAACGCAAAAATAGAGCCTTGTGAGGATTTTGAATGAAAAAAGATGAATGATGATAATGCGACCATTTAATGCCACCAGCATGATCCCCTTCTGATAACCAGTATGCAAAATTCGTATTTGGTGGTGGAACATTTTAAGTGATAACCAAAATTGTACTTTGTTAAATAAATGAAGGACATAGGTAAGAGGTACTCTGTAGACCCGATGTTACTCGGATGGCAGGGACTAAACTTTGGCACCATGTTTGAAGTGAGTCAGGGCTGTATAGAATTTCCTCATTTTGATGTAAATTTATCAACTTTTGACAGAAATCAGTGACCCAAAAGATGTCAAGCATAAGTACAAAAAAAACTGTTGTCCCGTGTGATTGAGCAAAAATAAAGAAAAGATATATTAATCACGTACATGTTTTTTTTTTTTTAGGCTGCTGAAAAAAAAAGATTTTGCTCAAATGTGTTGTGTTTTTATTGCTAAATGAGAAAAATGTATGCATCACACATTAGAAGTTCAAAAATACAGTATCCGCACTCAGTCATTATCAGCAGATTTTAAAAAAGACATACTCGTAGTTCTACAAATTAACATTCTGTAAATAATATAAAAGATTATACGTTGACATAGCTGTCTTTTATATGTACATAATGAAGTCAGTTTAGCTGATTACGTTGTGGTTTTCCTTATAAATGAGTCTAGAGTTAACTGCTTTGTTTTTTTTTTCCTTTCACAATTTCAGTAATCAAAAATGAAAGATATGAATCCTATCCACATTATCTTGTAACAGTGTAATATGTCCACCAGAATGGGAAATGCACTGAAGTTGCTCTTGAGTCATTCAGTTCTGAAGCACTTGAAAAGGGAGCAATTAGCACAATTGGGGTTCAATCACTGACCGATGAATAAGCTATCAGCAATATTCAGCACTATATCGAGCCACATTATATTGGGTCTGCAATGTATATGGACAAAATAATGTAAGGCTTGGGAAGACAGAATTACGGAAAAGTGTAGAGCAGAGAGAAGTGAGGACAAGTCAGAAACTGGGAAGCTAAAATGATTGAGATGTTCCTCAATCTTTTATCTTGGATGTCCTATTAATTTTACACTCTAAATTTGCACTTCTTATCTCTCTGTTAGCTTGTGTTTATTCCTAGGTGACCGTATCAAAAAATGGCGAAAACCAGCTGCACTACATACTTACTTACTTAGTCGTTCCCCTTCTACCGTGAGGTGTAGAGGTTTGGAAGAGAGAGCGCCAGACTATTCTATCGGCTGTCTTCCTCCTGGCCTGGTTCCATTCTAGTCCTCGGTCCTTCAAAGATTGTCTAATGTTGTCCTCCCAGCGGACTCTGGGTCGTCCTCGGGGTCTGGATCCTTGGCTCTTTGTTTCCCATGCTTGTCGTGGTATCCGATCTTCTCCCATTCTGCAGACATGGCCAAACCATCTTAGTTGGGACTGTTCTACTTGGGTCTGTATGGGGTGGCATTTTAGGCCTTGACGTATCGTCTGGTTGCATACCATGTCTCTTCTTGTTACTTCAACCACCTTCCTCAGATACCTCATTTCTGAGGTTTGGATCTGGCTTTTATGGGTTGTAGTCATTGCCCATGACTCGCATCCATATGTTAAGACTGGGACATAGGTGGAGCGGTATACAGCCATCTTCGTTTTCTTACCAACCTCTCTCTTGCTGAGGAATCCTCGATTTATGGCCTGAAAAAGTCTCCCAGCTGCTGCTTTTCGAGTGGCCAACTCTTCTTTGATGCCTCCCTTTCGGTCTATAATAGCTCCGAGGTATTTAAAGTGGTCGACCTGCTCCAGGACCTGTTCTCCCAGCTTAATCTGATGTCTTCTTTCTTCTCGTGATATCACCATGGATTTTGTTTTAGAGCTGCTTATGACCATCCCTCTCTTCTCCAGCTCTTCCTTCCAGACTTGCAGGTTTGCTGCACTACATGCGCATAAATATTCTCTTAACGCATGGTTGTGGCAAACAGTGGCTGAAGTTTCAGTCCTGGGCAGAATTATCACTTTTATTAGAAATATCTTGGGGTCCTATTACAATCATTTTTCTTGTTGCATGTCCATGGAGCATGGAGGTACCACTGCAGCTGGACACCTTGTTAGAAGCCTGCACCAAAATATGTACTCTTGCAACAGTGGTTCTGGAATAATTTGTTTTAAACTATGAGGTTGCCAGCCCTCAAGGACAACATCATATTATTGGCCTCTTCCAACAGCCTGAAGTGGCAATGGTCTTATTCTTTCTATCCTCAGAGACTCCTGTCACTGCAGGGGGCGGGCCATAATATACCCTGTTGTTTAACTAGGGCTGTTGAGCTTCTCACTCTTTTGTAGCCAATACCAAGTTGAAGACTCCTTGGTGTTATCTACACTGTAGATCTAGGCCCGTTCCTGTGGCTTTTCTGCCATTCTGAAATGTGCTGAGTTGAAGTCATGAGCTCCAGTTTCTCCAGCCTGGCTGGCATTTAAAGGATCATCACATCTGGTCCCAAGCTAGGAGGGAGAAGCTTGTGACATACTGTGAATTCCCCACCATTCAAGGGGGCTCTCCAACTATGCAGAGCTAAAATAGTGTGTTCTAGTTCTGGGCTCTCCCAAGGAATTGTCACGTCCAACACAGAGCCACTTCTCAGCTCCCCCTGCCTATCACTGGGTCCATAGTGAGATCCTCCTGCATGCAGTCAGCCAGGTCAAAGCCAAAGAATTATGTCTAGGGCTCAAGTGACTCCTCCAAGCTTACTGTGCAATGCTGGGTTCTCAACAAGTTTCACCACACGGGGAATCCCTGGAAGTATGAATGATTTCAAGAGTCAGTGAGGGTGTAATTAGCATCACAGGCAGAGGTTCACTTCCACATCTGTATATTGTAGTATAGTGCGTAGCTGGTGGTCATATAAGGATGACTCCAGATATGCCTCCATGCATAATATAACCTGTTAAAAACAGCGTGTTTTCTTGAAGAACAGAGTTTAATACAAACAATTGCTCAAAGCAAATTTATTTGTAAAAATTGTAACCTAAAAAAAAAATAAAAAAACCTGTAGGTTTTTTAATTTATCTAAATTACAGTTAAATAAAATACTTTTATGTTTATAATATATGCATATGTTTGTGTATAAATGTGTTTATCTGTATGCATATAATAAATTTACATTCATTTATTCCTAACAAAGGTACCCGACTACCATTCTTTAATAAAAAAGCCCATGGATTTCCAGACCATGCAGAAAAAATGTCTGCGGCTGAGTTACGCATCACCTCAAGAGTTTATTGAAGATGCAGCTTTGGTATTTGAGAATGCTGAAGCTTACAATCAGGTATGCCAAAAACCATTAGAGAGAACACTGTATATTAACAGTTTTAGGTCATTACTAATTTTAGAACAAACGAAAGGTACCAGATAAGATGGCAAAGAGGAAGATGGATGGAGAATAAACATCATTTTCCTTTGTCTGTTAATGGAGTGTGGATACATCACTGTTGATGGAGTGTGGATACATCACTGTTGATAGAGTGTGGATACATGACTTGGTGGAGTGTGGATACGTCACTGTTGATGGAGTGTGGATACATGACTGTTGGTGGAGTGTGGATACATGACTTGATGGAGTGTGGATACATCACTGTTGATGGAGTGTGGATACATCACCGTTGATGGAGTGTGGATACATCACTGTAGCTGGTCCCCTAACAGGGTAGCTGGTCCCCTAACAGGGTAGCTGGTCCCCTAACAGGGTAGCTGGTCCCCTAACTGGGTAGCTGGTCCCCTAACAGGGTAGCTGGTCCCCTAACAGGGTAGCTGGTCCTCTAACAGGAAGCCTGCACATGCGGTGATGGTTTATGCAGCAGTATGTTTCAGGGGCTATCCATAAAAGACGTCTACAGGGGAGGGAGGGGTATGTAAAAAGTGGACATGGGGAGAGGGGGGTATTTAAGTTCAAAGTGGACGTCCAATTCACAAACCACATGGCAACTCTCACTCACATACAAATCTATCAAGAGTAACAAACCCTCTCATCTTCGAAAGCTTCTTACTGTCCAGTTGAACCCAAATAAACGTTCTTCGGGTTTGTCCCTCTTGCCAGGCCTTCCAATCCTTCTAGACTCAAAATCTCTATTACGAAGAGGTTTTAACTTCGATGCTCCCATTTCTCTGGAACAAACACCCTTAGTATATTAACTCTCTGGGAACCGACATCACAATTATTGTGATTTCATAATTAGATTCTTTTCTATGCGAATTTATGAACAGTAGAGCAGTGGAATCTTTTTTATTAACCTCCCATAGCTATTTTCCAAAGTGGCGGATTGTTTTTATTAGCAGTTTTCCGTACACTAATTTTTTTCTAAGTCACAGTAGACATGGAATTTTGTTTCAGAAGCTAAAAAGACTAAAAACAGGCTTTCAACCTTCAGGGTGCTTTATTATTTTTTACCACTAAGATCACCACAATAATCATTTTACATTTTAGCATAAATTTAGTTTATTTTTACAACCATTGATTAATTATATTCTGAGTAAAGAATCTCGACACACTGTTTATTGCCTGCAATGTGCCAGGCCATAGTGCATACATTGCTGTTGAAAGGCATATGGCACCATTATCTCATGACCTATCGGGACGTATTTTGCCACATGATCACCCCTTGATTCCAATAGCAAAATTGTAGGCCAATTTCAAGAAAGCTGGAGAGACACTTGTTGAAGTTAAGGAATCAAACAGTCATTGATGGCTACAGTGTGCATGCCAAGTATGTAGAACATGAAGTTAGTAGCAATGCAGCTGACCTTCCCGTTCTAAGCCAGCATTGTTGCCCCGACCATGTTCAGCAGTCACAATACTGCCACCCAATGAAGGCAAGACTAGATGATCTGGCATTGGGACGTCTAAAGCGTAGCAGCTTTGTGCATCGGGGGAAAAGACTTATAAGACAGCATCAAGAAGACCTATCCATGAAGACAACACCACTGAAGCCCACCCTATACCCTGTACCATGGGAGCAGGCCAGCAGTGCCCTCCAAATTAATACATCAGTCAGTGGTCTCACAAGTGGATGTGAGTATAATGATCTGCAAAAACGAACTGCTACATTGAGTATGATCCAAGAAAGCTATCCCGATCAATCATGGATACATGCCTATACAGATGGATCAGCAACTAATGCTGTTAGGAATGGAGGTGCCGGTATCTTTATCTCATATCCTGACAACCACTATGAGACTAGGCACATTCCCACTGGTAAATTCTGTTCCAACTATACAGCTGAGGTTCAAGCTCTAGAGCAAGCTGCAAATATGATTTATAACACCAACTCTGACTGCCACCAGGTAGTCATCCTCACAGATGCACTGTCTGTCCTGCAAGCTCTCAAGGGTGGTAAACTCCCGCATCTGAGAAATGAACTAAACAAGGTAGCTGCCAAAAAGAGAACCATACTTCAGTGGGTACCATCTCATTGTGGTGTACCCGGAAATGAAAAGGCAGATAAACTTGCAAAAAAGGGAGGAGAATGTGAACAAGAAGATAATGAAGTCACATACCTTGAGAAAAAGAGAGCTATCCAGACTATCAGAAGAGAACAGAACCAACCCAAAGACGACTATCACACTCTCGACCGGCAGGGACAGATAACTATTTTTCGACTCAGGACAGGGCATAACAAACTGAATAAACACATGCACAAGCTACAATTGTCTGCTTCACCACTGTGCACATGTGGATTAAACGAACAAACTGCTGAGCATGTTCTACAGGACTGTCCTCTGTATGACCAGTTAAGAAAGATATACTGGCCCAATGACTCAACACTAAACTCAAAGCTATATGGAGTTAAAGAGGAACTTCAAACAACAGTCGAATTCATCATGAGAACTTGTCTGACGATGTAATCATCAAAGATGCGATCGCAAGAAGAAGAAGAAGAAGACAATACTGCCTACAAATTATCAAGTGCAATACTCTCACATGCTGTGGACAAGAGACGCACGAACTACAGTGATGTATTTCGCAAATGATTCATTCCATTGCCAGTGCCATTTTACAGAACTTGTTCAGGCATCAGCTGTGCATCATGTGCAGATAGCAGTGGCATATATTTTTTCACAGAATTGCATTAAATGGTCTTGAACCACATCATAGATTTAAAGTCATGCCATGCGACTGGACAAATTCACAAGCATGTATGCAGCTCATGCGGACAATACCGTCCATCTCATGCAGCTGTCAAAGTGCACAAATCTGTGCATCAGACAGTTACAATTGATCCAGATGACGATGATGTTGGTGATGCAGACATTGCACCAATGCAACGAGAACAACAAAGTTCTGACATTGGGGTCGTTATTGTACGCAGCCTGTTCAACTGGTTGCAGTCTGAATTCAGTGCTAAATGAACGGCAAACATTCACATTAATATTGTGGCAGTTAAGAGTTATCCTTCAGAATATTACTACAGTACACTTTGTTTCAAAAGTTTAAGACATCCCAGAAACAGTAAGATAATCAGTTCCAATAAACAATTAATTTAAGAATACAATTTATAAAATTATGCTTTCATGATCAAATTTCTTACTTTGTTTATAAAGTTTTGTCACATAATTGTTTTGCCTCATTAATTGTCAAAACTTTCATTTTTGGTTGACTGTTTTAATATTGAAAATAATTACTGTGCCGGTTTAGGGGGTGTCTTGAACTTAGGAAACCCACTGTATTGATGTGCATAGTTTTTTCATATTTAAATTTTTACATAGCTTTAGTGTTTTTGTTTTTTGTTACTTACTGTAAGATATTAAGTTAAAACTGTTTCATTTATACGGAACACTGAGATGAGACTTGTATGTTACTATGTAGTGTGCAATATTTAGTCATTCATGTTTCACATAATTAAACTGAGTTATATGTATACAAATGCTGAGGTGGACATGGGGGAGGGGAGGGTAAAAAAAATGCCAGAATTTTGTGGACGTCTTTTATGGATGGCCCCTTACAGCAAATTGAAGCACCAGACCACAGGGTCTTATATATTTAGATTTACACCTTAATATAGCCAACGGACTTTGTGTCTAGGTTAAATGGAGCGCGCCGCGCCCAAATAAGGCAAAACTTCTGATATTTTTGTGTGTTAGTTTTACAGCAAAGAACACCTTTATTAGTTTGTTTGTTGTTGTTTGCGGCCGCTCGACCATATCTCACTCTTACATGCTGGCCTTTTTTTTAGCATTATGTACGATGTGTCGTAGTTTACAGCTGAGCTGCGATATCTGCGCCTTTCGGCCTGACACATCGGATTTCAGTATGCAATTTTTACGGGTTTGCTTTCCCTGCCACCCCCACGCATATATATATATATATATAGGCTTTACCTCATGTCCATACAATAGTGCAGTGGGATGACTGCGCACGTTGTTTGAGCTGACATGCAACTCTGCCTCAACGCCTGTACCGGGAGGCCCCCCCCCCCCCCCCCCCCCCCCCTTTCCCAGGAAACCACACAGCCCTGTGAAGCAGCATTTGCTGAAAGATTTGTTTCACTGCTTCTGCAAATTTCATTATTTAAAAAAAAATGGTTTGTTTGTCCGTGATCAGTAAAGGGGGGTCAGCTTGATGTGCTGCATTGATTTAGTGATTATCTAGAGAAATAGCTACCACATCCAAGGAAGGCAGCTGACGCGCAACTTACCCACTCCCGGCACGGGGAGGTAGTGACGAAAAATAACAATACGGGACTCTTTTGAGGCCCCATGAAAGGGAAGATATATGTTGCTATGGTAATCCTACTGATCACAGGTCCATAGATGTTGCTACGGTAATCCTACTGATGACAGGTCGTTGCTCCTGGTGTCAGACTGTAACGGCCAGTCTATTCCTCTGACTATGCCAGCAGAGGCATGCTGCATGGACAACAGCTTGACCTCTTTATCCAAGTGCCCAACCTCGTGCCACCGAAACTTGTTTCAGGGGTACGCTGCTATAGTCAGAAATGACTGAAAGGGAAGATAGATAGAGAAGTCTTCTTCTTCTTCCATCCTTAGCCACCAACCGACAAAGCAGTCAGTGGCCAGTACGCCTAGTGGCGTCTTAGGGCAACAGCAAATTGATTTCTTTGCCGCTGTAGCCCATCATGCCTTATGGCATCTTTAGGGCAGCGACAAATCAATCGATTTGCCATTGTTTCCGTAATCAAATTGACTAGCAAACAGGTGATCAGCCCGTTGTGAGATAGAGAAGTAGCCAGAAGGTATTCCCTGAATGTGTGTATTATAACACTGTTACTACTTCAGATTTGGTGAATCGGAATAGTAAGCACAGACATTTCTGTCTACCCTCATATTTTTATTAGCATCACCCTACAGCTGCCCAGTGAGCAAATGACCTTCAACAAACCCGTGCCAAGTCCCCCTGTTACATGCCACCCCCGGCGACCGTTGCCTCAATTGGCTGTGTGTGGTGTACCCAGAAACGGGGCCTCCCAGTACTGAGGCACAGTTAAGTCCCCGATGTCACTTATCGGTGCAGAGTTGAGAGAGATGGCTGAGCATCACAATCCCCCCTGTGTTGCAGCATGATGAGAACCCAGCATTGCACACTGAGCTTGGGGGGATCACTTGGGCACCAGACTTAATACTGGCTCTTGACTGGATGGCCGCATGCAGGAGATTTCTACAATGGAGGGTTGGCAGGTGGTGGGTATCTGGAAGTGGCTCTGTGCAGGACGTGAGGATTCCTTGGGAGAGCCCAGAACCAGAGCACAGCATTGTGCAAGCTCTGCATAGTTGGAGAGCCCCCTGGATGACGGGGAATGCACAGTGTGCTACCCCACCTATCCCCAACTGCTAACTTAGAACCAGAAGTGGGGTCCTCTGTATGCGTGCCAGGCCAGGATAAAATGCCTGGGAAAGAGACTGGAGCTCAGAACTCCCTAACTCAAAGTTGCAGGATGGCAGAAAAGCCATGGGAAAGACAGGGCTATTTTGAAGATAACGCAACCATATTTTCACCATACGAGCTCGGACGCCGCCTCGGTAAACAAGGTCCGCGCAGAGCAGTGACACCCCAAGGCTGCTTGCGAATAGTCTACTACTGGGAACATAAACAGATTAGGGATGAGCCCACTCTCCCGTTAAATCTCGTAGTGTGCCCTGTAGCTCCAAGTCATGCAGAGCCTCGACAGAGCCCACCCTCAGCTACTGGAGGACCCTCTAGACCGTCTTGTGGAGTCAACAGAAGGGCGCACCGGAAACCACACTTGTATCACGCAACTGAACAGCAAGCAGGCTGGATACAGCAAAAAGACAGAGCTGGAAAACATTTTTTTGGTCTTTGGTATCCAAGCTTAAGTACCACTGCAGAAACAACGTCGCGAAATGGAAAATGCCTTTCGTACTAGCAAAGCGAGGTGCGAACCAAAAGCGCCTTCTAAACCAGGTACATTTACGCATAATCTTTTATCCATCCATGGAATGATTGAGTAAAGGTCCATTTGGCAGGTGCAGTGCCGGGCTCATTTGGTTGAAATGAAGAACACTGGAGATACCAGAAAATTATTCGACAGAGCGCTAGGTTTTATTAAACCCACCCTCAGCCTTACTTGGGTGGAAGGACCCCTATTGGTTTTTTTTTTTCTCTAGATTTACTGAGTGTGCTGCATGTAGGTTTTTAATTAATTAGTCAAGCAGTACGGCGGAGGAGAACTACTGACCAAAACAAAACAGAAAAAGAGAAACCCAGAGTGCCACTTGTCATGATGCACTGGAATGCAGAGGGAGTGAACAGCAAGCAGGCTGGATACAGCAAAAAGACAGAGCTGGAACATCTTGTATGAGAAGCAAGTCCAAGGCTTAGGAAGGCGACCCAACATAAATGCCTGTTCGGTGTAATGATGAATGTAAATTAGGTAACGAGATGGTGAAAGACTATAACCACTGCTTCTTCAGCTGTATTGTAAGAAGTGTTTGGTTTGAGATTATCATCCAAGAGACTCACTCTTGTAAAAGCATTATGATCAAACCTTTAAAATAAGGGGATATCAATGCTTCAGATCCGACAGACAAGATAGACGAAAAGGAGGAGTACTTACTCTTGTAAGGAATAACATTCCTGCACACGAAAGGAAAACCTTCATGGATGGAGCAGAATATCAGCTGTTGCAGATAAAGGTAGACAAGATGGAAATAGAACTCCTGAACTATTACTGTCCGAACAACAAACCCCTGAGTCTCAGCTCTATACAGGTACCAGCCACCAACTTTATAGCAGTTGGAGACTTTAATAGCCACTCCCGAGCTGGGGCTATAACCATCTGGATCACAGAGGTGAAGAGGTTGAAACTTGGCAAGATGATCACTCCCTAATCCTAGTCAATAATGCCACAGATACTCCTACCTTCTACTCCAGAGGATGGCACACAACTTCAACACCAGATCTTGCCTTCTCCACACCAGATATAGCTGGATCTATTAGTAGAGAAGTAGGAGACCAACTAGGGGGAAGCGACCATCGCCCAATCTTTCTTACTGTCCAGAGTGCAACTCTCAGTACAGGCCCAGCCATTACAAGATGGAACTACAAAAAAAGCCAACTGGGGTTTATTCAGGCATCAGGTGAACACGCTGCTGTCTACCCTCAAGGTACAGAACAGAGACATTAATGAAGTGGTAAAAGACTTCAACAGATGCATACTACAAGCTGCAAAAGAAACCATTCCCAAAGGATGCCGGCGTAACTACATACCATACTGGTCCAGCACACTCCAAGAACGTCAGGAAGCGATGGACAGGGCTAGAAAGGACGCAGAGTCTCAGCCTTCACTTGAAACTGACAACAAATGGAAAAAGGCTGTAGCAGAGTTTCAGAGAACAAAGCTAGAAGAAAAACGGAAAAGCTGGAGAACTAAAACGGCACCGCTGAACCTTGAGAAAGACGGCAGGAAACTTTGGAGATTAGTCAAGTCTCTAAATGAAGAGCGTTCCTCACCTAGGCAGACTATCACATTGGATGAAGGTGGCAAACTTTTCAGAGGAAAACAAGCTGCAGACTTGTTTGCTAGAAGATACAGTTCAGAAAGCAACTTACCCATTAACATAGATCATCAGAGAGAGATAAGAAAAGAAATACTGGCAACCATGGGACAGACAGATACTCCTGCCCCAATGAGGGAACCCATCACACTAGGAGAACTACAGAAGGCTATTTCCAAGCTTAAGTTTCAAAAGTCACCCGGCCCAGACAAAATCAGCAACGAAATGCTAGTACAGTAGAACTCCATTTATCCGAACCCCATGGGACCGAGCATCGTTCGGATAATCAAATGTTCGGATAATTGGATTACATAATGTATCGAGTACATGTACACATATTTCTAAAAATAATTAACCATCACAAGGAAAATACACTATAAAACATATTTACTTGTACTGTAATAATAATACCCACACTGTATTAGATTACTGTATCACCAAAATCTGTCATTACACTGCAGTGCATGTGCTACTTGTATTAATTTTTTTTTAAGAAAGAGAAATATTTTCAAAATAACATTACAAACGATTCAAAACCAGGCGCAACTTACGTATACATGTACTTGCACAGATGTAGCCCACTATTTAAAATAATGAGGAATCTTCTTTTGCACCAAACTGGATAGTCTCCTTTTGGTTGCTAAGTCCCGCATTCTCTTCAACAGCAGAAGCTGTGTAGGACAGCTGTCATCTTCTTGCTTGTACCAAGCCATCGCTGATTCTAATGCTATAAAGGCTTCTTCGGGACTTGGTCGACGTTTTGGGTTTTCTTCATAATCTACAAGTACATCATGTACTTCTGAGGAGTCTTCGTCATCGGTCACTACATGTATTTGGTTTTCTTTTTGCACAAAAGACAAAATTTCTTCGTCATTCAAAAACTGAAAACCAGAATCATTATCATCTTCTAGCCACACGTGGGCATCATCTTTGTCACAGTACGAAAATCCGGGCATTGAAACAGTTCCACAACTTCATTTATACAATCATCATTTGTGTCCACTACAGTAGTTTCATTTCCTCTTTTTTTCCCAAGCAATCTATTCCAAGCCTTGTTGAGATTATCTTGTGACAGGGTGGTCCAAGCATCAGCTAACATATAGCAGCAGTCTTTGAGATTAAGCTTTTTGGAAAACGCCACCACACTTTCTTCATCTTCAGCCAACAATAAACGACGCAGGACTTCCTTCTTGTACATCTTTTTAAGCTTTGCTATAACACCCTGATTCATTGGTTGAATCAGTGCTGTTACATTGGGAGGCAGAAAAATTACTTTAAAATTTGCATCAACTGCATTCAATGTATCCGTCTCTGGATGAGATGGTGCATTGTCCAGTAGAAGAATTACTTTTCAGTTTTCTTTTCTTGTTCTCTCAACCTCTTCACATTTGGGATGAACTGATTTGTATACCAATCAAGAAATATTTCACTATTCATCCAAGCACTCGTCTGTGCTTTGTAGCACAATGGGAGACATGTCACATTCTTTAAACAACGTGGTTTTTTGGCTTTGCCGATCATTAGCACCGGTAAACGATGACTTCCATTGGCATTCGCGGCTACCAAAATAGTTACTCTCTCTTTGCACTTTTTAAACCCAGGGGCAGCTGCTTCGCGCTGAGATGCAAGTCATTTTTGAGGCAATAATTTCCAGTATAAGCCAGTCTCATCGGCATTATACACATCATCGAGTGAATAACCTTCTTCTTCCAAAAAAGCCAAGAATGTTTCTTTAAAATTTTCAGCAGCAGTTGCATCGCTAGATAAAGATTCCCCTTGAATCTCCAGTTCTCGTATGCCATGACGAGATTTAAAGTCAGGAGGACCGTCAAGTTGATTGTTGAACTGAAGTGCCTTTTCACACAATAGAGAGCCAGAGATAGGTTCCGATTTGCTTCTTCTTTGCAGACACCATATATACAAAGCCTCTTCCAATTTCAAATATTTCGCATTTCTCATGGTTTTACGTTTCTTCGACCCATTTTCACTCTCCAATTTCGATGAAAAACTCATAATTTTATCCTTTTTACTTTTGATGTCAGAGACGGTAGCTTTCCCAACATTGAAAATCCTCGCAAGTGAAGACACAGTTTCACCTTTTCCTAGTCTCTTGATAATTTCTGTTTTCGTTTCAATTGATAAAACATTGCGGTTCCTTTTATAAGCTTTAGGCCTACTGGAAGATGCCATATCGCACAGAGAAATACTTGTACACCAAAATTATTTTGCTGTAGTAGCAGACACAATTATTTTAAGTTGAACTGTCTGTTTAGCCAGTGTTCTGCCTAGAACGCACACGTACACTGGATTGGTAAACCAGATATTAACTGACTTTATGATCTAACTAACTTCCTGTACGTAAGCGACCGACCATTAGCCCATCCCATCCTCTACAAATTGTTCGCACACATTTGAAGCTTGCCGCATGAAAAGATTCAGAAATGTAGTCTAACGTGACTGGTGGCGATTGATTTTTTTTTTGGGAAAAAGTGTTCGGATAATTGGATGTTCGGATAATTGGGGTTCGGATAAATGGAGTTCTACTGTAAATCTGAGCTCAGCAGCAAAGACAAAACTGCTTGAGATATTCAACCACAGGTAGTTGAAAGGAACGGTACCCCAAGTATGGAGAGAAGCCATCACAATACCCATACTAAAGAAAGGGAAATGTAAGACCGAGGCTGCAAGTTACCGGCCAATCAGTCTCACAAGCTGTGTTGGGAAGACTATGGAGCGAATAGTCAACCACAGATTGAAATGGTATTTAGAGTCTGAGCAGATCCTGGTGCCGGAACAAGCTGGATTTAGAGAATGCTACAGTATAGAAGACCAAGTTACTTACTTGTCTCAAGCAATAGAAGATGCCTTCCAGGAGAAGAAAAAGGTCCTAACGATCTGGGTCGACTTCAAGCAGGCCTTTGACAAGGTGTGGAAAGATGGCCTCATTGCAAAACTTAGGAGAAGTGGAATCCAAGGCAACATGATGAAATGGATCAAGTCATACTTGCATAACAGGAGAACTAGAGTCACTCTTGACGGTCTGCAGAGCAGAAAAGTGTTGCTCCATCAGGGGGTACCTCAAGGAGGAGTAATTTCCCCAACACTCTTCCTTGTTTACATCAACGACCTGGTGAAAGATCTCCCTGCAGGAGTTAAAGCTGCCTTATATGCAGATGACCTAGTACTCTGGTGCGCTGATGAAAATGTCACCACAGCAAATTATAGAATGCAGCGGGCAGCAGACATGCTAGTGTCATGGGCAGAGAAATGGCTTATCACAATAAACACAGACAAAACCTCCACAACACTGTTCTCCCTCGCCCCCAAGGACAAATCAGCTAACATACACCTAGGGACAACCGTGATCAAGGAAGAAAGCTACCCCACCTATCTTGGGGTGACATTTGACCAAAGGCTTACATGGAATAAGCATATTGAAAATGCAGAAGGAAAGGCCCGAAGACGACTAGGCATACTCAGAAAATTAGCAGGTACCAACTGGGGAGCAAATGAACGAAATCTAAAGAAGATTTATAATGGAGTAATAAGACCACACTTAGAGTTTAGCTCAGCAGCATGGTCATCAGCTGCTAACTCACATCTGCAGTCTTTGGACAAGGTGCAAAATCAAGCTCTCAGGCTCATTACAGGAGCCATGAAAACTACACCAATAACAGAGATGCAGAAGGTTGCTGGATTACAGACATTGTCCCATAGAAGAGACACAAAAACCATGATCCAGATGGAAAAGTACAACAGTATGCCAATGCACCCACTGAAGGCAAGACTAGATGATCTGGCATTGGGACGTCTAAAGCGTAGCAGCTTTGTGCATCGGGGGAAAAGACTTATAAGACAGCATCAAGAAGACCTATCCATGAAGACAACACCACTGAAGCCCACCCTGTACCATGGGAGCAGGCCAGCAGTGCCCTCCAAATTAATACATCAGTCAGTGGTCTCACAAGTGGATGTGAGTATAATGATCTGCAAAAACGAACTGCTACATTGAGTATGATCCAAGAAAGCTATCCCGATCAATCATGGATACATGCCTATACAGATGGATCAGCAACTAATGCTGTTAGGAATGGAGGTGCCGGTATCTTTATCTCATATCCTGACAACCACTATGAGACTAGGCACATTCCCACTGGTAAATTCTGTTCCAACTATACAGCTGAGGTTCAAGCTCTAGAGCAAGCGGCAAATATGATTTATAACACCAACTCTGACTGCCACCAGGTAGTCATCCTCACAGATGCACTGTCTGTCCTGCAAGCTCTCAAGGGTGGTAAACTCCCGCATCTGAGAAATGAACTAAACAAGGTAGCTGCCAAAAAGAGAACCATACTTCAGTGGGTACCATCTCATTGTGGTGTACCCGGAAATGAAAAGGCAGATAAACTTGCAAAAAAGGGAGGAGAATGTGAACAAGAAGATAATGAAATCACATACTTTGAGAAAAAGAGAGTTATCCAGACTATCAGAAGAGAACAGAACCAACCCAAAGACAACTATCACACTCTCGACCGGCAGGGACAGATAACTATTTTTCGACTCAGGACAGGGCATAACAAACTGAATAAACACATGCACAAGCTACGATTGTCTGCTTCACCACTGTGCACATGTGGATTAAACGAACAAACTGCTGAGCATACAGGACTGTCCTCTGTATGACCAGTTAAGAAAGATATACTGGCCCAATGACTCAACACTAAACTCAAAGCTATATGGAGTTAAAGAGGAACTTCAAACAACAGTCGAATTCATCATGAGAACTCGTCTGACGGTGTAATCATCAAAGATGCGATCGCAAGAAGAAGAAGAAGAACATGCCACCAGGTCCAGGTCTTCCTCATCCCTTTCATACCTGTCTCCAGTTCTCGTCTCAAATTAGTATAAGGAGATTGTTGTGTCTTCGTTTTCTTTTTGTAGCTGAATATCATAATGATCATTTAAAAAACAACCAGACCGCATGGACTTTTATATTAGGAAATGTGCTCTGATATAACCGGCGGACCATTGTCTAGGTTGAACGGGGTGTGCCTTGCCAAAACGCAAAATTTCTGTTAAAAGCAAAAAAAAAAAGATCATTTTTCTGAATGTGTGAGTTCTGTTTTAATTAACTAACCTTGCTTTAAATTAAATTTGGGAGCCGCGCTAGTGTAGTGGTTACCACACTGCGCTGGCGATCGGGAGATCCCAGGTTCAAGCCCGGGTGAGGACATTTGAAAAAGTGTCGTCGACCTGGACTTGGACTGGAATAATTCGAGCCCTGGCGAAGTCATTTGAAGGAGTGTCATTGACTAGGTGCTGGAATAACCTGAATGGCTCCTGAGCCGACCCAGCTCTAATGGGTACCTCCGAAGACGGCGAGTATCTGCCTGAATGGCGAGAGGACACTTGTCAGCGCACAGGGAAAAAGGATACTCACGTAACATCAGTCTCAGGTTAGACATACTAACTGGAGATTTCGCCTCGAGTAATAGCGGACGTACGATTTAAAAAAAAAAAATGAAATTTAAGCTAATTCATATATCATCTTTGCTGTTAAAGGAAAGATGAATCGTGAATTAGTTTACCTTCTCTTGAAGTGGGCTTAAATAGAGGATTGCTCATTTATATATATATCATCATCATGTGACGTATTCTTTCCAGAACGTTGTCTCCATTACAGCCGCTCTGAACGCATCACGATTCTGGGCAAGTCGACCTGCATCAGCCAAAGACAAGTTCAGACTCTCTGTGATGTCCTGGGTCCAGGGACCATGCCTTCCATCACTGTTTTTTCCAGACTATTATGTCTTTTTATATGACCGAAAAAATTTCAGCTTCCTTATTGCGATGGTATTTAGGAGCCAATGTTCCTGTACGTTTAGTGAGTGCAGTACTTCTCTGTTGGTCTTTTTTTCTGTCCAGGGTATTCTCAACATCCTTCTGTAGCATTTCATTTCGAATGATGTAATCTATTTTGCAACTGTTTTATTGAGTGTCCAAGTCTCGCAGCCGTATGTTGCTACTGGGAATATACATGCTCTGATCAGTTGTAACTTTGTTTCTTTGCTTGTGCTTTGCCATAGGTTTTTCATCTGTATTAGTTTATGTGAAGCAATTGCAAGTCTTCTTTTAATTTCTACTGCACAGGCGCCAGAGCTGTTGATGATTGATCCTAAGTATTCGAATTCATTAACACTTTCCAGTTCTTCGTTATCAATTTCAATTTCTGGTTTGGTCTTTACTTTGTCTGTTGTCAATACTTTGGTCTTCTTGGTGTTTAGGTATAGATTCTGGGCCTCGCTGTGTTTTTTGGTGTACAGAATTAATTGTTCAAGTCCTTCTGGGTTGGTCGATAGGAGGACTGTGTCGTCAGCATATCTGATTTCCGGGATCTGGTACCCGCCGATGTTAAATGAGTCAAACTCTGTGTGTTCTTGGTCATCTCTTATGTTTCTCATGATATTCTCGGCATAAATGTTAAACAGGTAAGGGGAAAGGGTACAGCCTTGTCTTACTCCTTTCTGTACTTCAAACCATTCTGATGTTTCCCCCTCTATTCTTACGGCTGCCTGTTGTTCTTGGTACAGCAGTGCGATGAGTTGTATAAGGTGGTTTGGAAATCCCATATTTTTCATAATAGCCCATAACTGCTGATGTTGTACACAATCGAAAGCTTTGGTGTAATCAATGAAACAAGTATGTAGGTCAACGTTGAATTCTCTACACTTTTCTATGATGATCCTCATGTTGAATATATGATCTCTAGTGCCTCTACCTGGTCGAAAACCCGCCTGTATATATATATATATATATATATATATATATATATATATATATTCTTTTGAATTAGTCTAATTAATAACTTTTGTTTTCTTTTTAAATTAGGCTGACAGCGAAGTATTTACATGTATGAGAGAGGTCGAAAAAGTATTCAAAGAAACACTTAACAAGTTTTTGCCCGACTGGCCGTACTATAGAACAGTTGCGGAGAAAGACAACTCAAGCGGCACTGAAGTTGGAAGAAGGCGCTGATGGAATAAGTAGTAGTGCCAGGCAAATGAAACAAAACCACCTGGCTATGTCTTTGTTGTTCTTAACTCCCAGTTCAGTAAAAGATTGTGTAAATATGTCACCATGACGTTTTTTTTTTTTTTTTAAACTTATTTGGGTGCTCCTCTTCTACATTGGGGTGTAGAGGTTTGTCAAGAGAGCACCATGCTTTCGAGAGAAAAAATTTTTTAAACTAATATTTACACATGATGTTGATTTTTATTCTGTGTATTACCTATTGTAAATAATATTTCTAGCTGCTATTGATATTTTCTTTGAGTGTAAAAAAATGACTTTTTGTTTTTTTTTCATGGAGTCAGCCTGGTTCTGTTTTTTTAACGACAGTGTAAGTTAGTGACCACTGAAATTGACCACCTGCTGATAATGTGTGTTGTCAACACATGTTGTCTTTTTTGTTTTGTTTCTCTCCTCAGAGACTGTGTTTTTTTTTTTTTATATTAACAATATAATTTGTAGATAAAGTAAGAGCATTTAGCTGATCTTTAAAGGCTTCAGCTAGCATTAGTGGGTTAGAATGCTCACTTTTCAGTACAGAGGGACTAGGTTTGAATCCAAGTCATATCACACTCTATAGTCTGCCCAGTTGTAACAATGGGTACCTGACTCTGTTATTAGAGTTGGAGAAGGCAAAGGCAGCAAGGAAGAGAACTGGTTACCCCACATTACAATTCCGGACCTATTATTGATGAAGTCTGTAGTACTTCACTCCCCTGTGGCTAGGTAGACGGAAGTGTGACGCTACTTAGTTTTGAAACCGGTACCTTTGACTTGAGAAGCCACTCAACACTCGAGCTCTTACTACAACCTAACATTTTATAGAGAATTCCCCTTAAGACGTAATATTTTTCAAATGAGTCACCATCATCAGACATAAAGGTCTTTTATATTTGGACATGTGTCCTAATATAACCAACTAGGTTGAACGGGACACGCCTTGCAAAAACGAGGCAAAATTTTAGTTTATTTTTATTCAGACCGGCCCTCTCCCTGCGACATTTAAAAGCAGTGTGTGGCTGCCATCTCTTTAGTAAGAAAATTTATGTTGAGAGGCATTTTAAAACTGTTCATTCTAACTTTGAAACTGATTCTCCTCCTAACTCAGCAGGCATGATTTTATCAAAGTAGATCTTTGGAGAACTCGGTGTTTATAAAGTGGATCCCTGCTGCTCCAAGGTTGCCAACCGCTGGTTTAGATTGTTTATTTTAGGGCTAACATTTGCACATATCACCCGACACTTTCTTTGATTTTTCATGAGTACTGAGTATTCACATGATTGTTTCTACATCACATTGAAAAGTAATCATTTGACTTCATTTTCATAACAGTGAATAGATGATGTCCATTATGCTTAACAATGATTTCTTTTCTTTTTTTAAAATTGATGACTGACAATTTAAACAATTTTCCTCACCCATCGTGTTCATTAAGGTAAAGCTTATTTAGAAGATGCGCTTAAGCTGTGGTTGAGACAAGTTATGTTATCATTTACACCTATTCAGATTTTCATTAAATAATACAAAGGGACGTATTGAAAGGTTTTGGTGCAGTGAAACTGAAATAAAATTGTACCAAAACAAAAATGTATCCGTACTTGCTGTTCTGTGTTGGTGTTTTAGCCTGAGGAATGTTAGATCGGTGTATTGACGTTTTGCTATTCTGATTCCATATAACTCCTTACATTGTTTGGGGTTGGAGTGGCTAAGAGGTATGGCGTCCGCCTCGATTTTCTAGAGGTACCGAGTTCAATTCTCAGTTGAAGGAATATAAGTTGTGGAAATTTTTTTTCAGAACCAGTTGTCCTAATGATGTCATACTCCCGCTGGTATCCTGGGTAGTGAGATCAAATGCCTAGCCTTCTCGGATAAGGGCAAACAAATAGGAGGTCCAGTGTGCAAGTTGCGCACGTTAAAAATTCCACGGCAGTTGGAAATCTTAAAGAGTAGGCCTATCAGGCCGCCGCCCTGGCAAAATTTAAAAATTAGAAACCTACCACCACAAACATATTTATAGAATGTGTGATTCTCGCTGGTGCTATGGAGTTTGTGCACTGTGCTGAGATCCTCCTTGTATTATCTAAGGGAGGAGATCGGAGCACTGATGGAGTTGTCCGTGTGCAATGAAGATAGTCCTTAAAACCAAACTTTACGTGTTTGTTCATTTATGACCTTTTATCTCCCAATGGAGTATAGGTCATCATAAAATACCTTGTAAGCCTTCTCCTCTCCAGTGCCATCTGTTCAAGGCTTTTCCCTGCCTTATTTATCCCTTTCATGTCTGATTCTTGTTCTCTTTGCCATGTTTTTTTTTTTTTGTTGGTCTTCCGCTGCCTCTTTTACTCTGGGGATTCTAGAACAGGGTCTGCCTTGTAAGGCTATCATTGCCATAAGAGCCTGCTAACTATTCTTCTTCTTCTTTGATCCTTAGCCGCCGACCATCAAAGCAGTCAGTGGCCATCATGCCTGGTGGCGTCTTGTAGGGCAGCAACAAATTGATTCCACTTTGCTCGGTCGGTGGCCATCCTTCGTACAGTGCTCCAACTCTGGTTCATTCTTTGCATCTCAGCCTCTACAGTCCTCCGCCAGCTTGTTTTTGGTCGGCCTCTCTTTCGTTTTCCTTCAGGGGTCCATAGCATAGCTGTTCTTGTGATGGCATCGGAGTCTCTTCTGAGGTCATGGCCAACCCAACTCCAGCGTCTGCCAGCTATGATGGTGTGCATGTCCTCTTGCTTGCTCCAAGTAAGCAGATCTTGGTTGGTGATGGTATTCGGCCAAAAGATTCTGAGAATTTTTCTTAGGCATGTGTGAAAAGAGGACATTCGACATTTCCTTCTCTGTTGCTCTCCAGCATTCCGCACCATAGAGAAGCATAGAAAGCACACAGCTCTGATATAATCTTAATTTTGTGCTTGTGCTGTAACTAACTATTATGTACTGTTCTTATTCTTCTATAAGTTACTAGACAAAGTATTATGGTCTTCGTCTTGTGTTATCTGGTATACACTTGTGAATAGGAAAATTATAGAAGTAATTGCTTCTGTAATTAATCTGGATCATTCCCTGATATTATATTCGTTAGTAGTGTGGAGTGATTGTGAAGATGACCGCTGTCCGTCCATGAAGCACTATTTTAGTGATGCTACGCTGGTAGTGTGATAGTTAGCCTATCACTTCTGTTATTTTTCTGTTGTCTAGTTTTCTACTACTTTATTTCTGACGAATGCCTGCAAGATAGCCATTTATGTTTATTTACTAGAACCTCACTAGACCTCCAATTTCCTGTCTTATTCTCCTCCCCCCCCAATCATATATATACTTTTTTTAAATTGCTAAATACTTTTTGACTATATTGTACATAATCTAAGCCTGTAAATAATATAATTTACACAATTTTACAAGAAACGTAAAATAAAAAATACTTGTAAACGTGAACAATCAAGAAGAGAATAATAATGGCCAAAGCTACATTCAGCAACATGAGACAGATACTATTATCTAAAGAAATATCTTACAAATTAAAACTGATAAGTCATCAAATGTTATATATATACATGAATGTATATATTCTTCTTTACTCTGGAATGATGTGAAAACATGGACAATGAACAAGTAGTTGGAAGAAAGATTTGAAGCCCTTGAGGCATGGATATATAGAAGAATGGGGCGCATCTCATTGAAATATGAAAGAGAAGAAAACCAAAAAAGAAACCCTAGAAAAGCTAGGAATAAAAAGATAATTAATAAAGGAGATCAGACTAAGCTAAAATATTTTGGCCATATAAACAGATATGACGCCTTACTGAAGACAATGAATGGAAGAGTTGATGGCAAATGTGCAAGAGGAAGACAGCCCTGTAAGTGGGAAGACATGGATAGCGCTGTAAATGGAAAGATAACATCAAGACATGGATAGCGCTGTAAGTGGGAAGATAACATCAAGACATGGATAGCGCTGTAAGTGGAGAGATGACATGGATAGTGCTGTAAGTGGAAAGATAACATCAAGACATGGATAGCGCTGTAAGTGGAAAGATAACATCAAGACATGGATAGCACTGTAAGTGGGAAGATAACATCAAGACATGGATAGCGCTGTAAGTGGAAAGATAACATCAAGACATGGATGGGAAAGAGTCAATCAGAGTGTACCATTAAGACAAGAGGCAGAAGATATTGGAAATCCTTTGCAACTGACCTTTAATGCGGAGATGGCAGCTGATGACGATTATGAAATAATCTAATATTGGTATTCTCTGTTCATATTTCCTACATTTTAGTAGGAAATGCTGTTTTATTATCTTGCAGACATTCTGCACAGTAAGTTTCTTCTATTTTAAAACAGCCCATTACTAGTTGTAATCTCATATCCTGACAACCACTATGAGACTAGGCACATTCCCACTGGTAAATTCTGTTCCAACTATACAGCTGAGGTTCAAGCTCTAGAGCAAGCTGCAAATATGATTTATAACACCAACTCTGACTGCCACCAGGTAGTCATCCTCACAGATGCACTGTCTGTCCTGCAAGCTCTCAAGGGTGGTAAACTCCCGCACCTGAGAAATGAACTAAACAAGGTAGCTGCCAAAAAGAGAACCATACTTCAGTGGGTACCATCTCATTGTGGTGTACCCGGAAATGAAAAGGCAGATAAACTTGCAAAAAAAGGGAGGAGAATGTGAACAAGAAGATAATGAAGTCACATACTTTGAGAAAAAGAGAGCTATCCAGACTATCAGAAGAGAACAGAACCAACCCAAAGACGACTATCACACTCTCGACCGGCAGGGACAGATAACTATTTTTCGCCTCAGGACAGGGCATAACAAACTGAATAAACACATGCACAAGCTATGATTGTCTGCTTCACCACTGTGCACATGTGGATTAAACGAACAAACTGCTGAGCATGTTCTACAGGATTGTCCTCTGTATGACCAGTCAAGAAAGATATACTGGCCCAATGACTCAACACTAAATCAAAGCTATATGGAGCTAAAGAGGAACTTCAAACAACAGTCGAATTCATCATGAGAACTCGTCTGACGGTGTAAACATCAAAGATGCGATCGCAAGAAGAAGACTAGTTGTAGCTCAAGTGGTTTCTTGTTGCTGGAAATTTATAATTCCCTAGATACTTAATATGTTCTTGTTGCAACTTTGAACAGGTTATATGCATGTCTTCCTTTTAGATTTGTATCCCATGGTAATGTTCATTCATCTTTTATTATTCTTTTAATTAAGCTTTTGATGTTTGTTCTACTTGCCCCCACATTTATTCAGTTTTTATTAGATTCTATCTTTCTTGGCTTCTTTATCTGCCTTTTCATTTCCTTCTATGCCAACATGTGAATGTACCTCAGCTATTAAAACTGAGCATCAACTGGAGTATAGGCACATATTAGCCAAAAATATATCATTTGCTATATCTGGTCTGTTGCATTCATGCGGGACAAAAACTCGTAACCTAGGATATCGGAAAAGTCAAAGACTACATTCATGTAATGGCACATGGGAATGACAGTTCCATGAAAAGCAGGCAAACAGCATGAGGAAGGAACTTTATGGCAATGCACGAAGTTTGAGACAGGCTATCCATTTTATTAGAGATGGATGTCGCAGTACAAGTGTGAATGACGAAGACAGAATTAAATGGGCAATAGTTGTTCTTGTTTTAAAAACTTCTTCATTTCATGAAGCCAGTGTGGAAAGAACCCTTAAATAGCAGATTTACGGAATCAAACTTGAATACATGGAAGGGATTCATTCATCTAAAGTTTAATTTCTGGATGGTATACGGGTTTATATTCTCTGAATTAACTATAATTTTCATAAAATTATTTCTAGGGCATATATTTTAGGTGGCTTTGACATTCATTAAGTGTAGGAAAATATATCCAACAAAAAATTCTTAAAGGACTCTGAAAAGAAGTAAACTGTAAGTGACAATAAAGGGAAAACTATTTTGTGGTCATCTGGGTAGATTATGAGAAAAATGTGCAGCAAGAAGAGTAGAAAGAGAGAGGGGAAAAAGACATGATGACAACATAAATTGCTGTCTTCCATTCTCTGCTGCTAATGGTGTAAAGTTTTGCAGCTGAGATTGAATAATGGTTTCTGATTCATGCTGTAACCTTGTGTGCTGTCATGTCATGTTTCTTTAAGAATTCTTTCATGTCTTTGATCTATCGTGTGAATGAATTAAAAAACAAAAAACTAGATAGCACTAAATTGGGATTTTAAAATGAGAGGAAACAGGTTCTTGGTGTCATGCATCTGAGAGGAAAAGGCACATGATGATGATGATTAAGTGTGGTTTTTTTAAAGCATGTTATTAGTTATTTTAAAATGATTTCACTGATTGTGGCTGGGGAGAATATGAAGTGCAGTAGAAATTATCATAGTTTCATCTTCACTTCTTTTTGCATACTTTATCTGAGAGAGGGGATTTTAACATGAGTAATCAAAATTTTAAATGGTACCGTCGAAGAAAGAGAAGCCTAAGAGAAACTTGAAGAAGACGCATGGAGAGCAAGCAAATAAAATATGTAAGAATTTGAATAAATTGGGCTAACGTGGCTGACACAAAAGAGGGTCAAATGGTGAAAGTTTTTCATTTCCAGGTGCTCCAGAGAAAGCTAATGAACATGGGTAGATTCAAATCAGTTAGAAGAAAGTGCCACTTTTCACTTACTTGTTAAACATTATTTCAGGTTAAGGTGGGATTATTTTCTAGATGTTTGCTGGTATGTCATCTGACATGCCTGTTTGTACAACTGACCAGGTGCTCTGCACCACAACATATCATCATCCCCTTTCAACTCCCCAAGGAGCTTTAGCCTTCAACAAATTTATGCCAAGTCTTCCTGTCCTGTGCCATCTGCTCAAGGCCTTTCAATGTTTTCTTCATCCCCTTCAGGTCTGTATCCAGTTCTCTTCTCCATGTGTTATTTGGTCTCTCTTTCTCTCTCTCTGGGAGCCGCGGTAGCATAGTGGTTAGTGCACTGGCTTCCTAGCGCAGTGGTCTGTGGTTCGATCCCCAGATGAGGCGGGAATTTTTTAGGCCACAAACGGCTCCTGGGTCGACCCAGCCCCAAATGGGTACCAGAGCAACTCTGGGAAGGTTAAGGCGGCCGGCGTGATGCCGACCACATCACCCCTAGTGTGCCGACGGTCAAGATAATATGGGCCTAACACCATATTCCCAATATGCTTTAATGGGCGTGTAACGGGTTCCTTTACCTTTTTTTTTTCTTTTCTCTCTCTCTCTCTCTCTCTTACCCTGGAGATTCCACAGCAAGTAATGCCTGATAATGCTTTCAGCAGGTTTCTTAAATTTGTGTCCTATCCATCTGCAGTGTCTTCTTCTCATCTGTTGATCCCCTGGTTCTTGTCATCAGTTCCACATTAGTGATCTTATACCATTTCAATCCTTCTATTCTACGCAAGCATGAACAGTGCTCCCAGCCATACACTGTATTTTAGCCTGTGGCAATCCAAAAGATGCAGACTTTCATAAATGGGTACTTTCACAGAACACGAGGTTTGAAATTGTATGACAAGATCACTAAGGTGGTACTAATAGAAAGGAGGAGGGGGGATCCCATCACACGCCCATTGAGGCATATTGGGAATATGGTGTTAAGCCCATATTTTCTTGACCAATCGGCACACTAGGGGTGACGTGGTCAGCATCACGCCGGCCGCCTTAACCTTCCCAGAAGTTGCTCTGGTACCCAATTGGGGCTGGGTCGACCCAGGAGCCGTTTGCGGCCTAAAAAAAAATCCCACATCATCTGGGGATCGAACCATAGACCACTGAGCTAGGAAGCCAGTGCACTAACCACTATGCTACCGCAGCTCCCACTAATAGAAAGCACCAGACAAATACCAAATGGAATAACAGGAGGTGAAGAGAAGATATTGGCATTGGATAGGACGCACATTAAGAATACCAATTGATATCATAACCAGGCAGTCCCTGATCTGGAATCTTCTGGGTAAAATAGAGGGAGTCAAAATGTACATTTAGAAGAGAACTGCAGACAGACGTGAGAGGGATAAAGAAGACATAGAGCTTGAACAGACGGTACAGGACAACAAGGCATGGCATGTTTTGTTAAAACCTCATGCTTCGTAGGGAGCTGAGAGGTAGTGATGATGATGATAATATAAACAAGGTTTTCCTTGTTTGGAACAATGGTTCCAGCCATGCACTTCACTGTAGGCCATATTTTCTCAACCTGTGCATTCTAGGGTTGTCCGTGTACAAAATGTAAAATATGCTTTTATGTACATTTTTGTTCCAAGAAGAAGTCTATAACCTTCAACGGGCAATTAAAGAGGTCCATAACCTTCATCAGACAATCAAAGATGCTCCATGGAACACACACAAAAATGTTAAGAAACCCTGCTGTAGCCTATAACCCATTTTGAAAATTAAATACAAGTATACTACTTTTATAATTATTGTACCTTTTTATGAGATGTTTGATGAGAAAATATTTTCTTATGATAGAATTAGATTGTCTTGATATGATATTGTATGTTTTAAGTGATTTTTTTGGATTAAATTGTGTCCAGTGCACAATGGATTAGTTTTTTCCATAAGTAGTGAGAATAGTATTGGTATGCTAATGTTAGCTTTTAAATGGATTTTTCAAACAAATTAGGTTCATAAATAGGGGGGCTTGGGTGTGTGTATTGTGTTGTTAATGCTCATAATAGTGCTTCGTGTTAACACTGTTATCTGTTTTTTTTTATATTGAAGAATGGGGCTCACCTCATAGAAAGAAAAGAAAACAAAGAGGTCCTTGACAAACCTAGGAATGAAAAGAGAATTAATGAAGGAGATGAAAATAGTTTGGCCATGTAAAAAGACAACACCTTTACTAAAGACCATAATAGAAGGCAGACAGGCAAGAAGAAGACAGCGCTATAAGTGGGAAGGTAACATCAAGAGATGGACAGGAAAGAGCCTATCAGAGTATACCCTCGAGATAAAGAGACAGAAGATGGAGATTCATTGCAGCCGACCTTCAGTGTGGAGATGGCAGCTGATGATGATGTTATCAATGTAAAAATTGTAATTATCACTGTTAATATTATTGTGGCTTGCTATTGTATAATAGTACTTGTAACATGTGTAATGTTTCTTTTATTTCCTCTATATATTTTTTTTTAAAGCACTGATGTATTTATTTATACTTTTTATCAAAAGAGTGAAAGGAAAGGGGAAGTAAACATTTTAAAAACATGATAGATTATTTAGCTTTAAATTGTAAAGTAGAACAAACAAATAAAGAACATTGAAACAGGAAGTTCCCCACAAGATGTCACCAGTCACTGACACGAAATTTGCAGGCAATAGATGAGTAAGTCATGTAATGTAGTGAGGTAAAATGTGGAGAAAGTGGGGTACATTATGGAGAGTGAGAGGAAGACTCTCTTAAAAAAAAAAAAAAGAAACCCCAGGTTGAAAAGCTACATCTAAAAAAAAGTAACGGTAGTCTCATAGCAGATACTGCTGTAGGGGAGTTAAATGTTAAAGCCTTCACTATACTAGGTCCATGTGGGGGGGGGGGGGGGGTGTGACCAGATTTCCTTCCTTGCTCAAGGTCAGAGTCAGGTACCAGTTGTCTACATTTTTACAAGACGTAAAGGGTAGAAAAGATGATGAAAAATAGCTTTAATCACCTTTTCGGTTGTGTGAGACCCTAGGTAAGCGTTAGTTTTTTTAGTGAAATTAAAGGAGAGCGGATTTGCCTCCGCTGAACCACCATCTTGGTCTACCCTGTTCACCCAAATTTCAGTTATAATTAGGAAATTAAGTGTAATTTTATTTTCAATTTTGTGATATATTAATTATATATTGTCATTTACAATTAATGATTGCAGGTGCGATCTTGCGAGGCCCCTTTTAAATAAATTCCTGTTGTATCGACAAGCATATATTTGTGTGCGAGGCCATAGGCAAAAGCCAAGGTTGCTTATGTAAAACTGCCTCTGGGTCACCTAATACTAATTTGCTTTTCCAGTGCTGATTTCTAATTTTAGAAACCAAAGCATGGGAATTGTCATGACAAATATCAGGGTGTTTTTTGTTTTTTTTTGTAACCTTTCCTTTTGTTTGTTTCTTATTATAATGTACACTTTGACTGGTTGTTGTTATATGCAGTGTGACTTGTAAGATTATGGTCATTGTTGTACTGCTGGAGATAGTGGACCAAAATAAAAATAATGTCAGAGTGCACGCTCTTGTTTAGATTTCCTGAGTGGATTTGTCACATGCTGTCAGTTTTGTGACAAATTTATTAAAATATGTAGGAGAGTGACACAACATGAGGTAATCTGATTATCAGAAGGGGGCCCTGTTGTATTTTTTTTCTACCTGCGCTGGAAAGTGAACCAACTCCGCCTTAGTTGCAACCTTCAGATTCACTCCTGGTTTTTTTTTTTTATCCATTCAACTTGAGGCATTTGTGAAATCTTGAATTTCTTAGCACTTCAAGGTTGTTCCACAGCCAGCATACTTTTTAGCTGCCCTTTTTATTGACGGTCCGTTCGGGTCCAGTTGCTTCAGTAGATCATTTACTGAGGCAGCCACTATACCTCTTGCACATACTTCTAAAGCTACAATTTTTGTAAATTCTGTAGTCTACTTATATGTGGCTCAGTAGGCTGTAAATTCTGGACAGCCTACTTATCTGGCTCAGTAGGCTGTAAATTCTGTACAGTCTACATATCTATGGTTCAGTAGGCCCATGCTTGCATCTGTCCTACAAGCCTTCATTCCTCACCTTTTCTTGTCACTCAGCCTTGTCTGGTGGCAGTAGGGGTGGATTTATACACAGATGGTACCAGAATAACTGATGGCAGAAATCACTTAAATCTTCGAAAGAACGATGATGGTTCTGTATAAAAATACTGACAGCAACAAAAAAACACACAACTCAACAGCAGTTTTCATTTGAAAATTTTAATTTGCATAATTTAATAACAGAAACAAGAGGGACCCACACAAATTTGTTAGAAAATTTGCTCACAATGCGTACATCTCACTTTTACATTTCTTATATAGTATGAATACATGCTTATATTGAGTCCTATACATTTCTGAAAAATTATATAAAATAGAATGAATACTGAGAATCATTGTCCACAAAGTGTCCAACTTCATAAAAATCAGCACTGCTGCAGACCTTGCAAATAGCTTGATTAGGGCATTGGTAGGATTTTCTCCAATCAAGTTTGAAATGTGGTAATTATGATAAATGGTAAAGGTAGTCCCATAGCAGAACTGCCCATAGGGGATTTAAGTGTTAGAGACTTTAAGTCCAGCTTCGGGGGGGAAGACTAGTTCCCATCCTAGCCGCCTTTGCCTTCCCTAACTCAAGAGCAAAGTCAGGCACCCATTTACAGCTGGGTATATTGGCAAGTGACAATACCATGTTTCTAACCTGGTGCCTTCGCTGCGAGAGGCCAGCGCTCTAACCAATCGGCCAATCAGACACTCATTGTTCATATAGCGATTGTTTTAAAGTAAGACCACATATACTGTATTCTAGATAAGCTCATGTTCTGTCTGAAAGTCACTAACGCTGTACTTCCCTACAGCAGTACCTGTAGGACTAACTTTTTTTTAAACATTGTTCTGGACTCCCTAGGGTAAGAGAGACAGATAAAGGTAGTCACATATCATGTATTGCCGTAGGGGAATGAAGTGTTAGAGACTTCACTATACTAGGTCCAGCATCAAGAGGTGGGGGTGATCAGCTCCCTTTCTCGCTGCCTTTTCCTTCCCTAACTCAAGCGCAAAGTCAGATACCCATTTACAGCTGGGTAGACTAAAGCGTGTCAATGCCGTTAATCGAACCGGGCACCTTTGCCGCAAGAGACCACCACTCTTGTCAATCGGAGATAGATACAAACCAAAAAAAAAAACGCACGGACAAGAAACTGGAGACAGAAAGGAAAGGGATAAAGAAAAGATGGAAAGACTTTGAGAAGATGGCACAAGTTTGTTGAAGGCCTGTACTTCTTGGGGAGCTGACGGGGCAATGAATATACTAGCAATAATCCGTCAAACTTGAGGGGTTGTCAATTATAGTGTGCCGTTTCCGTTCCCGGATGAGCAGATAGAAGTACATTCTTAGAGTGTTTTTGGTTTCTTTCCATTATACAGTGTAATCAAACTGTTCATGAACCCCGTCATTTGAACGCTTTTCTTTGTTGATTGTAACTATTTTCAGGAGAGTATATATAATGGAAACAATACAATTTTTCAACACGGTTGCATTCCTCAGCTGTGACCAACGTATACACGGCAAGAATTTTGTTATTTTAGATTCAATTTAAAAGTTCTTTGATGACAACGTTTCGTGTGAAAGTGTGTAGATTGTTTTCAAATAGTGTTCCCTGATAATAAGTGGTTTTAACAAAAACTTTCAAGTTTTCATGATTTGTACATAGGGCGAGGGCTCATGTGCACCAATTGTTATGCACTGTTTCTTTGTCGAAGCGCTACTAATTTCGTGAAAGAATTAAAAAATAAAATAAAACCAAAGTATTTGTTTTATATAACACCCACGCCGTGCAAGTTGCACACCGTGAGTGACTATTTTGAGTGTGACCGACCGACGTAACATACATCGGTAATTATGTTAGTTGGGATTCTGTAAGTAAAGGGGAAGCACCAAACCGGAAATCCAGATCTAGTCTAAGGTTTATCCAAAATGGTATGCAACTTTAATTGGCATCATGCCATGATTACTACAGGGTCTGTATTGTTTTATTTGAAACCCTCAGGGACAACTTTGTTTCGGAAACTGGACATTTTTGATTTTCAGATGTAGCCCAGATCACCCAAAATGTTTGAAAATCGCTCTAATTCACCCAAAATGTTTGAAAATAGCTCTAATTCACCCAAAATGTTTGAAAATAGCTCTAATTCACCCAAAATGTTTGAAAATAGCTCTAATTCACCCAAAATAGTCAGAAGTCGCCGAAATTGTGGCCTAATGAAACTTTCAATTGTCATAATATTTCAGTTTTCTGGTGTTTGCATGAAAGGATATAGACCTGTATCAGAAATATGTACATGTGTAAATACCTGTGCAATATAAAATGCAGTGAAAACTCTAAATTTAAAAAAAAAAAACAGCAACATTCTAATTAGACACCAGCAAAAATATATGGATCTAAAAATTGAAAAATTAGATAGCAAAATAAAAATACCACGTACATAATAAGTAACCAAAAGTCAAAATGGCAACAAAATGGCCTGAGATTTGGGTAGACTGTGATATAAAAGTACAATTAATGACAAAATTGTAAGAAATCTGCACATTGTTGCTAATATAACTAGTGGCAGTTTTTCATGAACTTATTCAGATCTGTCCAGATTCAGTAACATTGAAATAATTATTATACAGCTCAGGGCCAAACAGCAAAAGTCTAAATCATCATTTTCTTTTTAACTCCAGACGGAGCATGGAGCCACACCTGCAGCTGGTCCCCTTCTAGGAAGCCTTCACCAAAGCATTCATGTCAAAATGATCAGCAAACAACTGTTTATTATGCCTGCCCTTGTGCTTAATGGGCCTGAAAGAAGAGTAAAGAATAGTTACACTGTACCTTAACACTCATGGCATAATAGGTGACAAAGGAAGGGTGAGAATTCTCTCTCAAGTCATCTGGAAAAAATTCTCAGTCACCAAACTTTAGTCATAAACATGTCACAGAAAGCAAGTATTTCAACTCGGCCATCCAGGCTGCAAGGAGACCCTCCAACTGTGAGGTTCACAATGCAGTATACAGAAAGGCGAAAGAAGTCTGGGCTCCTGACTCACCTTCTTTCATGCAGGAGAACCTCCAGATTGGACACCTGAAATGTTCAAACGCTAAAAGAACAAGGGAGAACCTCACAGGTGGCAGATGAAATAATTAATATTAAAATGACGTACTAGGACCATTTAAAACATGATGAACGGGAACAGAAAAGAAGATGTTTAACATAAAAGAAAGTGCTATCCTCAGAACATGAGGAATAAAGCGCACCTCATAGTGGAGGGGTGATAATAATGCTATCCATGTAGGCATAAAAGGCACTTATGGCACGGGAAGCAGCGAGACCCAGACTCGTACCAGCAACAATTCACAGCTGCCGAAAGGAAAACAAAGTAAATATCATTGTATGTTATTCACCAACTGATGACAAAGAATAATCGGTGAAAGAAAAAATTTTACACCAAACTCCAAAATTATGAGGATAAAAATGAGAAGTAAAGACCTAACAAACGATAAAAGCTTTGAAGAGATCACATGAAAACATGGACAATGAACAAAACAGGACAAGGCCATTTTATTTCTTGTAAGCTTCTTTGTCTCCTATAAGTCCCTCATTTTCCTTTTGGCTGCAGCGTCCTCTGCCTCTCTTACCAACTCGTCAATGTATTTCTTTCTTGTCTCTTCTTACCACATGTTTTGGGGAGGACAACATTAGACAATCTTTGAAGGACCGAGGAGTAGAATGGAACCAAGCCAGGAGGAAGACAGCCGATAGAATAGTATGGTGCTCTCTCTGACAAACCTCTACACTTCGCGGTAGAAGAGGAACGACTAAGTAAGTAAGTCTCTTCTTATAGTTTTTCTGACTTCTTTGTGTGCTTCTATGTTTATTTCATGAGCCTTGGCTCTAGAACGTTTGGTTTTGCTTCTATTTAAATCTGCTTGTCCTTTTTTTTTTAATTCTTTATTTTATCTTACTGTCTCTGTTGTTATCCATGCTTTGTGCTGGTTTTTCCAAGAGCTTCTCATCATATCATTCCAATGTCGCCAGTGGTCTTCTGCTTGTGAAGAATGGAATGACAGAATCACCAGTGTAGAACTGAAAAGGACCAGACAAGTACCAGTGAATGTTAGAACTGGCAACCAAATGACAGCATTACAAGACAGTCCTTGTTTTGTAATTCCAGGGAAAGAAAATTGGAGACCTAAAAATACAAAGAGAATTGAAATTGGAGACCTAAAAACACAAAGAGAATTGAAGACACACTTTTTTTTTTTTATGTAAGAAGATGGAAAGAAACTGAACTGCTTGAGCTAACCAAAAGCCTACGCTCCATATGGTGCAAAAAAAAGGTAATGAATTAATGAGAAGAATAAAGTTCTATTATGTTATGAAGCATATAAGATGAAATTTTTGGCAATAAAATCATATTAAAGCCAGATAAACTGGACAATATGTTAAGGTAAAGCTAGTTTACTAAACCACCATGACTTTTATCCCTGTGCATGGCGGACTCCAGACAAGATCTGGAGGAAATGATACACTTCAATGGTGCCATACAAGAAATGTAATGTCGTTTTTCTACTTCTCATGCATCAAAACTCCTAGAGACATTCACAAGCTTTTAACTCTTTTTTAGAATTTTTAGGTACAATATTAACAAGGCCCCAAAATGAATGCTAATGTTTTTTTTTTTGAAGGTAAAGTTTTAAAACTAAATGGCTGCTTGTGTAGAATAAAAAGACTGAAATGGTATGACAAGGTCACCAAATGTGGAACTGATGACAGGAACCAGTGGAACAAGAGATGAGAAAATGGGAGGCTGGAGATGGATAGAACACACACTGAGGAAACCTGCTGATAGAATTATAAGGTAGTCCTTGGTTTGGAATTCACAGGGAAAGAGAGGCAGAGGTCGACCAACAAACACATGGAGAAGAGAGCTGGAGACAGAAGTGAAGATGATGTGGAAAGAACTTGAGCTGATGGCACGTGACAGGAAGACTTGGCATTTGTTTGTTGAAGGCCTATGCTCTTTGGGGAGCTAAAGGGTATTGATTGATTTATTGAATGTTTTAATACAAGCAGTAAATGTTTAGATTTATGAGAAAATATCTCCTTATATATATATATATAAAATCGTTGTAAACTGGCTGAAGAACATTTTAATGTAATGGAAGCCTTGTTATATGCCACAAATAAGTTTGTTTCATACAGCATGTAAAATGCATGGGAAAATCCGACTTTAACCAAAGTGGTATGCCAGGTGGCTCTTAGAAGACTGAAGTTCAATATCTGGGTGCACCACGTGGTTCATGGTATAGAAAGAGTTAATCGAACCACAGACCACTGCGCTAGGAAGCCAGTGCACTAACCACTATGCTACCGCGGCTCCTATAAAAATAATAGTAAAAAAAAATGCATGACTGTCTATTATGCAGTGTAAAAGTAAGCCACGCACAATCTGATCTTAAAACACAAACAGGCATACAAACTTGAATATTCACAGTCATTAAAATAGCCTTCATGCAATTTAATTGGTGTATCAGCATCAACAAGAGTTTTACAACAAAATTAAATACTGAATGTTGATTTATACGTCATCACGCTTTCTATGTGTTTTATTTCAATAGTTGCCCCCTACAACTATCCATGTCTGCCATACAGAAAATGGTCGCATCCCCAAAGATATTTTCTACAGACAACTGGCTGATGGCAAAAGAACAGTTGGGCGACCGCAGCTGAGGTTCAAAGATGTGGGCAAGAGCGACATGAGGGCACTGGACATAAATCCAGCAACATGGGAGGATGAAGCTGTCAATTGCACAAAGTGGAGATGCTGTCTATGGTGCCACCTCAGACTGGGCAAAAAAAAAACTCTTACAACAAGCAGAAAAGATACAAAAACACGTCGAAAGAAACACCAGGCACAAAAATCAGCTGAGGGCTATTAACTCAATGGTGCATCATCCTCATAATCAGTTATGACTGGAAGAGGCTACTAACAGCTATCTCATCTTGGCCTCAGTGACTACCACCTGGTTTGGTCCACTGCTGCTTATTCAGTATTCACAGCTAACCTTTATATCCTGAGGCATTTTAACTCTCCGCCACCCAGCTCACCTGGCAAGTAGAAGGACAGTATCCCACCAGAAGTAAGAAAGAGAGTTCTTAATTGTTAATAGAGCCAATCCTGATATATGGAAATGAATCATGGACAACTAGCATACTAGCAGAAAACTCACACCATGCACTAAAACTAAGATACAAAACAGTTATGAGCAATACACTTTAATGGCAGGGTTTCTTAATGTGTGGTACATAGACCCCTTTAAGGGTCCATGAATAGATTCTAGGGGGTCCATGTACATAACCTAAAATTTAAAGTTTTTTATTAAGCTTTTATGTACCCTTTTTTCCAAGAAGGGTTCCATAGCCTTCATCGGACAATGAAAGGGGTCCTTAGCCTTCACCCGACAATCAAAGGGTCCATATCCTTCACCCGACAATCAAAGGGGTCCACAACCTTCACCCAACAATCAAAGGGTCCATATCCTTCACCAGACAATCAAAGGGGTCCATAGCCTTCACCAGAAAATCAAAGGGTCCATATCCTTCACCAGACAATCAAAGGGGTCCATAGCCTTCATCTGAGTATCAAAAGGGTCCATAGCTTTCATCAGACAATCAAAGGGGTCCATAGCCTTCACCTGACAATCAAAGGGGTCCATAGCCTTCATCAGACAATCAAAGGGGTCCATATCCTTCACCAGACAATCAAAGGGTCCATAGCCTTCATCCAACAATCAAAGGGGTCCATAGCCTTCACCTGACAATCAAAGGGGTCCATAGCCTTCATTGGACAATGAAAGGGGTCTATAGCAAAATAAAGGTTAAGAAACCCTGCTTTAAGGCTCAGAGATCAATCATCCACAACTATTATTTATAGTTACAGATGTGAAAAAGGTGAGATACAGCAAAAAGAAAAGGACATGTTTTTATGAACTGCAGGAATGAAACAATCAAATATTTACCAAAACAATCCTTCCTCAACAAATATTAAAATGCCAAACATGGACAATAAAATACATAATATTCAAGAATATAATGTAAAGTTTGCCGTACATGAAATACACGAATATAAGAAGCAGATGAGCATGGCTCCCTCCAAAATTTTCTTATATCATTTTATATTTTTTTGGATTTTTTTCCCGTCTATTTTTTATCATTTTCAGGTTTGTTTTACCTCAATGAAAGTCTGACTAGTTTATATATTAATTGTTTTTTTTCTTATCACTCCTCAAAACTGTGCCATTGCTTTTTGTTTTGTACCTCACCATATTTACAAACATGAGATGTCAATGATGGTTTTTTTCTATCTCGCCATATTTACAAATGTGAGATGTCAATGATGTTTTTGTTCTACGTAACCATGTTTACAAATGTGGGATGTGAATGTTTTTGTTCTATCTCACCATACTTACAAAAGCCGTATAAATCAGAGTTAACGGAGTTTATGAAAAGCACCACATTCTTAGGTTTATGACTGTACATGGACAATAAGGCAGTGGTCTCTCCTTGCCATCCGTCACTTTGTGTACAAGTCTTTCCAACAGCCTTTGACTTTAAAAAGTCTAACACACCGGGCAGGGGAAAGGTTAAAGCGCCTCCATCTATCTTGTTGACTGTTACATCATAAAGCTTTTGAGTGTTTTACTCAGACAGATACCCCCCTCCAACTATCCCATCTCACCTCAGTGACAACCATCTGCTTTAGTCCACTGCTGCTTATTCAGTATTTATAGCTAACCTTTCTAACTACAGATCAAGTAGGACAGGTTCCCAGCAGAAGTAAGAGTTCTTCAGAGTTATACAGAGCCATCCTGACATATGGAAGTGAGTCATGGACAACTAGTAGACAGGCAGAGAAATTCCTGGAGGATGTGGTTTGACAGAAGAATGTTAAGAATAACCATGGACAACTAAAAAAGAGTAATCAGAAAGTCCTGAAAGAAGCCAATGCTCATATGAAGCTTATTACTTATATTCTTCTTCTTCTTTGATCCTTAGCCACCGACTGTCAAAGCAGTCAGTGGCTATCATGCCTGGTGGCGTCTTGTAGGGCAGCAACAAACTGCTTCCACTTCGCTTGGTCAGTGGCCATCCTTCGTGCAGTGCCCCAGCTTTATTCTTTGCATCTCGGCCTCCACAGTTCTCTGCAAAGTTGTTTTTGGTCAGTCTCTCTTTCGCTTTCCTTCAGGAGTCCATAGTATAGCTGTTCTTGTGATGGCACTGGGGTCTCTTCTGACATGGCCAACCCAACTCCAGCGTCTGCCAGCTATGATTGGTGTGCATGGCCTATTGGTTACTCCAGGTAAGCAGTTCTTGGTTGGTGATGGTATTCGGCCAAAAGATTATGAGAATTTTCCTAAGGCAGATTGTGTGGAAAGAGGACAATTTCGACATTTCCTTCTCTGTTATTCTCCAGCATTCCGCACCACAGAGAAGCACAGAAAGTACACAGCTCTTATATAATCTTAATTTGGTGTTTGTGCTGTACTGAGAGGACTTCCAGATGTTGTTGAGACTAGCAAAGGCTGTTCTCGCTTTATTCATTCTGTTGCTGATGTCTTGGCTTGTTCCATTACTTATATTAGAAGGAAGCAATCCACCATCTTCAGGCATTCTATGGGATGCTGAAATATATTGGTACAACAGGAAAGACTGAAGGAAAAAGAGATACTGGACGGAGTTATATTGCGGCATGGAAATAAGTCAACAAACTGATAAACAGCTATGGGGGGCAGAAAGTTGTGAAGAGACATGACCTCCAGCTTACGGTGGCACGGTATTTAAAAGAAGTAGTAGATGTCGTTCTTAAAGTAGAAAAAAGTGCTGTTGTTTCAAAGCAGCGGTGTGTCTACAATTACTACAACGATTTATCTTTTCTGAAATCATATTACTCATCCTCATCACTTATCTCCGACACTCTGGTCTACCAAGGATCTAAGGCTTTTTCTCTCTCTTTGAACCTGTCTACCATACTGCTTATAATTTTGCTTCATTTTGTATAGTGAACTTTTACATTCATTTCATGCTGTGCTATTTTAGTAACAAAGCATTTTCATCATTTTCCTTTTCACTGCTAATGGTGGATGGAGCCACCACTGCACTGGCCCCTTTCCAGGAAGCCTGCACAGGGAATTCACATACTCCTACAGCAGTGGTTTCTGTAACAATCTGTTTTATATCCTGAGGTTGCCATCATCATGCACAAACTTCAGAATTAGTCACCTTGTACGATATGCCTAACGGAGTAGAAGGCCTATTCTGTCTTTCCTCATCAGATACCTGCTTGAACTACATGAGGATCCATGATAATAGACGAACACATAAAACTTCACAATTGTGACTCTTGTACACGTTGCTATGTTTCAACAACATATAAAACCTCACAATTGTGATAGTGTATGACAATAAATAATGAGGCTGCTGTAAAACTGGTAAGGAAACAAATATATAAATTAAAAAATCAGATAAAGGCTATGGACCCCTTTGATTGTCGGATGAAGGCTATGGACCCCTTTGATTGTCAGATGAAGGCTATGGACCCCTTTGATTGTTGGATGAAGGCTATGGACCCCTTTCATTGTCTGATGAAGGCTATGGACCCCTTTGATTGTCAGGTGAAGGCTATGGACCCCTGGTGTTTCCTGTGTACCGTTGTTGAAAAGGCTATGGACCCCTTTGATTTTGATTTGCTTTCCCCTTTGATTGTTGGATGAAGGCTATGGACCCCTTTCATTGTCTGATGAAGACTATGGACCCCTTTGATTGTCAGGTGAAGGCTATGGACCCCTGGTGTTTCCTGTGTACCGTTAACTTGTAAAACTGATTTCATACCATTCTATTTTTTTAATTTATATATTTGTTTCCTCACAATTGTGACTCTTGTGCAGATGGCTATGTCTCAACAACATATAAAACCTCACAATTGTGACTCTTGTATGGAAGGCTATGTCTCAACAACGTATAAAACCTCACAATTGTGACTCTTGTACGGAAGGCTATGTCTCTAGGTGTCACGATCTACTTCATCTTACTCAAAACTGAACTGGTTAATTCAATGTGTTTAAATAATAAATGAAGCTGCTGTAAAACTGGAAGATAAAGCCACAAAATAATAATGAAAATTGGTATTGAGTCAGTTTTACAATTGAATGATACACACAAAACACAAGACAATTTCAGGTTCACCCTTCCATCAGCCAAGCACACAAAAATAATTTATAATTAGTGCTGAGTAAGTGTTACAAATTAATGATACACAAAACACAGAAAACTTACATTTTATTTTTGTTTTTGCTTTAGTTAATTCAATGTTTAACTGAGTGCATTCACTTATTTAATGTAACCACCTTACTACTATGTCTGTAGAAAACAAGACAACCAATGCATTATATATGCATGCTGTCAGCATTTGAAACACAAAGAACAAACAATGAAAGGTCAGGATGAAAAACTGCACAGATATCTCAATGACATAAACAGCAAACTCCAAATGACTGGGTTCATGGCCAGGCAAGTGGTGCTGTCACAGGTTCAAATCTTTGGGAAACAAATTTCTTTCCATTTGTTTGTATTTGTTGTTTTATACGGAGTCTTGTTGATCTACCCATGCATGCAATTACTGTTGTTGTTAATTTCTAATCCTAGTCTGATGTTTCATTACTCTTCCTCAATACCTAATCCTCTTTAGAGACAAGATTAGGTACATTATAAAAAAACTGTGGAAACATCGAAATGTTATTTCAATACACAGATGACATTTTCATGGGTTTCTAGGCGTTTTGCAAAGATATTTGCTTATTTAATGTATATTTTAACCTGTGGCAAACCTCTAAAGCGCACATGCTAGGAAATTTTATCTTCTCTGACAATTTTTTTTTCTTACAGCTTCCCTAATACATGACTTTCCTAAGTCAGCACAAATGGATATGGGGTAATTTTGGCAAAGAAAATAATTTCTAAAGTTAGTGGCAATGGGTAATCAGATCCTATCAGATCCTAAAAGATCTATTATCAAGGGGTTGTACACATTTGTTTAAATCTAGAAGCCAGCTCATAAATTTAGGAGCCAACACAAAAAACTCCTAAACCAGATGAATGCCAGAAAACAAAATTAAATCACAGAATACCGTACATGGTTTACAAATTCTAGTTGGCAGACCAATAAATGACATCTTCTTAGACAAGGTCTTTTATATCTAGACATGCGCCCTAATATAACCAAAGGACCTTGTGTCTAGGTAGAACGGAGCTCGAAACATCAAAATCCTTATTTCTAATAATATAGTTGGCATAGCTAAATTTCTAAGTGGTATTACTTAATATCCAGGATTCTGCATATCCATTTAACCCTAAAGAACAGATTCTAAATAAATTTAAAGCTGCTACTTGGCACAATAGTTTGTGCTGAAATATACTGGATGTAAAATTTTAATGGCAAAGCCTCAATTCAAGCACAATAATGCAAACACATCAAACCCAACTCTGACAGACAAATTCTGTAATTGTTCTGCCAAACTTGATTTTTTTAAGAAAAAAAAACTAACATACAGTAAAAAAGGAAACAAAAATGCCCAAGCTACGTTTTAACTTTTAGAGATGCCCCACTGACTGGCTGCTTATCAAAAAATAAACTTCGGATCATAAAAACCTGGACTAGTCCGACTGAAATCATCAGCGCCAGCTGCAAACACGAGAAGAAGTTTACCAAATAGAAGTTGGCCTCCTGAATGTTGCGGTCCTTAGCTTCATGAACTCTTAGCAAAGTCTGAACTTGAATTGAACTTTCCAAATTTTTCTTTGACCTCTCCAGTATACCCTGATGGAATAATGGCAACTATAATTATTACACACATTTAAATTGTTAAAAGCTACTCATACAAGCTCAGAGTTTATGGTTAAACAATGGCTTTAAGATAATTAAAATATGGGAAAAAACAGGATTTTTGTTTTTAGTCTGGGAAAAGAAGTATCATTATTTTTACTCTGGTAAACGGTAGTGGGCCTTGTAGTCTTAAAAATGTAAAAAAGGTAGTCCTTTAGCAGATACTGCTGTAGAAGAGTGAAGTGTTAGAGAGTTCACTACACTAAGTCCAGCACTGAGAGTGGGGTGACCAGTTCCCTTCTTCGCTGCCTTTTCCTTCCCTAACTCAAGTGCAAAGTCAGGTGCCCATTTACAGCTGGGTAGACTGGAGCATGTTGATACCGTGATTTGAATGCAGCAGCTTTGCCGCGAGAGACCAGCGCTCTAACCACTCTGTACACCTGACCCTTAAAAATGTAGGCTACAATAATTTCTATATTTGTCCTGTGTGTAGTTTCTGGGGATAAATGGGAACGAGAAAGTATTCAGTGGGGTACTGGAAGGTGAGACAGGTCTGTATTTCAGAGCTGGCATTTGCTGATGATGTTGCCTGATGGCTAAATCAGAGACACATCTCCAATCCAACCTGCAAGTCTGGAAGGAAGAGCTGGAGAAGAGAGGGATGGTCATAAGCAGCTCTAAAACAAAATCCATGGTGATATCACGAGAAGAAAGAAGACATCCGATTAAGCTGGGAGAACAGGTCCTGGAGCAGGTCGACCACTTTAAATACCTCAGAGCTATTATAGACCGAAAGGGAGGCATCACAGAAGAGTTGGCCACTCGAAAGGTAGCAGCTGGGAGACTTTGTCAGGCCATAAATCGAGGATTCCTCAGCAAGAGAGATGTTGGTAAGAAAACGAAGATGCCTGTATACCGCTCCACCTATGTCCCAGTCTTGACATATGGATGCGAGTCATGGGCAATGACTACAATCCACAAAAGCCAGATCCAAACCTCAGAAATGAGGTATCTGAGCAAGGTGGTTGAAGTAACAAGAAGAGACATGGTCTGCAACCAGACGATACGTCAAGGCCTAAAATCCCACCCCCTGCAGACCCAAGTAGAACAGTCCCAACTAAGATGGTTTGGCCATGCCTGCAGAATGGGAGAAGCATGGGAAACAAAGAGCCAGGGATACAGACCCCCAGGATGACCCAGAGTCTGCTGGGAGGACAACATTAGACAATCTTTGAAGGACCGAGGACTAGAATGGAACCAGGCCAGGAGGAAGACAGCCGATAGGATAGTCTGGCGCTCTCTCTTCCAAACCTCTACACCTCACGGTAGAAGGGGAACGACTAAGTAAGTAAGTTCCTGGAGGCTCTAAGGCAGGGGTCGGGAACCTTTCCGTGACAAAGCGCCAAATATTTAATTTTGTCTCCACTTTAACAAATTGAAGAGCCGCATGAAAAAAAAATCACATGGTATCCCTCATTCACTAAGAGTTAAGTAGTAGAGAGCCGAGAGCCGCATGAGATGGCTCAAAAAGCCGAATGCGGCTCATGAGCCGCGGGTTCCCGACCCCTGCTCTAAGGAGACAGACAAAGAATAGGACTACTGCTACCTACAGCATATCATAAAAAAGCAAGTACTGTGAGGTTGTACATGGGGCTGGCAACCTCATCATGTCAAATTAACTGTTACAGAAATCACTGCTGCAGGAGCATGTGCTTTTATATACAGGCTTCCTGCAAGGGGAACAAGCTGCAGTAGTTGAACCATGCTCTGTAGGCAGGAAAATAGGAGTTGACATGTATCTGAAGTCAAACCAGAAAATGAGGTCATAGACAATGTACTACTACTGCAGGACAAAAGCACTTACAGGGCACACTAATAACGTTAGTGTTATCAGATAACAGAGTAGTCCCTTAACAGCATAACAGTTAGAGTAGTCCCTTAACAGCATAACGGTTATAGTAGTCCCTTAACAGCATAACGGTTAGAGTAGTCCCTTAACAGCATAATGGTTACAGTAGTCCCATAACAGCATAACAGTTACAGTAGTCCCTTAATAGCATAATGGTTAGAGTAGTCCATTAACAGCGTAACGGTTCGAGTAGTCCCTTAACAGCATAATGGTTAGAGTAGTCCCTTAACAGCATAACGGTTAGAGTAGTCCCTTAACAGCATAACGGTTAGAGTAGTCCCTTAACAGCATAATGGTTAGAGTAGTCCCTTAACAGCATAACAGTTACAGTAGTCCCTTAACAGCATAATGGTTAGAGTAGTCCCTTAACAGCATAACAGTTTGAGTAGTCCCTTAACAGCATAATGGTTAGAGTAGTCCCTTAACATCATAATGGTTAGAGTAGTCCCTTAACAGTATAACAGTTAGAGTAGTCCCTTAACAGCATAATGGTTAGAGTAGTCCCTTAACAGCATAATGGTTAGAGTAGTCCCTTAACAACATAATGGTTAGAGCAGTCCCTTAACAGCTACTAGTGTAGGGAATGATGTGTTTAAGACTTCACTATACTAGATCCAACTTTATGAAGTGGGATGAGTAGCTCCCTTCCTTACTGCCTTTGCTTTACCTAACTCAGGAGCAGAGTCAGGTGCCCATTTACAGCTGGGTAGCCTGGAGCTTGATGCCACCAGGTGCTGAACCCAACATTAGTGTTACATAGTGCAAATACCATAAAATGGAATCTTAACATGGACAATCAAACAAGAAAATCAATGGAGGTCACACATACATGGTTTACAGAAAAACGTTAGAATTCCATAGACAGCAAAAAAGAAACTATAGATGTTGTCCTGAAAGAGGCCAGTATGCAAATGAAGTTTCTTGCACAAATCAGAAAGAGACAGTCCAGTTTCACTGGACATGTTATCAGAAAAGAAAAGTTAGAGAACATTAAGACAAAAGGAAAAACTGATGGAAAAAGAAACACTGGATGATAAAGAATGAAGACGCTATACAGTAGTAAAACAACATGGCATGTGTCGTAGATTTTTGATAGGGGAATTAAGACTTGGGTTGGTCCCTTCTGAATAGATTAGAATGGGTGATAGCCACAGTGAGAGATAATAGTAGAAATAGATTTCCACGAGTGGGATGGTAGACTGTGATAGAGGCTGTCTCTGAAATCGAGAAATCTTCTCTCTTTCACCTATCTTCTACGACAGATTTAGAGGAGTCAGACAGTCTAAACACATATATATATATATTACATATATATATTCTATCCACTCACATGCACGCACATACAAGACGGCAGTTAGACGTACAAACATGGGAAAACTATAACAGATGATTATATAGATATTCTAGAACGAGCTGACCAACACGCTGATTAATTTTAAGGGCAGTTTTAATTATCATCTAAAATCCCATCACAACACATAAAATTTCATCAAAGCATATACAAATAGTCATAAAAATCAAGGAATTTCTACAAGAAATGATAGACCCACAGTTATGATCTTCCCTCGATGTTTAGCCCACAGTCCCATTAGGAGAACGATGATAGCCCAAAGAGTCACAGATACATATGATTTGGGTCAAATATTTTCCCCTTTTGAAGGTATGAACTGACTTTGATAGCAGTATCTATTCTAAGGAAAAATATAGTTTAGCAACAAAATCTTGCATAAGGAAAGTTACAAAGTGAATGAATCAAACGAAGAACATCCTTCAGTCTACTTTCACTCGGTTCTTTCATCAGGGCCCTGACTCACACAACCTTACCTACAATCGTGCGGTTGTTCGCCGTCTGGCGCAAGCCTTAGTGTACACTTCGTTTAATCTGTCTATCTGTGGATGAAGCGGATACCCAGCTCTGCAGATATTGGTTTCATTCAACGTGTCCGGGGAGCGTCCTCTTCAGGCGATCTTTCTTTACAGATTTAAGTTAATGTCACTTTATTCACGAGGTAAGAGTTAGGGTTTCAGCGGGCACACAGTGTCAGAACACGAGGTTTCCCTTAAGTAGGAAGATGACCGGTGGACAACTTCTCTCAACAAATAGTCTTGGTTCACCACACACTTGGTCAGATAATGTTGGAAAAGTTAATGTTTTTTCTGTAATTATTTCTCACCACAAGGCAGCATGTACATTAGAGTTTGTGAAGAAATATGATCTGGCTCAAAGGCCCAGTATAGCATTTATTCTTAAAAAAAAAACCCGTTAGTGGGATTGGTATTCTGTCTATCTCTGAAGGCACACGCCCTGTCAGACAGGTGTTACTTGAAAAACCCACGTGGTTAAAGATATAAAATGTTTATGTTTCTCACAGGTTTGTCTCTGTACTAGTATTCACTGAATAAAGAAGAAACACATATGAAATATTTTACATATTATGTACTCAATATAACTTACATTTTGAACTGCAAGCGTAGAGCTTGACTTGACGTTTAAACTTTCCCGTGAAATAAGTTATATATAAAAATCAATCAACATGAATTAGGAATACATACGTATTCCGTCAACACTCATGAGGCATCTAGCATTTATAAGTTAGTTTAGAAAGATTATTCTCGTCTGATTATTTAGCAGTTAAATTAAATTCATTATAGCTACATGATTTTAAGCTAGAAATTATAATTTATTCTGTTTTTCCACTGTAACTCGTCGACTAGAAAATATTCTTCTTCTTCTTCTTCCATCCTTAGCCACCGACCGTCAAAGCAGTCAGTGGCCATTACGCCTAGTGGCGTCTTAGGGCAACAGCAGATAGGTTTTCTTTGCCATTGTTTCCCATCACGCCTAGAGGCGTCTTTAGGGCAACGGCAAATCAACCCATCTGCTGTTGTTTCCGTAATCGAAGTGACTGGCAAACGGGTGATCAGCCCGTTGTGAAGAGAATATAACAGACATAAATTAATCACTCTGCACAAAAGAACTAGTGGAAAATAGGCGATTAAACACTTAATCACTCACAAAATATTCGCTACTAAATGTAATATTTACCTCAACACAGAACTACGGTATCACAACGAAACTAAGAGATTTCACTTATAAGTTTAAGTATCTAGAACGAAGTGACCACGTCTACTGCAAATGGAGAATGAGTGAAATCAAGTTTCAAACTCTGGTTAATATCTTAAACCAGACAAATAATAATAATAATAATAAATTCTTTAAGCGCCAAACACGGCGCATAAGGCAGAAACCAGTGCTCTCCAGGTTGTTCGTTGTGACGCCACTCCTCTTAGCTCTTGCACATTATTTAGGCCCAACGTTCTTCCTTCTCTTAATATTGTTCTTCTGAGTGTTTCTTTTGGTCTTCCTTTTTTCCGCTTACCCTCAGGAACCCAAGTGAGCGCCTGTAGTGGTATTCTGTTGTTTTGCATTCGTAGGACATGACCGATATATGACCATCGTCTTTTCCTTATATAGTCGGAGACATATTTCTGCCTAGAGTCTTCTCTTATTTGTCGATTAGTCTTGAATTCTTTCCAACCGATGTTCATGAGTTTTCTAAGACATTTGTTCTCGAATGTATTCAGCTTGTTCTCCAATGATTTTGTTATTTTCCAACTCTCGCAGCCGTATGTTAACACTGAGATAACATTTGAATTAAACAGACGAAGCTTGGTATGTATATTCAATGATCGTAATTTCCAAATGTTAGATAATCTATTGAAGGCGCTAGCTGCCAAAGCAATTCTAGTATGGATTTCTCTTGTTGTGTCACCATCCTGAGTCATTTTACTGCCTAAATAATTGAAACTTTCAACTTTCTGTAGTTTTTTCCCCGTTCAAGATGATATCAAAGGTCTCGTTAGAAAAGTTCATAGCTTTAGTTTTAGAGGCATTTATTTGGAGACCAATTTTAACCGAGAGATGACACAAATTATTTATTGCTTCTTGGGATTGTCTTGGTGTTGAACTTAAGAATGCTACATCATCTGCGAAATCCAGGTCCCCCAGGAATTTTCCATTTGTCCATTTTATACCCAATCGTTCATTGTGGGTATAGTTTCTCATAACCCAATCAATAGCTATTCCAAAAAGTAGTGGTGACATAATACAGCCTTGTTTCACACCTGTTTCTACTGTAAACCATTCTGTATTCCCTTTATTTGTTCTAACACAACATCTTGCATTGTCATATAGCGCTTTGATTATATTCACATATTTTGTTGGAAAACCATAGATTGTAAGTATCTTTCACACTGATGGGCGGTGTAGACTATAAAAGGCTTTTTGAAAATCGACGAAGGTGATAATAAGTGGCGATTGCCTTTCCACTGATTCTTCTATAATTGTTCTTAGTGTGAATATTTGATCAATACATGATCGTTTCGGCCTGAAACCCGCTTGTTCTTCTCTGATCTTTTCGTCAGCATGCAATTTAAGTCTTTCTAACATCATGCAACATAATAATTTTCCAGGTACTGATAATAGAGATATACCACGCCAGTTATTACAGTCTGATAGATCCCCTTTCTTCGGTAACTTTACAATAATACTGTCTTTCCATTGTTGTGGTGGTTGTTCTTCTCTCCATACTTCATTTATAATATCTAAAATTCTCAAGAGGTTGTTGTCATTAACTGCTTTAATCATTTCCCCTGAAATTTCGTCAACTCCAGCAGCTTTAAAATTTTTTAATCTTTTAACGGCTTGTTTGATCTCGTCCAGCGTGAATTCATCGCAAGTTATTGGCAAGGTGGTTGTGGATGTTCCATTATTAAAATCAGGTGTTACTGTTGGTGGTGGTCTGTTTAGCACCTCCATGAAGTGCTCAGCCCATCTCTTCATTTGTTCTTTTTCTGTTGGTATTGAATTCCTTAATTTACCTTTAACAGGTGTTTCCATAGCAGTAGGCTGGTGACATAGTTGTTTTGTAATTTGATAAAGGCACCTACTATTACCAGTTCTTGCAGCATTTTCAGCTTCTACGGCCAGTTCATTGATGAAATGTCTTTTATCTCTTCGAGTTTTTGTCTTCACTTCTTTATTTAACAAGTTATAAGTTAGTTTGCAAGATTCAACTGCATTATGTGTACTTGCCGCTAGCAGTTTAAGTTTTGCTGTTTTCCTTTCTTGTATTTTATCCCAAGTATCTTCTCTCATCCATTTTTTCTTTTTATGTACTAGGTATCCGGTGGTCGCTACAGCTGCTTCTGTCATTGCTGTTCTCAGTTGTTCCCATTTAGTATCGATTGTCTTGGTGGTGATATCGTTGTCAATTTTGCCTAAAGCATCGAAATAGTTGTTCATTTTGACATTATATTCCTTCTTTATATCATTTGATTGCAGTCTGTGTACATCTATTCTTCTATTTTTATTCGGTTGGTATAACTTCTTCAGTTTAATTCTCATTTTAGCTATGCAGAGGTTATGATCGCTTCCGATCTCTGCACCTCTGTATGCTCTGACGTCTTGAACTGATGAGCGAAATTTAGCGCTTATGCAGAAGTGATCTATCTGGTTCTTAGTTCTGCCATCAGGTGAATTCCATGTTATCTTGTGGATATTCTTATGTGGAAAGATGGTGTCTGCCACAACGAGGTTTGATATTTCACAAAGTTCTAGAAGTCTTTCGCCATTTTGATTCATACAGCCTATGCCATGAGTACCGAGATATCTTTGTACTCCATCGTTGTTGTCACCCACTTTGGCGTTAAAATCACCCATGACTGCTATTATGTCATGCTTGGGTATTGTGTTGATGGTACTTAGAAGTGCTTCATAGAAGTCATCTTTTGTGGTATCAAGAGCGTCGTTAGTTGGTGCATAACATTGTACAATTGAGAGCTTGAAAAATCGTGTCTGAAATCTAGCTAATATTAGCCTCTCATTGATAGGTACCCAGCTGATAAGCGATGCTGCTGCTTTCTGTGTCATTAAGATGGCTACTCCCTCTGTGTGACGATTATCATTACTACCAGAGTATATAATTTGCTTTTTTTCTTCTGAAATATATTTTATGCCCTTCCCCGTCCATCTACACTCGCTGACACCCAATAAGTCCAACTTATAATTATCCATTTCTTTAATTACTTCTTCCAATTTTCCGTCTTGATACATAGTTCTTACATTCCAGTATCCAATTTTAGAAATCTCCTTAGCCCCCAAGATATTAGAGTGAGTCATATTTACTGTCGAGTCTGGTTCTGTTTCGGTAACAATAGCTTGTTTTACGATAGTGAATTGTTAACTCACTGATCAACCCTCCGATCCAACCGACCGATTCGAGGGTTTCGAGGTCAGTTATAGGAAAATATCTACACCACTAGATACTCTGGTGTATCTTTTATTCTATAAAAGATAACCAGACAAAGGCTCCTACTATTTCCAAAAACCCGATCTCTCCCCTCTCCTAACACCTACGTTAGCTTAAACGCATGCCGTAACTGCCACCAGTGCGTCTTCACACCTCCGTCTAACTATCTGACCGTGAGCGCGCATGTCAGAGGCGAAATGCCAGACACTCTGTCTGCTCTGAGCGAGCATGGCTGGTGTGATTCACACCTCCGTCTAACTACACTAGTCAACAACCAAAATGTACCAGAAATGAAAATAGCTGATCTTAACTAATTTTGGTGTGCTGAAAACGAAAATGACATTAAAAAATGTTGATTGGCTCTAGTTTTCAAGATATATGCTACTAGTTTATTTAATTACGGTCAATTTATATATATGACGCAACTGTTGTGGGCGATTGCATAATTTTTTCTAATGACCAATAAAAATGTAACTAGAAGTTGATGATGCAATCCTACCTATGATTACATCACCTTTGTGTATAAATATCTTATCTCTGATAAAATTTTGCCATTAGTTAGTGCATTTGTCCTTATCAAAAGTATCATAATTAGAAATGCCTAGGACATGTGTGAACAGTGCTAATAATTTCTGTTATATATGTGGTGAGGTGACATTTCTATCACAAAAACGAAATATAACTAAAGTGATTAAGGAAGGCGTACAGTTTGTATTTTGGCTGCAGAATAGGAGATCAAGATAAGAGCTGGGCGCCACACATATGCTGCAATACATGTGCAGCACATCTTAAACTGTGGTTGACTGGCGAAAGGCAAGCTATGCCTTTTGCAGTCCCAATGATTTGGAGAGAGCCCACTGATCATCTCAACAACTGTTACTTTTGCATGGTCCCTCCAATTGGGAAAGGCATATCAAAGAAGAAAAAATGGACTCTGGAATATCCAAACATCCCCTCTGCAATACGTCCGGTACCACATAGCGATGACCTACCAGTTCCCAAAGTGCCAGAATCATTTTCAGCTGCTTCCACTGAAGAAGAGGACATTGGTGGTCCTGAACCATCAACATCAAGCGACCCAGATTTTGAGCAAACTAAATCCACTAAACCACACTTAATAACCCAAGATGAACTGAATGATCTTGTAAGAGATCTGAATTTACCGAAGAACAAGGCGGAGCTTTTGGGTTCCAGATTGCAACAGTGGAATCTCCTGGCAGAAGATGTTACAATTTCTGTGTATAGGAACCGCCAGAAGCCGCTTATTACATTTTTTTTTTTTTCAAGGAGGGTGACCTTTCTGCGTGCCACAACATTTCTGGTTTAATGGCAGCCCTCAAAATCAATTACATACCGGAAGAGTGGTGGCTTTTCATTGATTCATCCAAGACGAGTCTTAAATCTGTTTTGTTGAATAATGGTAATGTGTTACCGTCAATTCCAGTTGGTCACGTAGTTCTTATGAAAGAAACTTATGAAAACATTAAGCAGCTTTTGAAGTGTATAAACTACGATCATCATCAATGGTCACTTTGCGGTGACTTAAAAGTGGTCGCTCTTTTGCTTGGACTACAGGGTGGATACACCCAGTACTGTTGCTTTCTCTGTGAGTGGGATAGCCGTGCACGAAGTGATCATTACATCAGAAGACATTGGCCAATTAGGCAGTCATTGCAGCCTGGCAGTAAGAACGTTGAGAACCCAGCACTTGTCGATACCAGCAAGATTTTGTTGCCCCCCCCTTGCACATTAAGCTGGGTATCATGAAAAACTTTTTCAAGGCAATGGAGAAAACAGATGAGGCTTTCAAATACCTCATCAGAAAATTTCCAAGACTGAGTGAAGCTAAAATAAGAGAGGGAGTATTTGTTGGTTCGCAAATTCGAAAACTTCTTCATGATGACGAGTTTTTTTGCGTGTTGCATGGCAAGGAAAAAGCAGCTTGGCTAGCATTTAAGTCAGTGGTGGACAATTTTCTTGGAAACAACAGATCTGATAATTACAATGAAATTGTAGAAAATCTCCTCCTGAAGTATAAGAGTCTTAGCTGCATCATGTCTTTGAAAATTCATTTTCTGGATTCTCATCTGGATTTCTTTACGTCAAACTGTGGAGCGGTCAGTGATGAGCATGGTGAACGATTTCACCAGGACATTGCTGCTATGGAGACAAGGTATCAAGGCGATTGGAGCCCTTCAATGCTTGCTGATTACTGTTGGACTGTGACAAGAGACACCTCATCGATTGACTACAAGAAGCAAGCAAAGAGAGCTCAAACAGCGACTGAATAATGACGGAATGGGTTCAAATGTGCCTTTTTAAAACATGATATGTGAACTTTAAATAATGTTTTTATTTTTTGAATCATTTTATGTTGAAATATCAATTAATTGAGGATGTAACCACAATTTTTATAATGCTAAAGTAGAAAGACTAGCTGTTCACCCCAGAGAATTAAACAAGCATACATTATTTGTATTACTGTAATGTAAATTCATCATTTAAAAAAAAACCAGAGCCAATTGGTGAATTTCATTATGATATTTGAAATCAGCGTGTCAAAATCAATAAGAAATGGTATATTTAATTTCTGGTACAAAAAACTTTTGAAAATTTGTTGACTAGTGCTATCGGACAGTGAGCGCTCATGTCAGATGTGAATGTCAGACGACCCGTCTCCACTGCAGAGGGCAATTTCACACTTCGCCGGGAGCTAGCCTGACGAAAAACTCTCGAGACAGCTGCAAATGTAGACAATTTGTCTGCTCATCATGTCTGATAGACTGAAATCCCACCTAAAATCATCTCGTGCAAGGGACTGACACGTTAGGTAATCTACTGCGTTTCTACATGAGAAAACGAAACCAGGCGAAAGTTTGAATGGGAAAACAGTAATGTTTATAGTCGCAAACGTACGAATGCAAAAAACACAGGAAAAGGATAAAGAGTGATAATAAAATAGAGGACACGGGTAGAAAAAAAGAAGAGAATATAGAAAATTTAATGATCATAATCTCTTTGCGACAGCATGGAAGGAAATAAACAGCAGAATTAACACAAACATTATGACTAGGAAATAGAGATGAGACAATGTCACCTATTCCAGTCAGCAGGGATGCAAAGGCATTCACATACCCCATGGGGTGTGTCCTGAAAACAGACATCCTTCAAGCTGCCTAGCCAAATCTTATAGGGATCGAGCAGCCACACCAGAGTGGCCCAACATCACTATTCCCCATGTGATGAAATATGCTGAGAACTCAATGCTGCACATTAAACTTAAGTGAAACACTTGATCCTACACTTACCTCTGGCTTGTGCCAGGTTGGCTGCATGCAAGAGGATCTAAAAATGGACAGATGACAGGCAAGGGGATCTGGGAAATGACTCTGTGCAGGAAGTGATAATTCCTTGGGAGAGCCCAGAACCAGAGCAAAGTATTCTAGCCATGCATATCTGGAAAGCCTCCATGGATAGCAGGGAATGCACAGTAACCCCGCCACCCCACACCTTGAAATCAGATGTGAAGATCCTTTAAATGCTTGCCATGACAGGAAAGAATACCCTGGAAAGAAACTGGAGCGCTTGACTCCATCTCAGCAAGTGTCGGTATGGAAAAAAACCCACAGGAAAAGTCTAGATCTACAATGTAGATAATGCAAAGGATTCTTCAACAAGGCATTGGCTGCAAATGAGCAATAAGCGCAGCAGCCATAGTTAAACAACAACGTCAGTCAGCATCAAACTTGAAGATGTTAACTCTTAATATCCGACCGGCTATTAGGTAGGCTAATGATCAATCCTCGTTTTACGGCTGGCCTACCTAATAGCCCGGTCTGTGTCCATGTCAAATGTTTTTGCCACTCATTACTGCATATGTTGCATGCATGTTTAACACCACTTAACAATTAAGTTAAGTGCATGTCATAGATGTTTCATTTCTCCACATTTTGATATATAACACTTTATGTCATCATTATAAATAAATTATTTAATGCAAAATCAGTAAAGTCTAAAAATGTACTCTGAAATCAGCTCGTAAAAACGCAGTTTTTGAGCACGTATACAGTGCAGTCCGGATAAGCGGAACTCGCTTAAGCCGAATTTCGGTTAAGTCGAAGCAATTTTGCAGGTCCCGGCCAGAAGTCATCTTTGGTAGAAACTCCTGTTAAGCAGAAGTTCAGATGAGCCGAAGTATTTTAGATGGCCCAAGTGACTTCCGCTTATCCGGACTGCACTGTACTAAGAATTAATAATAAACTTTCAAATAACCATTTAAAAAATACATTGATATACACCTACATGGAGCTTAGCTTCTGTTTTAAGTGAAAAAAGAAGAAAAAAACAAGCAAAGGAAAGAAAAAGTAAGAAACCATGGAAATCTATCCTATTTCCTACCAGAAAATCTTGCACTGTCATGTCCAGCTGACCCTGAATGTTTTCCCCTTCAAAGGTGAGATTATCCCCATCATTGTCGTCATCATCATCCTTCCCATCTTCAGCAAAGATTTCAAAGTAAACAATCTTACTGGATATCCTACTGAAGGTATTGTCAAAGCAGACCCTGTAATCACCTTCAGTTGTTGTCTTGAATCTGCAAAATCCAAGAGATAAAGTTTTACATAAAAACATAACAACAAAAAACAACAATGTGTAGTTCCTGGCAGTGGTATAGTAAGGAGTGTACGAAAGGGGCGGTTCGCCCCGGGTGATAGCCAGTAGAAGGGTGCCATCAAACACTACTATGATACTTTTTACTGTTAAAAATATACTTGCAAGTGTGTTTCTTTGTGAGAAGGGGGTGCAACATGTAGGATCTGCCCCGGGTGCCAGATACTTTAATTAAAGACGCCCCTGGTTCCCGGTGATCTCCGAAGAGACAAAGAAATAACACGACTACAGCACCCGCAGGCATGTCGACCAAGGCGACTAAGATGAGGTGGTGCATGGGGCTAGCAACCTCATCATGTAAAACAAATTGTCACTGAAACCACCGCTGCAAGCGCATGTGATTGCTTGGTGCAAGCTTCCTGCAAGGGAACCAGCTGCAATGGTGATCAATGAAGAAAAGGTGATCCAATATAACGCAGCAGAAACAAAAACAAAAGATGATCATCGCAGACTTACTGCGAGATCGTATACCAAATATGGTGTACAAATATGGCTGTAATAAGGCCATCATCCATGCCACCAAGATTAGAGAGAAATTAATTCAAAGCTGTGTCCTACAACAATACAGACTCACACCAGCCAATACTACATACTTGGCTCAACAACAATTCAGCTCCCCACAACATGTCACAGCAAGAGTGGACAAACAAATTAAAAGTAAAGTAAGGACTACTTCGTAACAGCCTTTCACATTTACTATTATTTGTGGAACTGATGACAAGAACCAGACAAGTACCAGTGGAACAAGAGATGAGAAGAAGATACTGGCAATGGATGGGGGGACACACTGAGGAAACCTGTGGATAGCATTACAAAGCAGTCCTTGTTCTGGAACCTCCAGGGTAAGAAAGGCAGACCAAGAAACACATATAGAAGAGAACTAAAGACAGAAGTGAAAATGGAAGATGTGAAGAGAACTTGAGCTGACAGCACGACTTGGCATGTGTTTGCTGAAGATTTATGCTCCTCTATTGACTGATTGATATTATTTCACTACCTTCTACAGTTACTACTGCTGAACAATTTTATTTGTTTATCATACCCCACCACATTCTCAGTTTTCCGCTGATCCATGTGGTAAATCCTGTTATCTGGGCCGGCTATCATCAAATCTATGTCCATATCACCACCGTCAATCACCTGGAGATGACAAGAGTTAACAGCTGATAAACTGTCAAAACACTGTGATGCTAACACTATAAAAGCCACTGCAGGTATCTGAATTCAGTTACAGCCACAGCGTGACTGCCTGTTAAGTGGTTTAAAAAACTAGACTTAAGAAACATGCCTGTTTTTTTTTTTAATGAGGCAAGTACATGACTAAGCAAAAGTACAAGCCTAAAATCCCCATACATTCAAAGCACTGTGCGGTTGTTGGGCTGGATTATCCATGAGGCTAAGTAGGCTGAAGCATAGGTGCCTGGATCTCTTGGGGCCCAAGTATTATAAGTTTTAAAAAAATGCATAAATTTTTCAATAAAATATGTTTATTGTGTTTGCTTTAAGAATAATAATAATAATACTAATGAACATTAATAAAAAAATAATTACTAATAAAAGAGGCCTTCACGTGTGGCTCAATTTGAGCCCGGCGGAACTGTTTCCACTGACGGGAGAAGGGGCAAAGGCGAGCGACTGGCGCCTTAAAACCAGCAGCTTCGGGCAGATAGGGCTCGTGATCCTTGGTTGGTAGCTTATCTAAGAGAAGGAACTCTGAATTCAAACCACCGCTGCCTTGCGGGAATATCCATTTGTGGAATTGGCTTCGGGAGTAAACCCTGAGGATAAATCCGGAGTCGGAGTCCCTAAGGCAGTCTAATGTCGATTCGACATTATTCTGGCAACTCCTGCGACATGGCTGGTACCAAACTGTATCGGCTACTGCCGTTCCTTTGGATCTACCGGCTGTGTGGAGAGGGGGAACATGCTGCATGGGCAACAGCTTGATCTCCATATAACTGTGCCCAAGCTCGCGCCCTGGAGAGGACACTCCAGCTTCACCCTATAGGTGTCGGCAAAACACGGGAAGTAGCAGTTACCGGTTATAAGCATTTTGCCCAATTGGCGCACAAGAAGCAGAGGTGAGGAGAAAATGTCGAAAGGAGCACCAGGAAAATAAGCAGCTGAGGGCTGCCACCTCAGGGGCGCATTCCCATAGTCAGTTATGACTGAAGGGGCTATTATTATTATTATTATAATAAAAGAGGTAAGTAATGCTAACAAACTAACAAACCAGTCTATTAATAATACTAGTATAAACCATCCCCATGCTACGGGGTTTGAAACAAAAAATTTTTTTAATTACTGCTTATTAGGTGAACAGGGGCCTAATCACCAAAAAGCCTAGAGGCCCTTCTTGGCTTAATCCGACCCTGTGCAGTTGAAGTTATAAAAAACAATCACACTATATAGCACACTTGATTTCACTAAAGAGTCATGGCAGAGAAACCTGGAGAAGGATGAAAGAAGAGGAAGCCAAAGAAACTGGTGCTTCGTGAGCAATGCTGAAAAACCATGGTCCAAAACTGAAAAATGTCACAAGCAACAACTGAATGTCCCATAGGTAAAGGAACCCGTTACACGCCCATTGAGGCATATTGGGAATATGGCGTTAGGCCCATATTTTCTTGACCATCGGCACACTAGGGGTGATGTGGTCAGCATCACGCCGGCTGCCTTAACCGTCCCAGAGTTGCTCTGGTACCCAATTTTTTAGGCTGGGTCGACCCCGGAGCCGTTTGTGGTCTAAAAAATCCCACCTCAACTGGGGATCGAACCATGGACCACTGAGCTAGGAAGCCAGTGCACTAACCACTGCGCTACCACAGCTCATGAATGTTCCATCGTGAATGAAAAAGATTGATGATGATGACAATGATTACTAGTAGTGACACATACTAGCAAATACTAAACACTAGTAGCACTGTGCAAGTCATCAAATACACTGCAGTATCAGCAAACTTGAGTTCACTTTACACTCACAAAATTGTTGGGCTTCAAGTTATCAAGTACATCATACAAATCGGCAATTTACCCATTGCCTGCAGAAAGCCTGCACCAAGCATTCAAATGCTCGTGCAGCGGTGGTTTCTGTGGCAATTTATTTTACGTGATGAGGTTGCCAGCCTCATACAAAACCTCATATTAGTCACCTTGTACGACATGCCTGAGGGTGCACAAGTCATATTCTTTCTTAGTCTCTTCAGAGTCCCCTGGGAACTACATGAAGCTTCTTAAACCTAATTATATCCATATTACCAGCTTAGCAGAAGTGAACAAGTGGTAACCTTCAGACTCCGCACAGGTCATAACAGATTGAGATACCATCTATTCAACAAATTAAAGATAGAAACTACTGATGAGTGTGACTGTGGCACCAATAAAATAACTGCCAAACATCTGCTTCAAAGGTGCCCAATATATGAGGAACAGAGAAAACGCTTATGGCCATCACCAGTACCATTCCTGGAGAAAATCTACGGAGGTATCAACAGCCTCAGGCTGACCACTGTGGTAAAGTGGGATGATATAAATATTTATAGGGGACTTAGTGTACTGACTGAGATCAGCTGTGAAGGTATCTGTATCTAATAGGTGTAGTGTTTTACAGATAACCTTACTTGCTACCACATTTATAACTCAGTCAGAATTATTCTGGAATATTGTGATGACTACGTTGAATGTCTAGGGTTATGTAAATGATGAAGTGTAAGTCACAACAACAACAGACAGATAAACAATTTAATTTATTCCACCACACTTGACAACACTGTGACACTCACACACATTTAACATTCTATAAGACTATCTTAAATGAGTCACTGGTAAAGTTTCAAATATATATGTATTAATTACTTTCACTAATATATGTCCTGATTCAACTACAAAGTGAACCAGGAATCACAATCAATTGTAATCACAATTTATATATACATAATTTATAAATATGAACTTAGTAGTGACATATTGTATTAGTATTATCCTATGTGTGTCAGTTGTGTAGTAGTACTATGAGGTACTACTGGTTTTGTTTTTTCAAGCTATGTTGTTATTTGTCATCATGACTTCAAGTGTTTGTTTATCTGGGAAATAGTATGGGGAAAAAAGTTCACAGTTCCTGTCAATTTAAACAAGGTATTGTCCCTCTTTTTTTTAACTAAAATGTCAATTTTTGAGGGGACACATAATGTTGAGCTCCACTGGCCACAGAGGCTTAACTTTCGTGATGGCGGCAGGAAAAGACTCCTCTGCTCGATTGCTCCCCCTGTGTTCTGGAGACACCTCACTAGTCGCTATCTGGACCCAGGAGTATGCTGTCAGCCTCCAGATTCAGCAAAGCTCAGACCAGGTGCTGCTCAATAACTTTAGGACCACAGTCCCTGAAACAAGAAGGTTGTACCTCCTACTTCATAACTAATTTTATAATCTATTTCCAGACTGAACACAATACATAACAAACACTGAGTTCAGAGCGGTAGGCCAACTGTCAGCTTCATCTGAAATAATTTACACCAGTATACTCCTCCCTAATGGTCACTACGCCTCTGCAATTCCAGCATTAGTTCTTTCTAGTCAATAAGATAGGTGTCAGTGTACTGTTTGGCAATTCCATGCAGTTTTACTTTTCTCCGACACCTTCTGTTCAGGTTGGAGCACTATATAGGCTTTGCCTCATGTTCGCTACTGAACCACACACATATACAGACATAAATTATCAATTTACATTCAATTTTCATTAAAAAGATATTGAATATATCAAGCTTACCACAATTCATGGAATAATACACAGTTACGTTGACTGGCAATGAATATAGCACAATTTCGATCTGCCGATGTCCCAGGCTTTTATTTAGAAAAATATGCACTGGCGCTCAACGCACTGGTTCTTTAGTAAGTTTATTTGAAAAATGTGGTACTGAACTAATGCTCGAATTGCCTATATTGGCGGGTCTAACCAATCGAGCCATGTTTACACAAGCGTTTGAAAAAAAAGTACCCTTCCTTCCGTCTCCCCTAACAACAAAAGATAGTATTTGTAGCCCGACTAATCGTGTTTAGCCTTACATTTACTGCGCTCCAATCAAATAGGATTTAACATGGGGACCTATTTCCCGTACAATGGTGGTTTTAAAATCTGCCACTGAGCGATTCTGATTTTGGTGTTGTCTGACACCCTCACTATTTCTTTTGGCTATAATTTGTTAATTCCTAGACTATTTGCGTAACGTTTAACATATTCTTTGTCAGCAAGTCCTAAGGAACCCTTACTTACTTAGTCGTTCCCCTTCTACCGTGAGGTGTAGAGGTTTGGAAGAGAGAGCGCCAGACCATTCTATCAGCTGTCTTCTTCCTGGCCTGGTTCCATTCTAGTCCTCGGTCCTTCAAAGATTGTCTAATGTTGTCCTCCCAGCGGACTCTGGGTCGTCCTGGAGGTCTGGATCCCTGGCTCTTTGTTTCCCATGCTTGTCGTGGTAGCCGATCTTCTCCCATTCTGCAGACATGGCCAAACCATCTTTAGTTGGGACTGTTCTATTTGGGTCTGCAGCGGATGGGATTTTAGGCCTTGACGGATCGTCTGGTTGCGGACCATGTCTCTTCTTGTTACTTCAACCACTTTCCTCAGATACCTCATTTCTGAGGTTTGGCTCTGGCTTTTGTGGGTTGTAGTCATTGCCCACGACTCGCATCCATATGTCAAGACTGGGACATAGGTGGAGCGGTATACAGCCATCTTCGTTTTCTTACCAACCTCTTTCTTGCTGAGGAATCCACGATTTATGGCCTGAAAAAGTCTCCCAGCCGCTGCTTTTCGAGTGGCCAACTCTTCTTTGATGCCTCCCTTTCGGTCTATAATAGCTCCGAGATATCTAAAGTGGTCGACCTGCTCCAGGACCTGTTCTCCCAACTTAATCTGATGTTTTCTTTCTTCTCGTGATATCACCATGGATTTTGTTTTAGAGCTGCTTATGACCATCCCTCTCTTCTCCAGCTCTTCCTTCCAGACTTGCAGGTTGGATTGGAGATGTGCCTCTGATTTAGCAATCAGGGCAACATCATCAGCAAATGCCAGCTCCGAAATATAGACCTGTCTCATCTTCCAGTACCCCACTGAATACTTTCTTGTTCTCTCCTTACATGCCTTGATGACATCGTCCATAAGGAGTATGAAGAGGTAAGGTGATAGGATATCACCTTGTCTTACACCAGTGGTGGTCCTGAACTCTTCTGACTTATGGTTTGCTGTCCTCACATAATTTCTGCAAGACTTGTAGAAGCTCTGTATAGCATGAATCAGAGGTGCTGGAATATTCTTCCTTGCCAAACAGTCCCAAAGTTTGCTCCAGGGGACCCTGTCAAATGCCTTTTCCAGATCTATGAAACAAAGATGGATCTCACTCTTATACTCAAGGGCCTTTTCACTCAGCTGTCTGAGTGTGAAGATTAGGTCTTGAGTACTTCGGTTTGCTCGGAATCCGCACTGGACCTCATCCAAATATATAAATTTAATGGGGCTAAGGGGCTGCGTTCAAAATATGTATTTTCTTCTACCTCCCGTTCACTTCGATCGATGTGGTGTCTGGGTACTGTAATGTTTTCAAACGTAAACCAGTATAATGTCATGTTTCCTAATAAGCGTTTTGTAAGTTTTTTAAACCTAACTCTCGTATGGGTAGTGTTTTTTTTTTTTTCACTGTCGATTTGAAAAAAGCTAATGCTTGTGGCCTTACACGCGTGATGGTAGTAATTGTATAGCGAGATGCGTGTTAGTGTGGCATGCGTTCCGGCTTTCAGCCCTCCCTTCTCTCTATCCTAATTCCATCTGTCTTTCGTTTATGGTAACTTAGTGTATAAAATGACATGAATGGAATATTAAATATAGGTCAGCTTGCGTATCTCAAGGTTTTTCTTAGAAAGGCAGTACACGTTTTATTGAAGAAAGCGTGTAGTGATGCAGTAGGCTTTTACTATCAACGTGAAACGTTACAATTTGCAGACGAAGTAGAAAACAAGGGGGATTTCGAGTACAGTCATTGTGACAGCACTGTTCTTTACCATTCTTCTTTCCTTTTATTGAAGTTATTTGTTAGGCTTTACATTTACTTTTTAATTTATATATGTGGATTAGAATTTCACACGACAAATTCTCCCCACTTAAAGCAGACGTTATATGTCAGTCTATAATTCTATATACACATAGAGAAATTTATTATTATTTCTGGGGCTTACGGTGATTCTCATCACACGGATGGCGGCTTAAAAAATCCGCTCCCAGATTTGTTTTTTCCACTTATATACTCTATGCTAAACTCAAATGGCTGCATCAGTAATGACCAACGGAGTAATCTAGAATTTTCATGTCTAGCCTGCGCTAGAAACGACAAGGGTTTGTGATCCGTTTGCAACTTAAATGCCTTCCCATACAGATAAATATTGAATTTCTTTATCGCCCATATTACTGCAAGACATTCTTTTTCGCTAGTTGAGTAGTTGGTTTCAGCTTTATTCAACTTTCTGCTAGCATATGCCACTGGGCTTAATTCCCTATCCAATGCATCTGATTTCTGTAGCAGAGTCGCACCTAACCCAATATTACTGGCATCCGTCCTTACTATGAATTCTTGACTTAAGTCAGGTAATTTCAAAATAGGTTTACTTGTGAGCTTTTCCTTCAATTCTTGGTAAGCCATTTCACATTGTGGTGTCCATGTAATTCGATCTGGATTTCCCTTACGTGTCAAATCAGTTAACGGTGCACATATGGAATTAAAGTTTTTGATATACTTTTGGTAGAAACCACATAATGAGACAAAGGATCTCACGTCTTTCTTGGTTTGTGGTCTCGGGGCTTTCTTTAGTTTCTCTAAATTCTTTGGGTCAGGGGTCATGTTTCCCTGATAAACTGTGTGTCCCAAGAATTCTAATTCTTTACATCCAACGCAACATTTGGTTGGTCGGGCTGTTAAATTCGCTTCCCTAAGTCGATTAAACAGCATGTTCAGAGAGTCAATGTGTTCCTCAAATGTTTCTGTTGCTATAAGGATATCATCCATGAAATTTGTGATACATGGATTATTCAGAGGGTCCAATAATTTTCTCATCATTCTAGAGAAGACACTAGGCGCATTCTTCAATCCAAATGGCAATCTGTTAAACTCATAGTGTCCCTCTGAGGTACTAAACGCTAGGTATGGTCTAACCTCAGGCTTTACTGGAATCTGATAGTGTCCTTTACTCAGATCCACTTTTGAGAAATATTTAGCTTTATTTAGTCTGGCAAACAACTGATTTGTATCCGGCAATGGATCCACCTGTCCTTCTGTAATAGCATTCAGTCTCCTGTAATCTATACAGAGTCTATGTTCTCCAGAGGGCTTCCTTAAGAGTACAAGACCGGAACTATACGAAGATTCGCTGTGTGAAATAATTCCTTCCTTCAACAAATAGTCTATCTCTTCCTTCAAAGCTTTCTCCTTAGCAAAAGGAATCGAATAGGGTTTCATACAGACAGGTGTGGGGTCTATCAGTTTCATATCATATTCCAATAAGTTTGTATGCCCCGGTCGGTCTGTTAACACCTCTGTATGATTATCTAGAACCTGTTGCACTCTCTCTTTCTGATTTTTCGTTAAATGTGTACTGATTTTCACCTGTGCCGCTGTCTCACAGGGGTGTAATGGATATTCAAATGATGAAAGTGGTTCCTTTTTCATCTCCATTGCAATGGACAAGGTCAACAAGTGTGTCTCTTCCTGATGTTCTCTTTCCAAATATTTCTTCAGGAGATTTACATGATAGATTTTTTCTTTCCCTTTCTTATCTATCTTATAATTGGTTCTAGACACCTTCTCTAGAACTGTATATGGACCTTGCCATCCAATTTGTAACTTATTCTGGCTACCGGGTAGAAGAAGCAGTACCTTCTCTCCCACAGCCAAATCTCTGTCTTTAGCTTTCCTGTTATAATAGGCAGCATGTTTCTTCCTGGCTTGTTTCAAATTTTCATTGGCAAGTTTCCAGCCAGTTTTTAAACGAGTGGTCAGCTCATTCACATATTGGTATGAGGATGTAATGTTTTCCTCTGCCTTTTCATCAGTCCACGTTCTTAACAGCGCTTCCAGTGGACCTTTTATTGGCCTTCCAAATAATAATGTTGCTGGGGCCATTCCGGTTGAACTATGGGGTACCTCCCGATAAGCAAAGAGGGCGGCGTGCAGGTACTGGTCCCATGTATCTGGTTTTTCGTGTGCCAACTTTCTCAGGATTGACATCAACGTGCCATTAAATCTTTCCACTTGGCCGTTCCCTTGGGGGTGGTACACACTACAATGGAAGTGTTTGACCTGGAAGATCCTGAAAACTTCTTCTGTTAGTTTCCCCTTGAACTGAGAGCCATTATCAGTCAAGATTTGATTGGGAAAGCCTAACCTTGTGAAAATTGTGAGCAATGCCTCTGCCACATATTTAGAATCAATCGATGACAGGGCTACCGCCTCTCCCCACATAGAACAAGTGTCCACCAGAGTCAGAATGTAGCTGTTCCTTCTCTTGGTTCGGGTGAGAGGTCCCACAAGATCCACGGCAACTCTCTCAAAGGGTGTTCCCACTATGGGCATTTCCCCCAGAGTTGCTGGTGCAGTCCAATGTTTAGGTGCTACTCGTTGGCACTCTGGACAGGATTTTACATATCATTTGATATCTTCAGTTATCCCTGGCCAGAAATAGTGACAAGCTATATGCTGTCCTGTTGCGCTGATCCGCATATGACCACTGAAGGGAATCGCATGCCCTAGTTCCAACACTTTAGTCCTATATGAAGTGGGAAGGACCAGCTGTCCGTGACCATTGGATTCAGATCCAGCCTTCCTATAAATCAGTTTGTTCTTCATATAAAATTCTCCCTTGCCTGGAGGTGTATGAGATTTGGGCAACTTCTTGAAACACGGCTTGAGTGTTTTGTCCTCCGCCTGTGCCTTCCTCATCTCATCTGGATGAGTATTTATTGGATTATCCTCCTCCTTTTTAGACTGTGATCTGGTCTGCACTGTTGCCAATATCACAGGTCTCTTGGGATTCCCCAAGAAGACATATCTACACCCCAATATCAGAGGGTAGATTGGCTCATTTATCACTGTTGCTTTTATGATTCCTTCCACATATCGCGTTTTCACCTTTATCCGGGCGACGGGAAGTGTCATGGTAGCTACATCCTTGGTTGCAGTTTGAATCTCCACTGTTTCTGTGGTGTATTGATCTGCCTGCACCAGGTGAGAACTCACAACGGAATCGTAATCTAAACCGGTATCATATAAACACCTTATAGTGACACCATTACAGATGACATCTTCACACACTGGGGGGTGGTATGGTTCCTGTAGTTCCGCAGGTTTGACCTTTTTTTCCTTTTTTCCAGATGTCATAGCAGCACAATGAGGAGGTTTCCTTCTACAATGGTCAGTGTCATGATTGTTCATCTTGTCGCGAAATTGGTTTCAAGCCATTGCAAACGGGATCAGTTAGATTTATAAACCCGTCTACGATCGAACGACCGCTTTCAAAATGGCGGCGTATAAGCGAAACGTGTATCGGACAGAGGGAATCGCCAACGATAAATAATAACAGAAGGGAATCCGTATGAAAAGGATTTTACATTTCAGTACAGGGAAGGATGGTGTATAACTGCATATAAGATGGAACGGTAGGAAGTTCTCATTTACGGAGATATATGCGTATTTCGGCTGCCCACAGTTACGCTAACAGCTGGTAAACCCACTTCTGTTCGAAATATTAAAATCAACAGATCGGCTGAAATCACGGTTCGGGAAGGATTTTTTCAGGTCTAGTCTTAGGCTGTGACGTATCTGCTCTCCGATACGTTCGCGCTGTCGTATATAAAGCGGTTCGGTAAAACTCTGAGAAGACACAACGCAAGAGGTTGAGACAAGACTGAGGGCAGATAACGCCACGACTCTAAATCCATCTGAAGTGTGAGCGGATCGCCAGAAAATTTCAGTCTAAGTGTCGGGAGTCTGAGGGTAAGCGAATTTACGATAGCTATCCTGTATAATAATTTCTTTTATTTTGTATTACAGGTTCATTTAGAATTCACAAAATATGCCTGTATAATATTCATTGATATAACGTATTATTATTTTAATATGATTTATTCATGTGCTTAGTGGAAGATGGTTGCTTGTACAAAAACGTATCAAAACTAGCCCCACAGCCAAATAGAAAATATTTATTATATTTAATGCTGTATCTCGTCGATATTAAATGCATTATCGCTTACGAGATAAAGGATAATGCAGTCCCATGACCAGAGATTGTCTTAGGGAAATAAATTGTTAGAAGCTTCAGCATGGAAGATACCGCTTTTACGAGGTTAGGTGACTAGTCCCCTTCCTCGCTGCCTTTGCCTTCCCTAGTTCGAGCGCACAACTTTGTACCCATTTACAGCTGGTAAACTGGAGTGTTCTACAGCCAGTTTCAGTAGAAAGCAACCTGATCACGTGGTCACTCACTTTATTTATTTTATGTATTAATTTTGGGTAGTTGCTAAGATAGCATCAGATTTGAATTTGTACTTGATATGATTTGGAAGGATCAAGTTATAGAATATGAAGGGATGTATAGGAGCGGATTAAACCAGATGATGTTTATTACTGATATGTTAATATTAATTCTGTATCATTGAACTGATGTTACTTGCTATGACTGTATAACTTTGACACCTGATGACTGACTTGTCTGACTTATGTGCTAGTCAGTTATACTTAATTGAAATGTTAATATTAATGCTATATCACTGAAATGATGTCCTTACTTACTATGATTGTATAACGGTGACATCTGATGACTGACTGGTCTGACATCTGTGCTAGTCAGCTACAAGTCTAGCCAGATACTAGCCAAGGCTGATATGTTACAGGTTCCATGAAATAACTCAAACCAGACTGTCCAGTATCAGAAGCCGGTGCAGTTTACCCGAGGCAATCCCACAAAAGTGCAGGACCCCAAAGAGTGAACTTCAACTGGTCATTGGCATCCCTACTGTTGGGCCTACCAAGTCTGATATCAGCAAAGGACAGTTTCAGCAGTATCAAGTTGGAAAGATAAGTGTAGTTTTGACACTGACCACCTATACATGTGAAACAGCCAATAGTTGAAAACAATAAGTAACCATACATAAACTCAGTCAACTGATGACAGTTATCCTTAAATTCAAAGGACTAATAACAGTGATTTCAGTAACTTTATTATTTAAGATCTTGAAGTCTAAACAGACAATAATAGTAATTGTGTGAATATTTTATATATATATGTGTATACTCTTTTCCAACTAGTAGAAATAGAATATTAGTGTAATTATTAAACTATTTTAACTGTACCTGAGGATTTATTCACTTTTTCCATTTGTGGTTTCAGTGAATGTTCATTTTATTATCCCCTAGAATATAAGTAATCATAAGATAGTCACAGGGAGGAGACACCTTAAATCCTGGTACTACTTCTTACCAACTGGGCCAGGGTTTTTCACAGTCTGACTATTTTTATGATAACAATACACCAGTGCTTATTTCTAAGACTGGGGTATTACTTGTAAGGTCAGAACTCTTTACTGGCATACTCTTACATAATATATACTTTTAAATAACCTCCCGCTACAGTGGGGGCTCGTCTGCGGGATATATCTTTGATATTCCTGAGCCATCTTTCTATTTCTGCTGTGTAGAAAATTTGCTTTTTTGTAAAAAATTTTTGGAAAGAGTAAACATAGTAGGAAGAATATATAAAAAATTTTTTTTTTTTTGTTTAGGAGTACCATTGAGTACAGATAAAGAAAGCTGTTTCATATATGGTGAAGTCAGTTTAATTAACTTTAATTTTAACTAAGTTAATTATATTGTAGTAAATTAGTTTGAGTAAGATCACTTGCCCTACTAGACTACAGATACATCATGGCTGACTTGGTCAAATTTAGGTCTGCTACACTGCAGGTGGGAAAAGAGCTTGGCATGGATGGTGACGTTCTGATCCGGTATGTCACGACGGAATGTGAAAAGTACACCGAGAGAGAAGCAAAGCAATTGGAAGCAGAAAGAGAAGCCAAGAAATTGGAAGCAGAAAGAGAAGCCAAGAAATTGGAAGCAGAAAGAGAAGCCAAGAAATTGGAAGCAGAAAGAGAAGCCAAGAAATTAGAAGCTGAGAGAGAAGAAAGGAGGTTACAAGCAGAGAGAGACCATGAGCTGAAAATGAGACAGCTTGATCTTGAACTTCAGGCTGGGACTATCACCCATGGTAATAGCTCACCTCATTCTGCGAATAGCTCTTTTCAGAACACAGCAAATGGGGCCATGAACTTCCACCTAGATCCATTTGTTGAAAAGGAGGACGCAATTGAGTCGTACCTGGATAGGTATGAAAGGCTAGCCTCTACATATGGACTGGAAAAGGAAAAATGGAGTCTAAAGTTATCCCAGGGATTGAGAGGTATTGCATATGATGTGTTTCTGAAACTCCCCAAAGAAGATCAGGAAAATTATGAAATACTAAAGCAAGCCTTACTGATCCGGTATGAAAAGAACTCTGAGGCATATAGGAAGAAATTTAGAACTTCTAAACTTCTACCTGGAGAAACATATAACCAGTTCTCAGCTAGGCTAGAAACGTATTTGTTGAAATGGAGTAGTTTAGGTAAGTATCAGAAAACCTACGAGGATCTGAAAGAAATGGTTATGTTAGAGCAAGTGAAAGATTCCATGTCTCAAGAAATGAGGAAATTCCTTATGGAACAAGGAGCAGAGAGGCTGGAAGACATTTTGAAATGTGCAGAGAGATACCAAGCAGCTCAAGCTGAATTGGTAGGAACAAAAAGGAAGCAGGTAGAAGGATATAAGCCACCACCACAGAATACCGATTTTGACCAGATGGATCAACCATACAGATACAAGCAAAGATTTGATAATAAGGACAAGAACCCTCAGACTCAGGAAAATAAACCCTATAAACAGGGAGCTAAGTGGTGCAAATTTTGTAAGATGAGCAACCACAACACGGATGAATGTGGGAGGAAAAAACCCCTTCATCATGCTGCATGTTTACAGGTGAGGACTTCTGTTAGGAAGGAACTGACTGTGAGTCAGAATAGCCTCCATCACCCACCTACCCAGGAGATAGTGACTGTGAATGGCAAACAAGTCACAGGAATGTATGACACAGGTTTGTCCTATGACGCAGTCGTGTGTGCATCTCTGGTGAGCCCTGAACAAATCACCACAGAAACAGTAGACATTCAAGGGCCACTAAAAGGAACATCACCCCTTACTTTACCCATAGCAAAGATTCATGTCAGTTGTCGCTATGTGGAAGGGGAGATAAATGCAGCTGTGATAGATGATCCCTTTTACCCCCTAATGTTGGGGCGTAAATATGTTTTCTTAGGAGACCCTGTAAAACCTATGGTTATGGCAGAAACCCAGACCAGGTCTGACTCCAGGAACATAGAGAGGGACACCAACTTAAAATTTCATTCAACTGAAATGAAACGGGCTCAAGAAGCAGACAGCACATTGAAGCCTTGTTTTGGCAAATTGTCAAAGACACATAACACACCAAGGAAAGGACACTTCTATAGGGAACATGGACTCTTGTACAGGAAAGCTGGCAGAGGGACGAAAAGTCATGGTCAAATTGTTGTACCATCCACCTATAGGAATAAGGTTATAGGCTGGGGACACATATCAACTTTGAGTGAACACCTGGGTAATGGTGCCACAAAACAAAGAATAGCCACCCAGTTCTACTGGCCAGGTATTACGGAAGACATAAATCAGTATGTAAATTCCTGTCCAGAGTGCACCTATGTAGATTCAGAAAGTCGACGGAAGAGTCTTCATCAAAAATCTACAAGCAAACCAGCAATCAGGGGTACTCCCGAGATTTGCACGGGAGGGGAAAGGAAACATCCCACACAGGTTCAATTGCAGTCTGAACCCCATGCGCTGGAAAAAAGGAACAAATCACGTAGCGAAAATCAAACCCCTACGGATTTGCGAGGGAAAACCACATCCAACTATCAACGAAAAGAGGGCGGTAAACTTCATGGGAAACCTACCGACCCCGTTTCACCAGCAGTAAGAGCCTGGATGAAAAGCAGAACAGGAAGGAGAGAGATAGTAAAGGATGAATATATTCCGGGAAAACAGAATGTGGGCGCAGATTTTCTTACTCGTCATCCCACAGAGCTTGCGGAGGATAGAAGGAAGGAAAACTAACCTCGGAATGGTCGATTTGCAATTGTCTTGTACCCAATAGTTAAGCTAGATATCATCCAGCTTAAAATATGGGGGAGCTATGTCGCGAAATTGGTTTCAAGCCATTGCAAACGGGATCAGTTAGATTTATAAACCCGTCTACGATCGAACGACCGCTTTCAAAATGGCGGCGTATAAGCGAAACGTGTATCGGACAGAGGGAATCGCCAACGATAAATAATAACAGAAGGGAATCCGTATGAAAAGGATTTTACATTTCAGTACAGGGAAGGATGGTGTATAACTGCATATAAGATGGAACGGTAGGAAGTTCTCATTTACGGAGATATATGCGTATTTCGGCTGCCCACAGTTACGCTAACAGCTGGTAAACCCACTTCTGTTCGAAATATTAAAATCAACAAATAACAGTTTGGGAATTTACATGGATAGGAAGATAGAGTTTTATCAGCTGTATAAAACTAGATAAGATGGAACAATATGGATATTATATATGCTGAGTATGAGAAAGGCAAAATTTCAGTCGACGCACAGATCGGCTGAAATCACGGTTCGGGAAGGATTTTTTCAGGTCTAGTCTTAGGCTGTGACGTATCTGCTCTCCGATACGTTCGCGCTGTCGTATATAAAGCGGTTCGGTAAAACTCTGAGAAGACACAACGCAAGAGGTTGAGACAAGACTGAGGGCAGATAACGCCACGACTCTAAATCCATCTGAAGTGTGAGCGGATCGCCAGAAAATTTCAGTCTAAGTGTCGGGAGTCTGAGGGTAAGCGAATTTACGATAGCTATCCTGTATAATAATTTCTTTTATTTTGTATTACAGGTTCATTTAGAATTCACAAAATATGCCTGTATAATATTCATTGATATAACGTATTATTATTTTAATATGATTTATTCATGTGCTTAGTGGAAGATGGTTGCTTGTACAAAAACGTATCAAAACTAGCCCCACAGCCAAATAGAAAATATTTATTATATTTAATGCTGTATCTCGTCGATATTAAATGCATTATCGCTTACGAAGATAAAGGCAGTCCCATGACCAGAGATTGTCTTAGGGAAATAAATTGTTAGAAGCTTCAGCATGGAAGATACCGCTTTTACGAGGTTAGGTGACTAGTCCCCTTCCTCGCTGCCTTTGCCTTCCCTAGTTCGAGCGCACAACTTTGTACCCATTTACAGCTGGTAAACTGGAGTGTTCTACAGCCAGTTTCAGTAGAAAGCAACCTGATCACATGGTCACTCACTTTATTTATTTTATGTATTAATTTTGGGTAGTTGCTAAGATAGCATCAGATTTGAATTTGTACTTGATATGATTTGGAAGGATCAAGTTATAGAATATGAAGGGATGTATAGGAGCGGATTAAACCAGATGATGTTTATTACTGATATGTTAATATTAATTCTATATCATTGAACTGATGTTACTTGCTATGACTGTATAACTTTGACACCTGATGACTGACTTGTCTGACTTATGTGCTAGTCAGTTATACTTAATTGAAATGTTAATATTAATGCTATATCACTGAAATGATGTCCTTACTTACTATGATTGTATAACGGTGACATCTGATGACTGACTGGTCTGACATCTGTGCTAGTCAGCTACAAGTCTAGCCAGATACTAGCCAAGGCTGATATGTTACAGGTTCCATGAAATAACTCAAACCAGACTGTCCAGTATCAGAAGCCGGTGCAGTTTACCCGAGGCAATCCCACAAAAGTGCAGGACCCCAAAGAGTGAACTTCAACTGGTCATTGGCATCCCTACTGTTGGGCCTACCAAGTCTGATACCAGCAAAGGACAGTTTCAGCAGTATCAAGTTGGAAAGATAACAGTGATTTCAGTAACTTTATTATTTAAGATCTTGAAGTCTAAACAGACAATAATAGTAATTGTGTGAATATTTTTATATATATGTGTATACTCTTTTCCAACTAGTAGAAATAGAATATTAGTGTAATTATTAAACTATTTTAACTGTACCTGAGGATTTATTCACTTTTTCCATTTGTGGTTTCAGTGAATGTTCATTTTACTTATCCCCTAGAATATAAGTAATCATAAGATAGTCATAGGGAGGAGACACCTTAAATCCTGGTACTACTTCTTACCAACTGGGCCAGGGTTTTTACAGTCTGACTATTTTTATGATAACAATACACCAGTGCTTATTTCTAAGACTGGGGTATTACTTGTAAGGTCAGAACTCTTTACTGGCATACTCTTACATAATATATACTTTTAAATAACCTCCCGCTACACATCTTACAATTTTTACACCACCTTTTCCCTTGGTTGAAAGATTTTCTTTCATCATATTTCCTTTCATCGAATTGTGGGGTTTTATTTTTATTGTCATACCGTGGCCTATCAAATTGGTGCTTACCTTTGTTTGATCTCTAGGATCAAATTTATTAAAGTTCTGTGGTGCCCTAAAATTTTCTACCTGTTTCTTTTTATTACCTGATACCTCTGCCTGAGCCGCTTGATACCTTTCTGCAACATTTAGCAACTCACCCAGCCTCTCTGCACCTTGTTCCATGAGAAACTTTCTCAGGTCTGGAGCCATGGACTCTCTTAGTTGTTCTATAAGGACCATTTCCTTAAGATCTTGGGTTTTCCCCAGAGAAGTCCATTTCTCCAAGTATGTCTCTAACCGTGCAGAGAACTGGTGATAGGTTTCACCTGACAGTAGTTTAGCATTCCTAAATTTTTTCCTATAAAATTCTGCGTTCTTTTCATATCTTAACAAAAGAGCCTGCTTTAGCATGTCATAATTTTCTTGATCACCTCTGTTCATTTTTGGCAAAAACTTCATAAGCTGCCCCACGAAGACCTTGAGATAACTTTAAGCTCCACCTTTCTCTCTCTAACCCATACGTGGTAGCTAATAGTTCATATCTATTTAGATAGCTCTCAATATCATCGTCTTTCTCAACAAAATGATCTAAATGAAAATTCATAGCTGAGGTTGAGGCTCCCTGACTAGCAGTGGCATCAGAGGTAAAGGGACTGGCACCATTTTCAGGAGCATGGCCTTGAAACTCAAACTCCCTTAGTCGTAACTCATGTTCCCTTTGTAATCTCTTCTCCTCCTTTTCTGCTTCCCTCTCTGCAGTCAATCTTCTTTCTTCTGCTTCCCTTTCTGCAGCTAATTTCTTCTCTTCTCTTTCTGCAGCCTGTCTTCTTTCCTCGGCTTCCAATGCTTTAGCCTCTTTGTCAGCCTCAATCTGCAACCTCTTAATTTCCTTTTCAGCCTCTAACTTTCTTTCGGCCTCTTTTTATAATCTTCTTTCTTCCCGTTCAATATATTTGTCACATTCAGCAGTGACATAAGCAATCATAATTTGCCCGTCCATTCCTAACTCTTTCGCAGTCTGTACAGCAGCAGATCGAAATTTGGCCAGGTCCGCCATTTTCTAACAGGTAAATTTATATAATGTCTAACTAAACAATACAATCTGATATTACTTATCCAAAGACACCACAGGCACTGAGAGCTCAACGTTAGTTATTTTCACCCAAGGATACCTTTTTAATTTCTATTATTCCCTGAAGTGAATTACCCCCAATATTTTTAATAGGGAAAGATTCAAAATCCCGGGAGCGAGACCCCAATATATGTGGTAAAGTGGGATGATATAAATATTTATAGGGGACTTAGTGTACTGACTGAGATCAGCTGTGAAGGTATCTGTATCTAATAGGTGTAGTGTTTTACAGATAACCTTACTTGCTACCACATTTATAACTCAGTCAGAATTATTCTGGAATATTGTGATGACTACGTTGAATGTCTAGGGTTATGTAAATGATGAAGTGTAAGTCACAACAACAACAGACAGATAAACAATTTAATTTATTCCACCACACTTGACAACACTGTGACACTCACACACATTTAACATTCTATAAGACTATCTTAAATGAGTCACTGGTAAAGTTTCAAATATATATGTATTAATTACTTTCACTAATATATGTCCTGATTCAACTACAAAGTGAACCAGGAATCACAATCAATTGTAATCACAATTTATATATACATAATTTATAAATATGAACTTAGTAGTGACATATTGTATTAGTATTATCCTATGTGTGTCAGTTGTGTAGTAGTACTATGAGGTACTACTGGTTTTGTTTTTCAAGCTATGTTGTTATTTGTCATCATGACTTCAAGTGTTTGTTTATCTGGGAAATAGTATGGGGGAAAAGTTCACAGTTCCTGTCAATTTAAACAAGGTATTGTCCCTCTTTTTTTTAACTAAAATGTCAATTTTTGAGGGGACACATAATGTTGAGCTCCACTGGCCACAGAGGCTTAACTTTCGTGATGGCGGCAGGAAAAGACTCCTCTGCTCGATTGCTCCCCTGTGTTCTGGAGACACCTCACTAGTCGCTATCTGGACCCAGGAGTATGCTGTCAGCCTCCAGATTCAGCAAAGCTCAGACCAGGTGCTGCTCAATAACTTTAGGACCACAGTCCCTGAAACAAGAAGGTTGTACCTCCTACTTCATAACTAATTTATAATCTATTTCCAGACTGAACACAATACATAACAAACACTGAGTTCAGAGCGGTAGGCCAACTGTCAGCTTCATCTGAAATAATTTACACCAGTATACTCCTCCCTAATGGTCACTACGCCTCTGCAATTCCAGCATTATTTCTTTCTAGTCAATAAGATAGGTGTCAGTGTACTGTTTGGCAATTCCATGCAGTTTTACTTTTCTCCGACACCTTCTGTTCAGGTTGGAGCACTATATAGGCTTTGCCTCATGTTCGCTACTGAACCACACACATATACAGACATAAATTATCAATTTACATTCAATTTTCATTAAAAAGATATTGAATATATCAAGCTTACCACAATTCATGGAATAATACACAGTTACGTTGACTGGCAATGAATATAGCACAATTTCGATCTGCCGATGTCCCAGGCTTTTATTTAGAAAAATATGCACTGGCGCTCAACGCACTGGTTCTTTAGTAAGTTTATTTGAAAAATGTGGTACTGAACTAACGCTCCTAATTGCCTATATTGGCGGGTCTAACCAATCGAGCCATGTTTACACAAGCGTTTGAAAAAAAAGTACCCTTCCTTCCGTCTCCCCTAACAACAAAAGATAGTATTTGTAGCCCGACTAATCGTGTTTAGCCTTACATTTACTGCGCTCCAATCAAATAGGATTTAACATGGGGACCTATTTCCCGTACAATGGTGGTTTTAAAATCTGCCACTGAGCGATTCTGATTTTGGTGTTGTCTGACACCCTCACTATTTCTTTTGGCTATAATTTGTTAATTCCTAGACTATTTGCGTAACGTTTAACATATTCTTTGTCAGCAAGTCCTAAGGAACCCAAATATATAAATTTAATGGGGCTAAGGGGCTGCGTTCAAAATATGTATTTTCTTCTACCTCCCGTTCACTTCGATCGATGTGGTGTCTGGGTACTGTAATGTTTTCAAACGTAAACCAGTATAATGTCATGTTTCCTAATAAGCGTTTTGTAAGTTTTTTAAACCTAACTCTCGTATGGGTAGTTTTTTATCACTGTCGATTTGAAAACAGCTAGTGCTTGTGGCCTTACACGCGTGATGGTAGTAATTGTATAGCGAGATGCGTGTTAGTGTGGCATGCGTTCCGGCTTTCAGCCCTCCCTTCTCTCTATCCTAATTCCATCTGTCTTTCGTTTATGGTAACTTAGTGTATAAAATGACATGAATGGAATATTAAATATAGGTCAGCTTGCGTATCTCAAGGTTTTTCTTAGAAAGGCAGTACACTTTTTATTGAAGAAAGCGTGTAGTGATGCAGTAGGCTTTTACTATCAACGTGAAACGTTACAATTTGCAGACGAAGTAGAAAACAAGGGGGATTTCGAGTACAGTCATTGTGACAGCACTGTTCTTTACCATTCTTCTTTCCTTTTATTGAAGTTATTTGTTAGGCTTTACATTTACTTTTTAATTTATATATGTGGATTAGAATTTCACACGACAAATTCTCCCCACTTAAAGCAGACGTTATATGTCAGTCTATAATTCTATATACACATAGAGAAATTTATTATTATTTCTGGGGCTTACGGTGATTCTCATCACACGGATGGCGGCTTAAAAAAATCCGCTCCCAGATTTGTTTTTCCACTTATATACTCTATGCTAAACTCAAATGGCTGCATCAGTAATGACCAACGGAGTAATCTAGAATTTTCATGTCTAGCCTGCGCTAGAAACGACAAGGGTTTGTGATCCGTTTGCAACTTAAATGCCTTCCCATACAGATAAATATTGAATTTCTTTATCGCCCATATTACTGCAAGACATTCTTTTTCGCTAGTTGAGTAGTTGGTTTCAGCTTTATTCAACTTTCTGCTAGCATATGCCACTGGGCTTAATTCCCTATCCAATGCATCTGATTTCTGTAGCAGAGTCGCACCTAACCCAATATTACTGGCATCCGTCCTTACTATGAATTCTTGACTTAAGTCAGGTAATTTCAAAATAGGTTTACTTGTGAGCTTTTCCTTCAATTCTTGGTAAGCCATTTCACATTGTGGTGTCCATGTAATTCGATCTGGATTTCCCTTACGTGTCAAATCAGTTAACGGTGCACATATGGAATTAAAGTTTTTGATATACTTTTGGTAGAAACCACATAATGAGACAAAGGATCTCACGTCTTTCTTGGTTTGTGGTCTCGGGGCTTTCTTTAGTTTCTCTAAATTCTTTGGGTCAGGGGTCATGTTTCCCTGATAAACTGTGTGTCCCAAGAATTCTAATTCTTTACATCCAACGCAACATTTGGTTGGTCGGGCTGTTAAATTCGCTTCCCTAAGTCGATTAAACAGCATGTTCAGAGAGTCAATGTGTTCCTCAAATGTTTCTGTTGCTATAAGGATATCATCCATGAAATTTGTGATACATGGATTATTCAGAGGGTCCAATAATTTTCTCATCATTCTAGAGAAGACACTAGGCGCATTCTTCAATCCAAATGGCAATCTGTTAAACTCATAGTGTCCCTCTGAGGTACTAAACGCTAGGTATGGTCTAACCTCAGGCTTTACTGGAATCTGATAGTGTCCTTTACTCAGATCCACTTTTGAGAAATATTTAGCTTTATTTAGTCTGGCAAACAACTGATTTGTATCCGGCAATGGATCCACCTGTCCTTCTGTAATAGCATTCAGTCTCCTGTAATCTATACAGAGTCTATGTTCTCCAGAGGGCTTCCTTAAGAGTACAAGACCGGAACTATACGAAGATTCGCTGTGTGAAATAATTCCTTCCTTCAACAAATAGTCTATCTCTTCCTTCAAAGCTTTCTCCTTAGCAAAAGGAATCGAATAGGGTTTCATACAGACAGGTGTGGGGTCTATCAGTTTCATATCATATTCCAATAAGTTTGTATGCCCCGGTCGGTCTGTTAACACCTCTGTATGATTATCTAGAACCTGTTGCACTCTCTCTTTCTGATTTTTCGTTAAATGTGTACTGATTTTCACCTGTGCCGCTGTCTCACAGGGGTGTAATGGATATTCAAATGATGAAAGTGGTTCCTTTTTCATCTCCATTGCAATGGACAAGGTCAACAAGTGTGTCTCTTCCTGATGTTCTCTTTCCAAATATTTCTTCAGGAGATTTACATGATAGATTTTTTCTTTCCCTTTCTTATCTATCTTATAATTGGTTCTAGACACCTTCTCTAGAACTGTATATGGACCTTGCCATCCAATTTGTAACTTATTCTGGCTACCGGGTAGAAGAAGCAGTACCTTCTCTCCCACAGCCAAATCTCTGTCTTTAGCTTTCCTGTTATAATAGGCAGCATGTTTCTTCCTGGCTTGTTTCAAATTTTCATTGGCAAGTTTCCAGCCAGTTTTTAAACGAGTGGTCAGCTCATTCACATATTGGTATGAGGATGTAATGTTTTCCTCTGCCTTTTCATCAGTCCACGTTCTTAACAGCGCTTCCAGTGGACCTTTTATTGGCCTTCCAAATAATAATGTTGCTGGGGCCATTCCGGTTGAACTATGGGGTACCTCCCGATAAGCAAAGAGGGCGGCGTGCAGGTACTGGTCCCATGTATCTGGTTTTTCATGTGCCAACTTTCTCAGGATTGACATCAACGTGCCATTAAATCTTTCCACTTGGCCGTTCCCTTGGGGGTGGTACACACTACAATGGAAGTGTTTGGCCTGGAAGATCCTGAAAACTTCTTCTGTTAGTTTCCCCTTGAACTGAGAGCCATTATCAGTCAAGATTTGATTGGGAAAGCCTAACCTTGTGAAAATTGTGAGCAATGCCTCTGCCACATGTTTAGAATCAATCGATGACAGGGCTACCGCCTCTCCCCACATAGAACAAGTGTCCACCAGAGTCAGAATGTAGCTGTTCCTTCTCTTGGTTCGGGTGAGAGGTCCCACAAGATCCACGGCAACTCTCTCAAAGGGTGTTCCCACTATGGGCATTTCCCCCAGAGTTGCTGGTGCAGTCCAATGTTTAGGTGCTACTCGTTGGCACTCTGGACAGGATTTTACATATCATTTGATATCTTCAGTTATCCCTGGCCAGAAATAGTGACAAGCTATATGCTGTCCTGTTGCGCTGATCCGCATATGACCACTGAAGGGAATCGCATGCCCTAGTTCCAACACTTTAGTCCTATATGAAGTGGGAAGGACCAGCTGTCCGTGACCATTGGATTCAGATCCAGCCTTTCTATAAATCAGTTTGTTCTTCATATAAAATTCTCCCTTGCCTGGAGGTGTATGAGATTTGGGCAACTTCTTGAAACACGGCTTGAGTGTTTTGTCCTCCGCCTGTGCCTTCCTCATCTACCTTGTGTTTTGAGTATCTCTAGGATTCAAATTTATTAAAGTTCTGTTGTTCCTTAAAATTATCTTACCTGTTATCTTTCTATTTACACTTAAACCCTCTCCTGAGGCCGCTTCTGATACCTTTCTGCAACATTTAGCAACACACCCAGCCTCTCAGCCCTTGTTCATGAGAAACTATCACTCAGGTCTGGAGCATGGAACTCTCTTAGTTGTTTCTATAAGTACCATTATCCCTTTAAGATCTTGGTTTTTCCCGGGGTAGTATTGATATATATAAATACATTATTACAGCGGGGGGGCAAACCACTC